>OY744476.1:161326873-161926873 GCA_963556175.1 Tipula confusa
GGAATAATGAAATCTATATACACGAAGACGAGCACATGTATAATTAACTCTAACTCATCAAGAAACACTGACAACCAAAACCCTCTTTACTACAAGCCGTATTGTTTGCATACTCATGCTATACAAAAATATATACTTTGATTGTATTGTAAGTAGAAAATCGTGTCGGGATATGATAGCGAATATTGTGTAAAGAAATAAACAATAAAATCAAATAATGCGCATGCGTTTACAATTTTTTTTATTAATTTTATATGGAGTTTTGATATTTACCAATACATCTAAAGTATATATTTTTACTAATACACTTTAAAAATACATGATGATGTGTGTCAACGAAAGTTACAAGACGGCTTGTAGTAAAGAGGGTTTTGCTGACAACACACATTTCTACACACACAATCTAATTATACTAACGTACATTTAACTTCTTGGTTAATTCATATTGTAAATGGAATATAAATAAAAAAAAATATAACTTCTGACCAACACAATCTACCAAAATAAAGAAATCTGGTATTTTATTAAAATCAAATTCTACCTGTACTCTGGGAAAAGCGACAGAGTTCCATTTTCAATCCATTAGTTTATTTTTATTAATCTATAAACACTGACCAAAAACACTGACACTCACTCACTTTATTAATTACCAAATTAAATTCACAACAAAAACAAAAGAAATATAAATAAAAAAATTAATTTTAAAATTGAGGAGATCGGAAAAAACACGTCCGATCTCTTCAACGATCATCGATCGACCCATCGGGGGCAAAACGAAATATCTCGAAAACAAAAAAATATTTTATTCACTTAGATTATTAAAATAATATTATTAGTTCTCTATTCTTGAGAATTAATTGATTAATTGATTAATTTATTTTTATTTTATTTTCCCTTAACTAAGTTTGGTATGCCGCCAAACAGTATATATATTATTTTATATACACTCGCAAATAGTAGTCCAGAGTTCAGTTGTTCGCACTACAGTTAATATTCCGTTAACTGTTTCACTTTTTACGCGTAACACTAAAACACTTTACTTTTTTACTATTCACTGCAGTTTTTGTTTCGTAGGAACAGATATTTAAAAATATCCGCTACCAACTGCGCCAATTATATATTTTACTGGTTTAAACTTATTATTTTTTAAACTCTGGAATTATTCCAGAGTAATATTTTATTTATTTATTTAATATTTAGTACAAACAATATGTTATGATGTTAAAAACAATAATAATCAAAGATTATGCTAAGCTACGGGTTTATATATTATAAAACGAATAATGCACCGGAAAGGTGGTGTCATATTAAGCACGTTGCTTGAGTGGAAAATTCCATGTGTTTTAGCTGTGTCGACTAAGTCTAAAACATAAATGTTTTCATGGGATTTTCTATTTTGTTGTGTCAGCTAAAATAATGATGTTATTGACTTCCGCTTGGTGTTGTTGGCTGGCTTGGTGTTGTCTGGAATACTTAACTAAAGCGAATGGCCTGCAATTTTTATCGGCCCGTTTATTTCTGCCGCAAATTCCACCACATTTTAAAATAGAAAACATTACAAAAACTTTTGATGTTTCCTACACAAAATTTGAAATTAAACTGAGAAAATCAGTAATACAAATATATTGAAATACAAAATTCAAACTGTAATTATTTATTTTTCTGTTTAAAATGAACATTGTTTTGTTGTTGCAACAAATATCACAATTAAACTAGGAGTAGATAAATACGCGTATAAAAATATCCTACTGTATTTTGTTGTTGCTACAGATTTTTTTATACATTTAAACACACACAAATCTAAACTCTGGATATACAAAAATAAAAAAATGTAAACTAAAGATATATTTATATAAATAAAAATATAAATATAAATATATTATATAAATTAATTATAATTAAATTGTCATTCATCAACATTAAAATATATTTATCATCAAATAGCTATCTTATGGCCAACAATTTCCAAGTTGGAAATATATAAAAAAATTTTTGTATGAATTTGAATTAGAATAGTAAACGATTTTACAAATAAGATTTTGTTGTTGTTATATTATATTAACTACATGATTGTATTTGTAGAACAACAGAAAAAAAAAACAAAATTAAAAAAATATAGCATGCGATCGGCGATCGCATAAGAAATAACGAAAACCACCCGAAAAACAATTGTGTTAGTGTTTTTATATAAATAAAGTATATTTTATATGCATGTGACTGTGAAGGAAAACGAATGACAATAAAACAAATTCCATAAAAAAATCTATCAAATTCAAGCTTTAAGGTATAAACAGAACCAGAGCGTCAACGACGAGCGTCAACGAATAAATCAAAAATATCGCAGTAATATCGCAGCTGCTAACATAACAAGAGCGTCAGCGAATGGCGTTAAAAAATAACAACAATCAAAAAACTACGTAACCTAAAAAATTTTATAGTGTCAAAATGAATTCTAATGAACGTTTTTTAAAAATCGCTCAAATAATTAAAATTGTGCATATTGTATTTTTATCAGTCGAATGTTATAAAAGAATAATGCCAAAAAGACGTTGGTGGGTTAGGCCAGTGAACTTAACCAGAAATGAATTCGGTTTCTTCAGACGTAGTTTTCTACAAATAAAAGAAAATGACCCCGAACATTTTCATAAAGCTACGCGAATGAGTGTTGACCATTTTATGGTTTTATTAAATTTATTAAAAGCCACTTTAGAAAAACACTCTCAACGAACTCCAATAAACGTAGAGACGCGACTGGCTGTTACACTTATGTAAGAAAATATAGGAAATAGATTTATATTAGATATCTACAGGGAATTTATATATGTATATGTATATGTAATTTATCTTCTTCTAGATATCTTGCCCATGGTTGTTCAATGCAAGTTATTGCCTGGAGCTTTAAGTTGGGTGTATCTACTGTACGTGAAATAGTCCTAGAAACATGTGATGCATTGTGGGAGCTTAGCAGTTTCTACGTTTCAAAGCCGACCTCTGTTGAATGGTTGCAAATAGCACATGATTTTCAAATTAAAACCGGTTTCCCAAATTGTCTGGGATCAATCGACGGAAAACATATTAATATTAGATGCCCACCGAAAAGTGGTTCACTATTTTTTAACTATAAAGGACATCATAGCATCGTTCTCTTGGGCGCATGTGATTCGAATTATATTTTTACAGCCGTCGATGTCGGCGCTTTTGGCAGCCAGAGCGACTCTGGAATTTTAAAAAATAGGGGGTTTGGGAAACAATTGGCCGAAGGTACTCTTGACATACCGAAAAGTAGCAAGTTGCCAGATTCGGAAATAGATTTCCCTTTTTTCTTCGTTGGAGATGCTGCATTTCCTCTAAAAAAAATATAATGCGCCCCTATCCCGGAAGGTGTCTTTCTGAAGATAAGGAAATATTCAACAAAAGACTTTCTCGCGCAAGAATCCTAATAGAAAATACTTTCGGTATTTTAGCAAACAGATGGCGAATTTTGGGGACTACAATTAACATGCATCCAAAAACAAAATGCAACAAAAAGTTGTTCTGGCGACTATTGTGTTGCATAATTTTTTAATGCTACAAAAAAGTGAGCTTTATTGTCCAGAAGGTTATGTCGATAGATCGCAAAATAATATAAGTATTCCTGGAAGCTGGCGAAAAGAGGGTGACCAACTATCTCAATACAGAATTTTTAGAGGGAACCGATCAAGTCGTGAAGCATTCCAAAATAGAGACATTTTGAAATCATTCTTGGCACAGCAAACCCGTTAATTATATGTTAATTATATTCATTTAAAAATATTTCACAAAAATATAGATAAAAAACTAAATAAAAAATTTATTGAATTCAAAATATATTATATAATTCAGTCTTTTTAATTTTAAGGTTATTATTGAAAATTTAATTATTTTTGTGGCTACGTAAGCGGCTGTATATTAAATTTGAAACGTCCTGCTCGAGGTCATCTAATAAATTTGACGGCAAATTGGCATTATCAATTTTAAGTGCAAGTGCCGAAAATAATAATGATGTAGATGATTGTTTAACTGAAGCGATTTCATTTATCGACTTAGTCGCCTTATCTAAAAAATCGGAAAAATCACTGTTTGCAGAAGCCTTTGTTTTTTTTACTGGAGTGGAGCATACAATATCGTCCAGCCTTGTATCAGAAGCACTATATGTTTCGGAAGGAAAATTTGTGTGTGTATCACTGGTTTCAGAAAACCAATCATATGAGTTCTCATTATCTAAATAATCATCGGTGTTGGAGTAGGTAATTTTTTCAAAGTTGCCAGTCGTACTAAAAATAAATATGAATAGTTTAATTAGTATTATTAATAGAAATTTATTCAGGCTTACATTTACTCTCTTTGGTCTTCTATCGAAGATAGGAAATTCATTAATTGAAAATATTTCCACTTTTTTTTTTGGCTATCTTCTGGATCAGGTGCGGTACTCCCAGAAGGTATAATTCGTTTAGCTCTTTTGAATGTATCACGCAAACTTTTCCACCTTGTCTTGCAGATTTTTTCTAAAATAATTTTATAAACTATGATATTTTCAAATTGTATAGTAAATAAAAACAATTGTATTCACCTGTAGATTTAAGGTTATTGGCTATATCTCGCCAAATCTTGTCTTTTATATCAGTTCTTCTATAGTTTTTATTTTTTAAATCAAATAATACGGGATGTTCTCTGACTGCTTCAATTAATTTTTCTTCAAAAGACATTATTATTTATTATTATTAAATATATCACGAACGTTTCATATAACACCAAACACGATTGTTTACAGAAAAAAATTACATTTGAAATTTTGACAAGTCAGTACCAACCAAACAATACAAAAAACAGTTGGCAACATTGTTTCGCCGGCGATAAAATTAGAAATAGACTCTAAATTTATTTCAACGAAAAAATCGTCGTCGCTACCGTCGATGTTTCTGTTAGCATACTATGCTTTTAGTGTATTTTAATTTGACAGGCGTCGACGTTCGTCGTTGTCGCTCTGGTTCTGTTTATACCTTTATTGTAACTTTATATAAATTAAATTAAAGTTACTCACTAGATGGGTTTAAAAAATATGGATTTTGCAGAAAAAATACTATTGCCCGTACTATTTTGTTTGTGTCTTCACTTCTGATATAGTAAATGTTCTTTGGTATAACACTAACCGCACATTCTAATCACTTAAACAGAGAATGAAATGAGAAAGAACCAACGTTATCAAAATGAAGAGAAAGATAAGAAAAGAATCAAACTTAATTAATTCAACATTTATCTATTTCTTAACTATTCTTAACTACCTAGATATAATATACAGAAAAACCTGTTAAAAAAAATAATTGTTGATGACGAAATATGTTGATGATGCTTATATTGATAATAATAATGATGAAAACAACAGGTCTATGGCTGATCACCTATACAATAAATTCTTTTTTGTTGTATTAAATATGGAATTTTATTTTGATGTAATAATAGTTGTTAAACGCAAAGATCAAAAAATAATAATAAATGACAGATAAATGGTCAAGCAGCCTGAACGTATCCTAGGTCCCACACCATTGAATTAAAACTGGTTTGGGATTGTTTTAGTACAGTTAAAAAACTAACGACCACAAATAAGGTAACACTTGTATGGGTGTCAGGATATACTGAAATCGAGTGAAACCTTATATTGACGGGTTCCGTTTCTCCATTTACTGGAACAGAGCCCTACTGCGGTGTCACTAAGGCACAACTTAGGAGAGTGGCGTAACGCTGGGAGAACATTGAAAGGTCCTCTTTTTGGTGCAGAATTCCAGGACTACGACAGGTGAAAAGATTTATTTCACCTTCTTATTTCTTTATAAAAAATACAATTTTTATATTATTAATATTATTTATTTTAAATAAGTCTAATTAAAATTATTTATAATGTTTTGATTGGTTTCGAACTTAAAGCCGTTTCGTCACTTTAACGTCATACTTATTCAATAATTTTCCCGTTAAACCAAAACCATACTTTAGGTCTTTGGCAGTCAGATCCGTACTAAATTTGTAATTTTTCACCAAATTGGCAACCGTGATTTTAAGCACAAGTTGAGCATACCGATACCCGATACAATTACGTTGCCCATAGCTGAACGCAATAAAACTGCATGGGTTGCGTTTTGCACAGTTTTCTGGTAGAAAATGGTCTGGATCGAATTTATTGTAATTTGGACCCCATACACTTTCTTTTTTATGTATATTATCGATCGAGATCATCACATCGGTTCCAGCCGGAATGACACCGTGTTCTATAAATTTATATCGAGATAATTAAAAAAAAGTTATTTAAAATAAAATATCAGTTTTTAAATACCAACCTAATTGTATGTTTTTGTTTGCTCGGCGTATAATTACCGGAACCAACGTTAAATATCGAAGTGACTCTTTAATCACCCGATCTAAATATTCAAATTGTACAATCGTATCGAAATCGATTTCTTCGACACCTTTCATTGTCTCCATAAGCTGGTCGTGTAATTTTTCCTGTATTTCGGGATGCATTCCAAGGCATAACAATATATTACCAATTGATCGAGTAGTTGTATCGGTCGCCGCCGCTACAAGCAATGTAACTGTTTCTTTTGCGCTCGTTTGGGTCATACAATCGTGATAGGCCATGCGAAAAATTCGTTTTAAAAATACGTCGGATGTCATGCGTAGTTGTTCTTCGGTCGAAATTGCTTTAGCATCTGCTTCAATGTCAGGCATATGTTTTTGTTTTCCCGCTAAAATTGCTACGTCCAGGATACCCAACAATCGAGTTAATATTTTTTCATCGTTTGTCACAACTTTCAATAGTCTTTTAATGAACATATTCACTGCATTAGAATAATATTTAACAACCCGTTCACCCATCGCATCCATTGTTTCGTTCACCAAGAAATAAGTATCTTTAACGGTTTCTGTATCGGAACCATGTTCGAGCACATTGTTCATTGTAATTTCCATGATACGTAGACCAATTTTGTCGAGCAACGATATATCACTCTTTTTATTACAATATTGTTCGACATCTTTGACAAGTTCTCGTGAAATTGCATTGATTCGTGGTATAAATGCTTTTATAGTTGTTAAATTAAATGGTGGATTAAGCATGCGGCGAAGTGGCTTCCATTCATTAGCTACACGCAATATAAATATTTTTGGTAGATATACACAATTCACAAATTTTTATTTTTTTAAATTCCCACACGGATGTACTTACGATGAGCGGCGATTAATCCAGATCTTCTTAGACCCTGGTACGGGGTTCCTTTTTCTAAACAATGTGGCGAACAGAGTACCGTTTGAATATCCTTCGGTGAATTCAATGCAATAACCAATTTATTAAGAAACCATATCCTTGTCGTCTTTTCACATTTGGCTGTTAAACCGCATATTTTGCGCACTTGTTCTATGATAAAAGATAAAACACAATTTTTTAATTTTTTTTTTTAATCACTTAAACCACTTTATAAATTATGCACGCACCGTCGGTCGATAATCCTATTACCATATAGAGATGTCCAACAAAAGGATACACTGGTCCGATAATATCAAAATTTTTGATTAATTCGTATATATGCCGATTTGTAATTTGGTAATGTGTCCAAAATATAAAAATACACAGTAACACTAAAACTATTTCCACCAACATTTTTTTTTTAAAATATTTATTAAATTAACTACGCGATCTTAACTCTTTGATTTTTGCATTGATACAAAACCAAACGATAAATTTGTCCGAGCTTTTATAAGTTTGGAAAATTTTTAATTCGGTTTTGCACCTTGGACTTGATAATAATTTGCTGTGCGATTTTTCTAAAACGAAAATAAACATCAAAACTATTTTCAAAGGTCGTTCGTTAAACAACTAGTAAGCAGTCGAAAATGGAATTGTGACATCATTTTAAATGTTGCGAATGTTGATTTTCAAAGGATCGTCAGTAATGAAGGTTTTGTATTGAATCAGTCCCATAGACATTGTAAGTCCTTAAACATATTTATCTTTGATTTGGTGCCGAATTAGGGAAACTTACATAATTTAATTTATTAATTTATTGTTTACGAAATTACAATTTCTATGTTTTGATTTATTTTTATTCAAATTTCTTCGTCATCGATGCCATCAGACTAGCCTCGGACAAGTTTTTTTTTTTCATAATTTTTTATATAAATATAAAATATGAACTATACAAAACATAAACTACTAATATCTGCAACACATCTTTAAAGATGACAAAAAAACCAATTTGTATAATAAGAATGGTAAATATTAAATTTTTTTTTGTGACGTCAGAAGTTTTATTTTTTTATTTTTTGAAAAAAACATCTTAATGATTATCTCTTTCACACACAAGCATTTGTAATGTGGGTCCCAACTAGGATTACTCGTGTCATAAATTCTATTTTTTATATTTAAAAAAATATTTTTAATTTTATATTAATCTATTTTTTTTCCTACTTGTAGAGTTTTAACTCTATTCCAATTATAATAGTTCATTGGCTTAAAAAAGTTATATAAAAATGCTTGCCGCTATGTAATAAATGCGAAATAGTTTCGGGCTCAATTAACCATAATTAATTTTGATATTAATTTTAGCAATTTCCCTATATTGTTATGACTTAGATTTATTATAATGACAATGCCTATATATATACAGGCCATTTAAACACTTTTATAGCTTATGTAGTAAGTGTGGAATAGAAAAACGAAATTTTAATATAAATTTTTTTTCGTTACTATGGAACACTGTTTTAAGTTCAATATAACTTAAAAACAAAGAAAAAGCGACTATACGTCCTTCTAAGGAAATAAAATTTGGTTTTTCCTGGTGAACATTGATAAATTTGTTTGCACATGTTTTATATGATTTTAATTAGAATTCGGCATTTGAAAGCATTAAGATTAATTTAAAAATTACCTTAGTATATGTAAAACAAAAAACAATTTCTTTGTCTTTTTCATTGTAATTTTGTAATCACTTTCTCACTCGTTTATTTTATTTTTTACTTCGTTTAAAAAATGTTGATAGATGCAAATGGTTTTCTGATTTTTTCATACTCGTTTTTGTTTCGTCGAGCTAACAGAAATGTACTATTTGGATTTTTTATCTTTTGTTTTGTTGATTTGGAAAATTTATTTATTTAAATGAATAGTCGAGTCGAAGCGCTCATCTAAGAAGGATGCGGGAAATTTTTACAGCGCGCTTTCTAATTTTCTAAACATTGTTACGTAAATACTATTTACGTAAAATTCATGATTAATATAAATTTTTAGTAATTATTTTAATTTTCATTATTTTTTTTATTAAATAATTTAAATCATATTTAGGGATACAAAATTATATGCGAGGTTATATGAATTTTGTTACGTAAAATGTGTGTTAACTTATTAAATATCGCGTTTTGACAATACAAAATAAGATGATTTTTACAGGCCACTGCTGGCCCGAATAAATATTCTGGCTTCTAAATAATTATAATAAGACGGGTGTAAAAGGCCATTGCTGGCCCGTGTTGGCATAGAAGTGTTGGCAATTTCCAGCAGAACACTTTCATTTTGATGGATTGCTTTAAAAGTAGTCATGGTTAAACCACTTTGAAAGATGTCGGTAGTCATTCACTTTTCTATCCAGAATAACAAATTTTTAAGAAACAAAATGCCTGCATCATCTAACGTTTAGATATAGGCAATCGGTACGGCTCGCGTTTCTTTATACCTTCAACCACTGATTTGCAATTAACAATATTCCACTAACGTTTTATAATTTTAAGAAACTCTACAGTGCCTTCGTCTTCTTTAAGATCGCTAAGTAGTTGTTTCAAGTGCGACAATTGTAGACTCATGAAAAACATTTGCAACACACTGCACATTCTGCCGTTCAATTATACTGGAAAATACCGATTTCTTATTTAATATATACGGTTTTCTTACTAGTTGCGCTATTCTTCATTTTTATATAGATCGCGAATATCTTTAAAACATGCAATTTTAATAAATTTATCTTCAAAATCCGGATAGTAAAACGACTTTTCGCCGTCTTTTTTATTGATCCAGTTGTTCCGAATGTTGTTCCGAATATGAACTGGATCATACTTAAGAAATATAAAACTACTAGGAAAATCAGGGTTAATAAATTTAAATGAGTTCGACGCGAAAATTGAAAACATATTTTGATTGATCCTAGGGTTATCTGTTACGATTGAAATTACTTCTAAATCTAATGATTGTACTAATTTTAAAATATTTAAAGTTAACTTATGAACATCATCACCTAAAGGGTTATTTATTGGATGTAAGGCAACTATTTCTTTGGAATTACCAAACGAGGAACTAACTAAAAATGCAATTACCGTTTTTGCGACATTTGAATTATTCTGGACATAGCCAGTAATTTTTTGAGTTTTATTGGTTATTTGCGCCTTTAAATAAATTCCTTCTATTTAAATTATGACTTTGCGTTGCATATGCTTTAAATGTTCGGCTTGCTAAAAGAGATAACTTTTATTACCTTCAAAATTTGAAGGGCTTACGTTTTGATGGCCTGATAGTTGCTATAGAGTGCTTTTACTTGATAGAATTAAAATATTTTGATCTCTAATTAAATGGTAAGTGAAGGTATACACTCAAAAAAATAAAGCAGTTAATGTGACAAAATTTACATCTGAATTGAAGAAAAAGCGTTTAATATACGGTCAACGAAGGTAGGTCATTAATTTGATTATATTTTATTCAAATTAACAATGGATGTTTAAGTTAATCGATCCAATGAAATATCTTCGATTTAAATAAAATAGAAAAATAAAACGTTTGTCAAATTGACAACCATTGGTCAGTTGGAATAAGGAATTCAACACGATATTTGTTGAAATGATGAAATTTTCGTTGAAATGAAAACAATATTTTTTGATTTGAAGATAACTTTCGTTAAATCAACGAAATAATTTAATGGCAATTTGTTGAACTAAGGAAACATCATTGATTTGATAATTATATATATATATATATATATATATATATATATATATATATATATATATATATATATATATATATATACATATATATATATATATATATATATATATATATATATATATATATATATATATATATATATATATATATATATATATAATATGCATATTATATAGTAATTATAATAAAAAAAATAACCAAAACAATATTATATTTGCACACATTTATTTTTAAAATTGAAAATCAATCGATATTACAAAAAAATTTAATGTGAGTCTTCCTTTTTATCTTTGTAAATTAGAATAATTTCTAATTGGGCTGGAGGCTGGTGAACAGTTGATGGAAATCGATGTTTACCTATAAAGAAAAGATTGATACAGTTTAAACATTAAACAATTATATTTTAAAAAGAATTTACGCACCTTAATTATATAAAGTGAACAGAAAATGTACAGTTGGTGCCCCAAGGTGCCGCTGGTCGTCTCGTTTTATTCTGCCATTAAATTAACATTACTATCTAAAAATATAAATAATACTAATTATTCACTTATTTGTATTCACTAAATTATTCACTAAACATTTTCATTAGTCTTACCTTAGAAACTTTTAATTTTTTTTAACGTGATGTTAATAACAAATCTTATGTTATTTCTTATCCAAATTAAAAAAAAAAGTTTTTAAATCCTATGCACGCGCATACTAAGCTCAGAAGCACAGACCAAACATAAAGTATGAAAAAATCAATCATATTTGTTTGCGTTGGTCTTGCTTTATTTCAACATTAAATTCGTAAATTTAATGGAAATTCTTCAAATGTACGATTTGTTTTACTACATGTAGTAAAACAATTTAGTTGAATTAAAGAAATTTATTTGACCCAACAAAAATAGTTACTACCTTATAAAAATATTCAGTATAGCGTATATTGATATCGTTAATAATTTTCTGTAATTTTTAAATTTTAAAAATTTGAAGAAAAATTTCTTCAATTTGAAAAAATTTAATCTACATTTTTGTTTTATCATCATTTGAATATTTATTATTCAAATCGATTATTTTCGTAACTAAATCAATAATTTACTATCAAATTGATTAAAATTGTTTCTTCAAAATTCAACGAAATCGTTTAATCAATATGACCTACGATATTTTTTTGAGTGTATTAAACGGGTGATTGAAGGTATATTAAAAACGACTTGACTAGGGTATTTTTCGAATACCGTTTTTTACCAATCATAAGGTTAAGCTGATCATTAATCATTTTAAGTGCCCCTATATATTTAAATTCAATTTCACTTACACCAATTAACAATTCAGCAATTTTCTAACATATTTCATTTAAAAGTTCCTCTTTTCTAACAGCGGGAGACTTTTCGGAGTCGAATTTTAAAAAAGAATTGATTTGCGCGTTTAAATTGAGACCAACACTGATATTGTTGATCAGATTTTTGTATAAATACTGACTCACGATAAAAATGATAAATTAAATCTTTATTTACTGGTATATATTGTGAAATGGTAAAGTTTTTTAAGTTAATTTTATAAATAAAAGCTTCTTCAACATTGAGTTTGATTCCAACATCCAAATCGCTTAGGTGGCTAGTCAAAAGAGATTTAAAGTTATCGAATGACCCGATTAAATCAGCTTTCATTTTAAAATGATCATCAGTTTCATGAGATCTAGCCAAAACCCCACGCTCCCTATCTGACGGACATTTTCTGGTATTCGGCTTGGATTTTAAATAATATGTCGGTAAATCTAGGAAAATGTTAGGAACTACATTAGGTATTAACTGCGGACATTTCAAAGGAATTATTAAGGTCCTGTGCTTATTTTAAAATTTAATTTCATCTACGTTAAAATATTTCATACATACAAATTAGAATTTGTATGTATGAAACATTTTAACGTACGGTACAAAATCTTTACGTGGAATCGCGTTTAACCGGTTTCCTGTCGTTTGAGTTTACATTGCGGAAAACTAAAAAAAGACACGTGCCCTCGTTCGCTTTTAGAAGAATTGGACATGCATCCCGGGACACAACAAGTTTTGGGCATCTTAAAATCTCAACACTAACACAAAATAATTATTTACACAAATTATTTAAAATATATATGAGCAAATATAATTAACCTTAAGAATTTAATAACCGCGGTGATTTTACTAAAATTGTGAATTTATAATGAAGTAATTTTATTTTAATTAATATATATATTTATGTATTAATACTTATATTTACCTAACTATATTTTAATTTAATTAATTTAAATTCATGCAACTTACCACATGTATTTACCCGCTTAAATTTTTATAATATGTGCTGTCACAACAAAACATTCGAATTACACGTAAAAACCATACTGAACGTAAATGTACCAACATTGTATTATTAAATCAAAAAACGGACGAATCAAACACCTCACAGCATTGTATAATTGTATATGTAAAACCAAAAGTTAAAAATTATCTTTATGGAAATTTCAATGCGCAAGAAGAGTTAAGTTATACAAAACGATAATGTACATTTGGTATAGTTTTTTAAAAATTATGAATGAAAAATCAAATTCCTCAATTTTTTTTTTTGAATTGCCAAAAACTAATTAATTTAATATGAAACATGTACAAACAAATTTATCAATATTCAAAAACAGTTTTGGCATGTGATTTTCATAGAAGGTCGTAGGGCTGTTACGTTCCTTGTTTTAAAGTTATGTTGAAGTATAATCCAATCCATCCTAAAAGCTCATATATAAACAAAATACTACTATGAACGTTTTTGTTTACTATACATTTACTAATACATAGGATCCGCCATTTTATTCAATTTTATACGGCCTGTACTATAGTGGTATTGATAATGATTAAAACATTAAATTATTACTCTATAATAAAGATATTTAATTTTGTTTTATATTTAGTTTTGTTGTCGTCTTTAGTTTTTTTTCTGTTCTTCTTATGTTTCTGTTTGTTACTCTATCGTTATGTAATGATGCTGTTATTGTTTAACAACCAGTATTTCTTTTTATATTCCTGTAATTGCTTCAGTTTTATTTTATTATTATGTATCATACTATAACTTATATATGGTGTATAATTTGTTGTTTGTCCAAATATATTTTCATTGAATCCTTTTTCGTTTCGTCTCCATTTCAAGTGATAGATTTATGGTTTTTGTGTATTATCCTCCTGTATATAACCATTCCGATCCAAATATAGGAAAGATTCTAGTCCTGGATTGTTTTGTTGCTCACAATTTATTTTTATTATTTTGTCCTCGGGTCATTCCATATGGAATCGTACATGAGTTGCACTCGATGTCTCAAAAATTGTTCGAACTATATTTGTTCGATTTATAAGTAAAAAAAAAATATTGTAGAAGAAAATTTTTTTTCCTTGTCTCTCTCTCCCTTTCGAGTTACACTCTCTTAAAGTTTTCACTTTTTCAAGGAGTTTTGGGTACATGTATTACATTTTTGATCATATTTTCGAAACGGTTTGACCGATTTTAAGTTTCTCAACGGTTTCTTAAAGCTACAAGAGTATAAAAAATTATAAAGTTATTAATTTTTAATATGTTTCAATTTTATAAGTTAAGTGATTCTTTGAATCTGTATTTCTTGTTACCTCAATAACAAAAAAAGTGTTTTTTTTTAATTTTTTAGATTACCGTTAAATCTCTTGTTAATAATGACACTTTATCCTGTGAAAAAATCAGCTTGGCACTAGAAGAAAAATGTTGAAATACAGGCCTTTGAAACTAAAATTCTATATCCTTCCGTACTCAAACTTATCTGTTTTCGGAATTTTCTAAATATATAACTTTTGAGACCTAAGAAGATATTTTAATATTAAGTTAGATTATGCCAGTTAAAGTGTTACCTAAAACTAAAATAAATTGGTATAATAGTGGTTTGTGATTAATTTTGTAAATTGGTTTCCATAAATTTTACAAAAATGCCGTTTAAATTATGCTGTAACCCATATAATCTTACTCCGCATCCACGTAAGAATTTACAGATTCATAAAGTACGTGTTATATCTGAAGCTAACACTATATCTGAACGTGTAATATCTGAAGCTATGAAGATCAGCAACCTGCAACAACTGAACACAGAAAATTATATTTGTGGTGCATGTTGCATGCAAATATTGAGGAACATGTGGATTAAGCCCATTAAATAAAAAAATATTGGGGAGCAAAACATATGGAGAGGAAAAAATTCAGAGGGTATCTTCAATTTTGAGTCTTGCAATTCAAATTCCAGGTCCAAGCATCCCAAGTTCCTCTGGCATCAGTTTTATTAAAAATGAATAGGATTCCTGGATTTTCAATTTAAAAGAAGCATTCAAAAAGGAATTGATACAAAATCAAAAGATGTACTTGCTAACCACATTGCCAGCTAGTTGGAGTCAAAAGCGTATAGAAGAAGAATTTGGAGTAAGCAGATACAAGCAGGCAAGTAAAACAGCTAGTTGCTACCAAAGGACATTATAGTTACCCAGATCCGATTAAGGGTAATCCGTTATCAGACAATGTAAAAGGTAGAATTTTTGAATATTATTACGACAACGAAGTAAGCCACATATTAACGGGCATGAAAGATACAGTGAGCGTCCGTGAAAGCTCAATAGAAGTTAAAAATACTAAGAGGTTGATGTTGCTTAACTTAAAGAAAGCATACCATAAATACAAACAGCAAAATAAAGATGATCGATCGTGTCGGATTTTCAAAAATTTGCAATGGAACGACCAAGAGAATGCGTTTTTCCAGGTGCTTCAGGAATGTGTGTGCAAACACACACATTCAGTGTGTATTTGCATTACACATCAAAATTCAAATTTAATGTACTCAGCTGTCTCCAATTTAGTGCAACCGAACGATACTAAAGAAGTTTAAAGACAATTTGAGTAGGAAGAAATATAAACTATTGATTTCAAAGGCCTGTATTTCAACATTTTTGTTCTAGTGCCAAGCTGATTCACAGAATAAAGTGTCATTATTAACAAGTGATTTAACGGTAATCTAAAAAATTTAAAAATATCCTTTTTTTGTTATTGAGGTAACAAGAAATACAGATTCAAAGAATCACTTAACTTTTAAAATTGAAACATATTAAAAATTAATAACTTTATAATTTTCTACACTCTTGTAGCTTTATGAAACCGTTGAGAAACTTAAAATCGGCCAAGCCGTTCCGAAAATATGATCAAAAATGTAATACATGTACCCAAAACTCCTTGAAAAAGTGAAAAGTTTAAGAGAGTGTAACTCGAGAGAGAGAGAGAGAGAGAGAGAGAGAGAAAGAGAGAAAGAAAAAAAATTTCGAGAGATTCCGGGTTCGAATCCAAACAGAAAGAAATGTAATAGGGCTCTTTCATCTCTTGTTTGGGATCGGTGATGACAATGAACACAAATATGACTCTCTATTGGAGGGCAGAATCTATGGGCCAAAACCTTTAAACAGTTGGCATAGATTGGCTGGAGCAATCCAATATGTGCATGTCGTAGACCATCAAAATGCTGAGATGGCACAGTAGATTGGTCACATAACATGTATACTTGTCATAAAGTTAATACTTGACCATAGAGAGATGCATTCATATCTTATATTATATACCTTCTTCTTTATTTACAAATATTATAAATCAAAACAATTAATGTTAAAAACCTTACCAATGTTAGAAAGTAGAAAACCTCACTAATGTCAATTTTAATTTAACCCGGCAAATGACAGTGAGTAAAAATTTGTACTAAAAATGAGACATCTGAATGAAATTGTATGAAACAAATATTGTCAACCATAATGTGAAATATTTTTTGGTCACTTGATCGCAGACCGCAAAACTGAAAACATCAATCTAAAAGAAATTAAATAAAGTGAACTATCAGAAATATTAATAAAGTCTAAACCCAACTATCAAAGCATCTATCACGTACATAGCGGCACATAAATAAATTGTTATCAACTAAACTAGCAGTTTTATTCAACCACAATAAGCCAATCTAAGCCACAACTTTAGCCATCAATCCTTTGTGGAACTATACCTATTGGCGAAAACAGTGCATATGGATGATATGCAAAGTAAATCTGAATTCATGCATCTTCGATTTGGCAGGTGAGGGCATAAAGCCGATCCTCGAAATTGTTTTGCAAGTTGAATAACGCTTAGCTTGCAAAAGGTTACACATGTCATTGGTTATGAAGTTCATGTGTGAACCACTATCCAGCAGCACCCTACTTACGAATTGGTGGTTATTTGACGTGCTAATATTAACAAGAGCAATCTAAATCATAACTACTCGCTTCTTGACCATGATGTTGTTTGGTTTATCAGTGTCAATCGGTTGGGTGCTGAGCGAAGCTTGCGTAAATGACGAATTGGTGCAAGAATCCAGTTTTACCAATATGGTTGATTGATCGAGCGTGGCGTATTAATTGATATCGACGATGTACTACTCTTTGCAGCATTTGGCTTTGTATAAGCTGTGAAATGAAGTTTTACATTGTGTTTCAACGAACAAATAGTACATGGCGGTTTGGTGCAGTGCCTAACATAGTGTTCCGAATCAAGACAATTAGTACATAATCGATGATCTCTGATAAACCGGAACCGCATTTGTGGTGTTAACTTTTCGTCATTAAACGAAGAGCAGTTCACAATGGTATGAGGATCTGAACAGTACTTACAATTATTCGGATTCGCTACAAGCGATGAAGTTCTATTTGATTGCAATGTGAAATATTTGTTATCTCGAGGGTGTCTCCAAGGTTGGTAAGATGAATTGACCTGTTGCACAACAACACGTTTTGGATGTGACAAATTGACCTCTAGCTCTCGCAATAAATCTACGCGTGTTCGTAAGATTTGGAATAGCCTTTCAAATAACATCATCTGTTTTGAAGTTGAGTTTTTAATGACTTCGGCTCGCGAGGCAACATCCAACTTTTGAGATAAATGGTGACTCAACATTAGATCCCACTCATCAACCTTCACTTTTAATGATTCCAATGCTTGATAATGTTTCGTCACTAATTGGTCCAGAAAATCTTGAAGTGTTTTCGACGATTTTTCTTGGGGACTGATAATATCATAGATTCCCCGCATATGAAATATATCACTCGTAACTGGGAAGTGTTCAATCAGACTATAAGCATACCCCGGACGAATGTGTGAAATCAAGTAAACAAATTTAACAGTTGATCGATGTTCTTACTGTGAATAAGATCAGCGAATACATCTCTAAACGATAGCCACTCGGATTCTGAACCATTAAAGGACGGTATTTTTAGTTCGATGAATTTTGTAATGTGAGCGTTGCTTGTGATTCGTCTGTCTTTTTGAGTCCATGCACCTTGTTCATGAGCATCGACTTCAACTTCCCATACTCGTCCTCAAAAGCATCTCGATCACTAGAGACACCATCGTCGACCGCCTCTATTCTTAATTGTACTGTGCTATATTTATCGTACACCAATTGGGCACGACGTAACAAGGACTCGAAGGTTCCAACAGTAGAACCTGCCGCAAATTGATTTTTAAAATACGTCAATTGTCCTTTGAAGGCAGCTCGTTGCCTTTTGAGCAGTTCTATGTTGCTAGCATCATCAAGAGACATTATAAGTTATAACACGCACGTGGTAACGACAAATTCGATGTTGTAAAGTATAGCACTTAATAATGATAATAGTAATACACGTAGTGGTAATGACGATTTTGATGTTGCCAATAACAATCCGGCTCGAAGGACCAAAATAGCGAAGCTAATTAATTAATTCCATGGACTGTATAGTATTGTGCTAGACTGTACGTCTAACCGTAATAGCAACGCTAAGAATTATTCGAAATAAAAAAAAACACCACAACACAACTTTTACTAACACTTTATATTTTCAATCAAAAAAAAAACTCAATATCACTAATCAAAAAATACCTAAAACTACATCTATTAAAAACCTTAAATCCAATAATGGAAAAATACTCCCACTGTTGCTAACGATTTACGAGCTAAATTTTTCAAGAACGCCCTAATAAATTCCAATACATCCAATGATTACTGTTCAGAATCTTTTTTATGACTCCTGTTACTAATAATTAAATAACTATTATGAGGAAGGACTCAGTAATTAAATTTTGAAAATGACCTCAGTTTTTGTCAGCCCTGTGGCACTCTCAATGTTCTGTTTTTCGTACCACATTTATTATGTTAACACTCACACACATAAATATAATTTAAATATTGTTTTTATAATTTAATGCTTTTAATGTCATAAATTTTATTAATTGTATAATTTATACATCATTACTTTAAGATATACTATAATCACCGTTAATTCTATTGTTGTTGTCACTAAATGATAATGTTTTGGGTTCGTCGTCGCACTTTTTAAATTTGGACTCTCTTCCTCGAAAGATAAATTTGTAATGTCATGATAGAAAACAAATTTTCTACGTCATGACTTGCACTATTGTTTTTGTGTTGTTAACGAAAAAACGTAATAGATGCAAGTGATCGTGAGCGTACAATGTGCGTGCAATTGTATGCGCCCACGATAGATGGTGGTAGTGGCATTAAAGAGCTTTGAAAGATCAAGAAGCTTTTAATGTGTTAAACTTGACTAAGATGATGAGATAGCGATTAGAATGGAAAATAATGAGTTCTAACCGCTACAGCCCTGTGCTTTCTCATACTTTCAATTTTTATTTTAAACTCGGTTTAGTACCAGAGAGTATCTGGCAACCACAAATAAGATAACACTTGTATGGGTGCTAGGACATACTGAAATCGAGTGAAACCTTGCATTGACGGGTTCTGTTTCTCCAATTATTGGACCAGAGCCCTTCTGCGGTGTCACTAAGGCACAGAGCTTAGGAGAGCGCCGTAACGCTGGGAGAACATTGAAAGGTCCCCTTTTTGGTGCAAAATTCCAGGACTACGACAGGTAAAAAGATTTATTTCACCTGTGGTGGTCCTATCCTAAATGAAACGCCGCATTGTAATATTATTATATTGTTCGCACGATGCACATATATAGTAAAATAGTATGAATATTAGAAATGTAAATGTATAAAAAAAAAAAAAAAAAAAAAAAAGTAGCATCAGTTGCTCTCCGATGGTCTGGATGAAAATAGATATTTTTGTTAATTTGTGAATCAATAAATTTGTGAGTTTAAAATTTATAAAGCATTATAATTATTTGTTTTAATTTGGTGTATGGCCATTCGTTTGGACACATAATAAAAGTGCCGACAAGTGGTGACCCCGACGTGATCTACATTTATATTATTGGCTGTAGAAATTAAAGAATAAAAAAAGGAGGCATTTTTATTATTGAACTCCACATTGATAACAGAATCAGTGCATCGAAAGCCGGAAGCTGAGTATTACTACGGTAAAAGTGCATTTAACGTTTGGAAACAAAGCGTATTCCGGAGTTTTAACATCGCCACCGGTGAAGAATTTTTTTTTTTAACATTGGTTTTATACGTAAAACAACAAGTGCTAAGACTATTAAGAGTGCTAAGACTCTTACCGTCAATGCGACACACCGGTAATCAAGTTATTTAAAAACCACGTGGTCAATTTACAACCATGTGTTTGATGTGATGCTGTAAACTACGTTATTGTTGTTTCGAGAATAAACGGGATTACAATTAGTTGTTCCATATCAACTTTTCGGTTCTACGCACATTTTCGCTGCGGTCAAAAAAAATTTACTTTTCATGTTCATAAATAAAATTTATGTTAGACGATTCAAGGTCAAATCTAAAGAAAAGGAGGCATTTCAACTTAACCGTTTGTACAATCATCAATCAACGGGTTTTAAGATAAAAATTATTACATGTGGTATAGTTTTAACCGTTTTCGAAATTTGTGAGTATTCATATGGTGTTTTATTGTTAACCCTTTGTTTTGTTTAAATGAATAAGTCTACCTTAGTCACTTATATATAATTGATTTATTTAAATATCTATATAAGATTCTGTAAATATATGTGCACAGAGCGAACTTTAGCTAATAGTGAACCTTTCATTTCCTTTCTTGTGGGAATTGAAGCGTATTTTAAAATTTAATTCACACAATATTCAAACAAGTGGTCCACTACCCTTTTGCAATCCAAGAAGGTTGGATACCGCCAGACACAGAGCCGCCAAAATAGAATTCGATCATATGTTACAACTTGGAATATGCCGTCAGTAAAAATCCAGTGTGTCCTCTCCACTACATATGGTATCGAAGAAAGAGAGTGGGGCTTGGCGTCCTTGCGGTGACTACCGACGGTTAAATGCTATTACGGTGCCAGATAGGTACCCAATACTTCATATCCAGAATTTTTCTATGGGGCTGAATGGTTGCCAGATATTCTCGAAAATTGATTTAGTGAAAGCGTACCATCATATATCAGTAGCACCGGAAGACATACACCAAACTGCTATAGGTAGTGATGACCAGTTGACACATGGTTGACACCAGTTATTAACAAGCGAGAAACGAAACTCTAAATCTTCAGTTAAATTAGAAAAATGTAAAGTTTCAGACACCGGTGAAACATTATGGTGTGAAATTTCAACAGGGCGCAGACGTCCATATGTACCAAAAAATTTAAGAAAATCAGTTTTTGAATCCCTTCACTCATTAGCACATCCCGGCATTCGTGCTTCCATAAAACTTGTTTCTCAGCGATATTTTTGGCCACAACTAAACAAAGATTGCAACAAGTGGGCGAGAGAATGCATAAGTTGTCAAAAGTCAAAAGTGACCAGGCATACCAAGTCGGAGCACGGCAGATTTGAAATACCACCATCACGATTTGAACATATACACATGGATTTGGTGGGACCTTTACCACAATCCAATGGATTTTCTTACCTGCTTACCATCGTTGACAGATTTACAAGATGGCCTGAGGCGTATCCTATTGCAGAAATGACTGCTTCTACGGTCGCGAAAACGTTCGTCTCCCAATATGTTTCACGTTTTGGAATCCCAATGAAGATCACAACGGACCAAGGCTCACAATTTGAGTCAAAGTTATTTTCAGATTTGACCAAACTTTTAGGAGCACATCGTATAAGAACCACTGCATATCATCCACAATCTAACGGCATGGTAGAACGGTTTCACCGAGTTCTTAAGGCATCATTGATGGCTCGATGTAATACGATCCACTGGAGCGACGAGATACCATTTGTCTTGCTTGGCATTCGTACAACCGTGAAGGAGGGCATAAACTGCACACCTGCCAAAATGGTGTACGGACAAACTCTGATTATACCTGGAGAATTTTTCGTCCAAGAAGAGATACCAACTTCAACTGATCCAAGCGATTTCGCAGATATCATTAAACGAAGAATGCGTAATGTAAAATCGTTTGATATGCGTCAATCTACACAGCCGGTGTTCATACCCAAATCACTCGATTCTTGTGACTTCGTATTCGTAAGAATTGATAAAATTAAGAAAGATCTTCAACCTCCATACGACGGTCCTTTTAAAGTGATTCGAAGACTGCGTAAATATTTCGTGGTAGATGTTGGTGGGAAACATTCGTCTATATCAATCGATAGATTAAAGCCGGCTTATGGCATATTAAGTGTGTCATTAGGCAAGAATAAACCAGATCGAGGTTGTCGAGTAGTGTTTTCGAGTTGCGCTTCGCTGAAGGTTGAGTGATGTGGCGGTCCTGTCCTAAATGAAACGCCGCATTGTAATATTATTATATTGTTCGCACGATGCACATATATAATATATAGTAAAATAGTATAAATATTAGAAATGTAAATGTATAAAAAAAAAAAAAAAAAAAAAATACTAATAAAGTAGCATCAGTTGCTCTCCGATGGTCTGGATGAAAATAGATATTTTTTTTAATTTGTGAATCAATAAATTTTGTTTTAATTTGGTGTATGGCCATTCGTTTGGACACATAATAAAAGTGCCGACACACCTTCTTATTTCTTTATAAAAAATACAATTTTTATATTATTAATATTATTTATTTTAAATAAGTCTAATTAAAATTATTTATAATGTTTTGATTGGTTTCGAACTTAAAGCCGTTTCGTCACTTTCACGTCATACTCATTCAATAATTTTCCCGTTAAACCAAAACCATACTTTAGGTCTTTTGCAGTCAGATCCGTACTAAATTTGTAATTTTTCACCAAATTGGCAACCGTGATTTTAAGCACAAGTTGAGCATACCGATACCCGATACAATTACGTTGCCCATAGCTGAACGCAATAAAACTGCAAGGGTTACGTTTTGCACAGTTTTCTGGTAGAAAATGGTCTGGATCGAATTTATTGTAATTTGGACCCCATACACTTTCTTTTTTATGTATATTATCGATCGAGATCATCACATCGGTTCCAGCCGGAATGACACCGTGTTCTATAAATTTATATCGAGATAATTAAAAAAAAGTTATTTAAAATAAAATATCAGTTTTTAAATACCAACCTAATTGTATGTTTTTGTTTGCTCGGCGTATAATTACCGGAACCAACGTTAAATATCGAAGTGACTCTTTAATCACCCGATCTAAATATTCAAATTGTACAATCGTATCGAAATCGATTTCTTCGACACCTTTCATTGTCTCCATAAGCTGGTCGTGTAATTTTTCCTGTATTTCGGGATGCATTCCAAGGCATAACAATATATTACCAATTGATCGAGTAGTTGTATCGGTCGCCGCCGCTACAAGCAATGTAACTGTTTCTTTTACGCACGCTTGGGTCATACAATCGTGATAGGCCATGCGGTAAATTCGTTTTAAAAATACATCAGATGTCGTGCGTAGTTGTTCTTCGGTCGAAATTGCTTTAGCCTCTGCTTCAATGTCGGGCATATGTTTTTGTTTTCCCGCTAAAAATGCTACGTCCAGCATACTCAACAATCGAGCTATTATTTTTTCATCATATGTAACAACATTCAATAGTCTTTCAAAGAACACATACACTGTATTGGTATAATAATTAACAACCCGTTCACCCATCGCATCCATTGTTTCGTTCACCAAGAAATAACTGTTTTTAACGGTTTCTGTATCGAAACCATGTTCGAGCACATTGTTCAATGAAATTTCCATGATACGTATTCCAATTTTGTCGAGCAACGATATATCACTCTTTTTACTACAGTATGGTTCGATATCTTTGACAAGTTCTCGTGATAGTTCATTGATTCGTGGTATAAATGATTTTACAGTTGTTAAATTAAATGGTGGATTAAGCATGCGACGATGTGGCTTCCATTCATTAGCTACATGCAATATAAATATATTTGGTAGATATACACAATTCACAAATTTTTTTTTTTAAATGCCCACACGGATGTACTTACGATGAGAGGCGATTAATCCTGATGCTGTTCCTAGCGCTTTGTACGGGCTGCCTTTTTCTAAACAATGTGGCGAACAGAGTACCGTTTGGATATCCTGCGGTGAATTCAATGCAATAACCAATTTATTAAGAAACCATATCCTTGTCGTCCTTTCACATTTGGCTGTTAAATCGCATATTTTGCGCACTTGTTCTATGAAAAAATATAAAACACAATTTTGAATTTTTTCACTTAAATCACTTTACAAATTATGCACGCACCGTCCGCCGATAATCCTATCACCATATAGAGATGTCCAATAAAAGGATAATCTGGTCCGATAATATCAAAATTTTTGATTAATTCGAATATATGCCGATTTGTAATTTGGTGATGTGTCCAAAATATGAAAATACACAGTAACACTAAAATTATTTCCGCCAACATTTTTTTTTTTAAATATTGATTAAATTAACTACGCGATCTTAACTGTTTGATTTTTGTATTGTTACAAAACCGAATGATAAATGTGTCCGAGCTTTTATAAGTTTGGAAAAATTTCAATTCGGTCTTGCACATTGGACTTGATAATAATTTGCTGTACGATATTTCTAAAACGAAAATAATCAACAAAACTATTTTCAAAGGTCGTTAAAAACCTAGTAAGCAGTCGAAAATTAAATTGTGTCATCATTTTAAATATCATTTGGGGGTGAATTTCAAAGGATCGTCAGTATTGAACGTTTTGTATTGAATCACTCCTTTAGACATTGTAAATCCTTAAACATATTTATCTTTTATTTGATGCAGAATAGAGGAGACTTAAATAACTAAATAGCAAGATGTTAATTTATTGTTTACGAAATTATAATTTCTATGTCTTGATTTATTTTTGTTCAAATTTCTTCGTCATCGATGCCATCAGACAATTTTTTTAAAAAAATTTTATATAAATATATGAACTATACAAATTACTAATATATGCAACCAATAGCTTTAAAGATGATAAAAAAACAATTGTATAATAAGAATGGTAAATGTTAAATTTTTTTTAATGAATAGCGCACGGAATAAATCTGTGATGTTAAATTAAAAAAAAAAGCATCTTAATGATTATTTCTTTCACACACAAGCATCTGGTTTGGATATACCAGTTTTTCCAACTGATCTATGCTAAACGCAATTTGTCACAATTGAAAGGTTTTGTACTGATGAGGAAAAACAAATTTCTCCGCTAACAATAACTCCAATTATATTGCCGATAAAATACCATTTCCACTATGGAAAATATAACAAATTCCCATCGTTCCAGTCGCTTCGGTAATTTTCGGTAAAGAAAGCTACGCATATCATGAGAAAATCTTCATAAGCTTTCCTAAAAGAAAGCGTCAATACTTCTCTTCGTCCTCATCGAGAACCCAACGAGAACGCAACTATGAAAAAAAACTAAGCACACAGAAGTAAAGTCAACCGGTATAGCACGCACCTATTATATGCTCATGGTGGTACAGGCAAGATACTCATTGTTACCAAAAATGTTTTGGTATATGTAAAAGGCACGTTTAGATCAGCAAGATCCAAAGCTCCGTAATTACGGAATCATTTATGAATAAACAGCTCGCTTACCATTACATCACGATTAAATGCCGACTTTTTCACCAAGGTCGAAGTTTTCATTTTGGCCAAGTCTAAGCATTGAAGTTGTCAACAGCTCAATCGGGCTAAAACAATACAAATCGTCGACCCTTTTCAGCGTCCTCATCGTAAGGCACACTGCAGTTAGATTGATTATTTCATGAGGTAAGGCCATGCCCTCAACATTACAACTAGCCAATAACATACGTTATCAGCTCAGCACTGCAGGATTTACATAGCACATGTTGAGCTCAAACTCGTAAGAGTAAACTAACTACCAGAAGCCTTCTATCCGAATTCACTTCGGTTGTAAAGAGAGTATCACTATTCTCGTACGCTACATCATTATTTCCACAGGTCTATATAGTAACTATTATTGCAAGCCGAACAACATCCTAGGACGATTCTAGATTCCTCGACGAAAATCTAACTTATGTAAACTTTATTTGACACAAAACTTTAAAATGAATACAAATTAAATTTTAAAATAATTGATTAAACATTACAAATCAATTCAATTAACCGTTTTATAACCAATATGTCATGTAATTGACGAAAATCTAACTTATGTACACTTTATTTTTTTTTATTTATTATTATTACAACTGACTTATTTTATAAGTCATCTAGCAATTTTTCTATCTTAATTTAATTCACATTTGTTGGGAGAAAGCCCAATGGCTAGTCCCAAAGATAAATATAATTATTTATTCAAATAAATATTTGCTATAATATAGTATTATTTTAGTTTGTAATCACTAGATCTATTGGTTTGGTTCTTTGTAAGCGTCATATTGCTATCGGACAGTCCAGCATACGACGTATTTCGATATTCTCATGTTGTTCAAGGTGTGAATCATGTTTGGCAGCATAAACTGCAATTACTTCATTGATATCTTCCATCTTTAAGTCATGGTGCAGGTCTTCATTTCGAATGCACCACGGAGCATTTACAATATTCCGAAGTACTTTATTTTGGAACGTCTGAATTATCTTAACGTTTGTTTTCTTAGCACAGCCCCAAAGCTGTATTCCGTAAGTCCACACAGGTTTCAGAGATTGCCGATATAGGAGCAATTTATTATGTATAGATAGTTCCGAGTCTCTACCTATGAGCCAATACATTTTCCTGTATTTGATGTTCAATTCGTTCATTCCATTTAAGTTTGGCATCAAGCGTCATCCCTAGATATTTTGCTGTATTTGCATAAGGGACTTGTTTAGAGTTTATTACGATTGGTATACTGACATAGTTGGTTTTATTAGTAAAATTCACATGAACCGATTTTGTTTCATTGAGCTTAATTCTCCATTTCTTCATCCAGTTACTAACTGTATTAATCGATGTTTGTAATTTTTCTGTAGCTTGCGTTACATTGCTCCCAACTGCCAAAATTGCTGTGTCATCAGCAAATGTAGCTATGGTTGTTTCTTTCATTAGTGGTATATCTCGTGTGTACAGGAGGTACAAGATGGGTCCCAAAACGCTTCCTTGCGGCACTCCTGCTGAAATTTTCTTTAGATCCGAATATTCATTTTCATATTTTACACGGAAATGCCTGTCGGTTATGTAAGATTTTAAGATTTCATAGTACTGTTTGGGAAGATCGCGAAGTAACTTGTACTCTAATCCTTTATGCCATACACGATCAAATGCTTGCGCTACATCCAAGAAGAGGCTTGAACATATCTTTTTCGTTTCTAGAGTACGTTCTCTAATATTTGTGATTCTGTGAACTTGCTCTAGGATCGTTTTTCTCTGAATCCAAACTGTTAAGTAGGTATAAGATCATTATCCTTTATTATAGGCTTTAGTCTCTTCAGAAGTAGTTAAATATTTTCGATATAGTAGGAAGTAGAGATATTGGTCTAAATGACTTTTTATCGTTACTGTTTTTGTTTGGCTTTAAAATCATGATCACTTCTGCTACCTTCCACTGCCTTGGAACGTATCTTAATCTAAACACAGCATTGATTATGTGCATGAGTTTGTGTATTGCTTTGTCTGGTAGTTCTTTTATAATTTGCCCAGTTATTAAATCATATCCAGGAGCTTTTTTTGGATTTACACATTTTATTTCTTCTTTTAACTCACGGAGAGTTACAGTTTGTATTTCAAGCTCATTTGATCTGTGAACAAAACTAACATTTTCATTCGCAGATTGTCTGGGTAGTGGTTGAAAAGTTTCTTCGAGGTGTCTCGCAAACAGATCCGCTTTTTGCTTACTACTACGAGCCCACGAACAATAATCATTTCTAATAGGTGCTGTTGAATTTTTTGGTATCTTGATCGATTTTGTTGCTTTCCATAAGGAGTATTCAGTGTCTTTTTGACCAGTAAGTGAAGATAAATATGATTCTATTGTTTCATTTTTTACTTTCCTGATAATAGATTTCAGCTTTTTACTTCATTGAAGTTATTAAGCTCGGTTTTATTAGCTGCAGTTCGATTTATTTGCCAGAACTTATGTGCTTTACGTTTTTAGCCACCAGTTCTCTTACTTCGAGTGGATAATTTGTAGGTTCGAGTGGAGTGCTCTGCCACGCTGCTTGCTGTATATTTTCAATTAGACATATATACTGTCAATTTCTTCCTTAATGTACATAGATCTTCTTATTGGCACTTGCCGTTTGATATTTTGAATAATAGTTTCGCTGACTGTCATGATAACAGAAGAGTGATCTAATGTAAGGTCTTCATTATTTTCAATTCGTATGTAGTTGTCAGATATTCCTTTTGTTACATAGAAATCTATAAGATCAGGAGTTTTGTTTAGATCTGTTGGCCAGTAAGTAGGTGCGCCACCAGATTGAAAGTCGCATTTTAATTTTTTGGCTGCTTTAAACAGTTCTCTTCCTTTTGGTGTTGTGATTCTGGAGCCCCAAAATGTGTTTTTTGCGTTGAAGTCACCGCCAATAATGAAACATCGTCCTAAAGAGTGAAAAAGTTCTTCATATTCTTCCTTTTTTAAGTTATAGCGTGGTGGACAGTATATGGCTGAGATATTTACATCTTTGTTCTTAGTTTGAATTGTGATTGTTGTCACTTGCATGGACTCAGTTTCAAACTTCATTTCTTCATGGTGTTTTATATTATTTTTAATGAAAATGGCAAATCCCCCTCTTGCCCTTTCTGTTGGATGAATAGCATGGTAGAAACTTTACCCACGTATTTTGCAATATGAAGATCTATTAAAATGGCTTTCAGAGATTAAACATATGTCAATTTTTTGCATGTTTAGAAATATTTCTAGCTCAGGTATATGATGGATTAGCCCATTTGCATTCCATATTACTATTCTCAGCGTTTGTAAATTAATTTTTATTTTTATTCACGTTGGAATACTGCGATGATAAAGTTTTCAATTGGTCAAATATAAGTTTATTTATATCAGCTTGCTCGTCAAATTTTTTACTTAAAGCTTCTATGGTTTCTATTTGAACTTGGCCAGTATTATTTACTTTTGTGGTTGATTCTTGATTTTTAGCAACTTCTGCATAGGATGCGTTACCTCGCAGATTTAATAATCCCTTATTATTCGGTTGGTTTGTTGTACCAGGGTTTCTTTGATTTTGCTCAGAATTTCTTGCACGGTTTCTAATTTTTTGCAATTCTTTAGCTACTTCACAACCACGATAATTTGCAGGGTGTTGTCCTTTACAATTTATACATGTTGCTGTAGTGTTTCTGTCTAATGTACACATGCTCGTAAGATGCTTGCCAGCACATTTGACACATCTTGCGTCACGCCCGCAATATTTCTGGGTATGATTATAACTTTGACATTTTCTGCATTGGACTATCTTTGAAGTATTCTTTCTCATTGGCTCTATTCTAACTTTCATGTTTTGAATTGCCCGAATATTATATATCTTTTGGATGTTTTCTTTATTGCCAAACGTAAGCATAAAGAGTGGTAGTCTCCTTCTTACCAGTTCGCGGTTTCCTTTATCGCTTTCAGTTCTGTCTTTTTTGATCATATTGACAGCATCCTGTATATCTAACCCATTATTCTGTAACTCAGCTATTATATCTTTGCTTTTACAGGTATGGTGTAGCCCTCTAGCCATAACCTTAATTGGTCTAGCTTGCTTATCTTCATAAGTATACCACTGAAACTTGTCAGCGTTAAGCTTCATGGTAAGTGTACGGTATGTTTCTGAGTCTGGTACATTTACCTTCCAGACATCGTTGTTTAATGCTACTAACTTGTAATCTTTATCCGTGATATTTTTCATCAAGGCATTGATCGTAGGGTAGTCTTTGACACCAACTATATTAATAGGTGGTGGCTGAATTATTTTCTGTGGTTTAGGATTTTTATTGCTCTGAGTAGTTGCATTACCCGATACAGATGTCCGGGTTACTTGCTCAATATTTTCTGGTTGCTTTTGGGTTTCTTTCTGTTGAGTTTTATCATTACTCGTTTTGGGTGCTGCTTGTCCAATATATTCTGGCGATGATTCTGCTTTTCTTTTCTTTATGAGCTTGCTTTTTTTTTTAATGCCCAAGCAGTTTCTCTTGGTGGCTCGTCTTCGTCAGTAACTTCCATATTTATTGTTACTCTTTTTTTAGGTTTTTTTGTCACGAGTGTCCACTGAGAATCACTTTCAGATTTCTTATTCGGATGAATTTCTCGCTCGAGTTCTTCTTTATCTGTGTGGTATTCGATGGTATCCTTATTGTTTGAATGTCTACCGCTTGAATGATGCGTGTTAGGTCTTCATTTTCTTTTTTTTAGTAAAATAACTTCGTTATTTAACTTTGACACCATTTCTTCTAGACTCTTCAGATTTGCATAGAGATTCCGGTTTTCACTTTCTATATTTGAGGCAGTTTTATCTTCATTCTCTTTTCTTGATTGATATGGATTATTCTTTCTAATATCTCCTATTGAATTAGCTTTTTTAATTGTTGGAGATCTCAAGATTTTGTTACCTCTCAGAAATGGGTTCTCATTTTCCCTTGTAAAATTTACTGTTACTGCAGCTAAGTTTGCCACGGCAGTAGCAGTGCTTGTTGTGTTATCAGTTTCAGCTGCCAAGTGCACCACTGCTGAAACTTTGCGGTCATTGGATAACAACGACTTAGAGCCCGCTTGCACACTCTCTCCAGTCGCCGGCACTGGGTCTCCGTTCCCTGCACCGTACGTTTCCTCCTTGTCTGTATTCTCCATGATGGATTTTTTTGTTCGGGGTTTCCCACCCATATACTGATGACAAAAGTAAATTTGCCCATGCATTCAGTTATGCACTGATCATTTCCAGTTACGACGCCTGGGCTATGCCGTTTGAAATTAACCAATCAGGGCCTACCCTGCCGATCAATGGTTATACTTTTGGCTTTACCCAGGATGCAGCGCGAGGAGCTTGTACAATCGTCGCACCCCTAGTCGATGAAAATCTAAACAAAACTTTAAAATGAATACAAATTAGATTTTGCAAAAATCTGGCCTACACCAATGATAAAAATTTAAAATTAACCAAAAGCACTAACCAACAATCAAATCTGTCGTACCATAAATTAATATACAACCTCATGTACTTAATCTTAGGAAGCGAAGTTGACCTGACATTTGCTTTGCTCTTTATTACCTAAATCGATTTTCAGATTGCGTAACCAACAAATATTACAAAAAAAAGCTGATCCGATATTTAAAATGCACTTTTGATTTAAGTTAAACTTCTCACCAAATGACGAACCTGTGAAGCTGAATTTGTGTCGGCTTGTGCAGCACCAAGCAAAGCATTATGGAAAAAAAGGTAATTGAATATGAAATTAGAGATATTTCTTCCAATTGTAATATTCGAAGATAATTTGGACCCGATCGTAACTTCCAAAAAACAGGAAACCCATCGGAAAAAGCTTATCGACACCAAGTTCCACTTTCTTCGAGTATTGACTTAGGATGGAATTATAAAATTGAAACGTGGGAGCTGACAGGACCAATTGCCGGTACTTATATACATATATATGTATATATATATATATATATATATATATATATATATATATATATATATATATATATATATATATATATATATAACATATAAGTTAAAATACGTCAGCCAGGTTGAGATTGTAGCCGTATGATGATGGACAATTAAATTTAGTTAGGCACCTCCAAAGAATGAGATCTCTAGAACTAAGACAAAACCACATAAAGAAAACATAAAGTTATTATAAAGACCATCACTTTGATTGCAAGTGCAATTTTTTATTTACTGCTCACTCAACTAAAATGGTTCACCAATTGGCTTAATAATCATATCATGAACTTGAACATGTGACGGTGTACCCAGTACGTACAAAACTGCTGCCGACAAATCTTCTGGATTAAGAGATCGATGATCGTATGTTTGTTTTCCACCTGGCATTCCGGCTGCCTCTCGAAAATCGGTACGCACAACACCCGGACATATCATCGACACTTTAATATTTTTATGGTTTGGAATCAATTCTTGGCGTAGGACTTCGTTAATAGCACGCAAGGCATGTTTTGTTGCTGGGTATACGTTCGGTTTGATTGGTGGTGGAAAAAATGGTATTGAATGACCAGCAATACTGCCAATATTTATAATATGACCATCTTGTTTGGTCCTGTTCAAAATATCAAATGCAGCTCGACTACAGTACAAAACACCGTAAATATTTGTATCGATAATTTTCGATAATTTCTCCATGCTACTGGTGACGCCCAAAATTGTGGTATTCTGTTGAACGCCGGCATTATTCACCAAAATATTAACGCCACCGAATTTCTTCTCGATTTCGGCAAACACTTCGTTTACTGATTGCTCCGATGAAACGTCACAGTTGTATGCGTATAGTTCGCCTTTCTCACCAGCCACAATTGTTTTTATTTCCTATATGTATATGTACGATCGATTGATTAGAACTTATATCGACATAAACAATTTCGACTAAAACTTACATGAACTAATTCTTTTCGTCTGGCTAGTCCGACCACGATTAAACCAGCTTTTACTAAATCAATAACAATGGCCCGGCCAATTCCCGCACTTGCACCGGTCACAACGGCAACTTTACCAATCCAACGATCCATTATGGTTTTGTAAAATATATACGTAACGGTATTTAACGATTAAGTGTATACTTGTAACTAGACTCAAGACTTAAGTAAACGTCTATTTATAAATGAAACCTTATCGCAATATACTAAGATTGTGTAATCGTATGATCCACTCATGTGTGAAGTGGTTGTTGTGCTGTCTACATTTACCATCTGTTGGTTTAATTTTAAACTTCGCGCTATTCGTGTATTGCCAAAGTCATTTTTGTTCTAAATCGTTAAGTATCTAAACCACAAAAATAACCTAGCAAAGTCGATGTTTCGGTGAGTGTCGTTTTAATTAGGATCGAATGTAATCAGTCGAATTATCATGAACTGAATAATTATTTTGCGTCACAAATTGCTCGCTTTTTCTTTATCATCATCGTCATAGTCATCGACATTTCGTATCATTTGTGTTGGTAGACGTCGAGAAGGGGAACTGCCATATACCACACGGCCTTTCTTGACTTCATCATTTTGTCCTAATGCGAAACAACACGGTTTCATATAATCAACCGATAATATGTACTTGTTGGATCGTCGCTATACCTGTTTTTTGTTCTTAACAGTAGTTCCTAATTATTTGGTAAGGACCAAGTGTTGAATTTCGTTTTTCCTTTTTAATCGCAATAGAGTACGTTTTACATACATTTTTCGGTTTAATAAATCATGTCGTACTGTCAAAATTTTACTACAAACGAAAGTGCTGCCTTCTTATAGAAATATTATGTTTCACAAGTATGCATGATTATGCCGCTAGTTATATCAAATAACTTATATTACTATAAGGGAAATCGCGTCTAATTCATGTGCCAACATGATATAGTTCGTAGAAAAATCATAGGTGGCACTAGTAGTAGTTGAACGAAATGTTTAAATTTTTTTATCTACCGTTTTTTATATTCAACGAATTATTAACGAAACAAAAATTTAAAATCTAAAAAGAAACTTAAATTTTATAATCGGAATTGGAAATTATTGAAGTAAATGGTCTTATATTCATATATAATAATAAATAAATAAAACAAAATTTTTTTTTTTATAATTATTTGATTTCATTAAAATAAATTAACTTCGTTGGAGGGAATCTCGGCTAACAAATGGAATAGACTCATTTGTTAATCGATGGCGAAAAAATAAATAATTTAAATAGTGCGAGTGTTATTTTTCAGTCAAGTTTAGTGTAATAGTGTACTAAATAATATAAAGATAGTTATATTGTAGTGAAGGTGGAAAAACGGGTAAAAATTATTAAAGTAATCGATTGTTAATAATTGATCAGTTTGTAGCAAAGACACAAGTTTTATTTTTATTTTTATTTATTTACCAAACTAAACACTGAATTTAAAATGTACACTCGTGAAAATATACATCATGTGCATTGATATATAGGACCGACAAAATTAATAAGATATGTATTATTTATATTTTATATTAATTGTATATTTAAAAGGAAAGTTTATTTGATAATTTAATTATTGTTATTGAATAATCAGTTATATTATTTTACAAATTTATTGGTTATGTTATTGTTGTGAAAATGCGAGTGTATGTTTTGTTATAGAAGAGATTAGAGTATATTAATACGTAAACGTTGCGATTCGGTTTATTTTCTAGTTGACTTTGGATCATCTTTGAGTTGTATTTACGTGTATATGACTGCAGAGTCATGTTGGTGTAGAGTTGTAATCGGGTTATACAAATAGTCTTGTAGGAAAGTAAAATAATAATTTAGAGGTATTATAAAACTAGTGTTGATTTCGATTGATTTTTCCCCTCTTTAACAGAGTACTCTGATTTTGTAAGCCAATCGAACAAAAAACCGGAGTACCCTTTTTTATGTATGTATTTGTGTTTTTTGTCAAAAATTTGACAATCTCGTCTGTTAACATCTGGAACAAATAATCATTAAATAATAATTTTCATTTTAGTTTTAAAACGAAACTCCCTTTATTTCAAAATGTTAAATATTTTGTTCATTTGTCCATTTTTTAAAACAATATAAATACAATATACAATTAAATAGCATCAATAAAACTAGTTGTAAAGATGACTAAGTAGTCATAAGATGACGTTGTATTTAATGAAGGGGATGATGAAAAAACACAATTCTAAAAATTTCATCCATTTTAATCACTATTTATAAAACGCTTTTATAAAAAATTTTTAAATCACAAATGTTCAATTTTGTTTCAAACACAATTGACAAATGAATCGTAATTCGTAAATGACAAAAAAACAAAATAACAGCAGAATGACAGTAAAGTTATTAGTATTGGTGTAAAAGAGGGGTAAATCCATCGAAAAACTCGGAGTAGATAAAATCACTCGGTGCAAAAAAAAAACTTGCACTGAGTGCTGTCAGAGTAATTTTTTAATGGTCAATCGAACGTTATCAGAGTACTCTTTTTACCCTTTTTGCACTTAGTGCAAGTTTTTAAAATCATTCGAAATCCACATGAGTTAATATTAAGTACATAATTTTAATTCAACTTGTCTTCGATCACACCAGTTTGTTTGAGGCACTAATTATTATATTTTCTTAAGATGTACATGTTTTTGTTATTGTATTTCGACTCGACGATGTATATAGTTCATTGTTCTAGATTTTAATTACTCGACGCCACAAATTAGATATGTAAAATCGATGGGTTGAATTTGTATATAGTCAATAGCTTACCTGGATTCAACCTGGGTTTAAGAACCAGGATATAAATATTATAAGACAAATGTAATTATAGACAAATTATAGACAACATTTTAGACGACATTATAGACGAAATTAAAATAAAATATAAAAAGTTACAAATTCCTCCGCTCAATGAATTGAGTGCAACAATCGGTATATTGATGCAAAATTTAAATGAAAAAAATACCTACGATTACATCGGGCTTTTTTTTGTTCGTTTATTAGTGTAGTAAGCCTGAGTACAGATTTTCACGTATATTTGTATCGGTCAAATATTCGGTTTTTCGGACACTTTGATTAATTCGTACTCGATTTTTTCCGAATATTGTCGGAATATTGTGAATAAATTATTAATAAGTAATTTACATGATTGTTTTCGTCGTTGTTTTCGTCATTGTTTTCAACTAACCGTGTTACAACAACAAAAACTAAAGGGCTAACCAGCGAGTCTTTAACACAACATGTCAAAACCTTACGGTATTGAACGAAAATAAATTTTTATGGAAAATTTATGATTCGGCTACTCAAACCGTAACACAACTTGTCAATAATTCTAACTTTATAATGCAGTTATTGATATAATTAGTTTATAAAATCCAATTAATTTAAAACCAAACTAAAAAATCTTATAAAATTAATTCTTGTAACTGTTTCCACCACGCTAACAAGGGTCATATAGTCCATTTTTATGTAAATTCATATAAACAATATGAATCCATTGACAACAATTTTTTTCTTTTTGTGGTTGTAATTAATACGTGTTTTATTTTATAAATCTGTCTGTACATATCAATATTTGTTAATTAAAACTATGTGTATATGTATTTTTAAATTATTAAATTTTATATTTAAATAAAACTTAAATTGGAACCACAAAAGAATATAAACATTATTCGTTTTGACGTTTCTACAAGTTGGCACGAAAAATTTCGCTCTGTTAAGTTGATGTAAAATTTTGACGAAAGTTTCGTTCAGTTCTTAAAGACTCGCTGGCCAGTAACATGAAAAGTCTATACATCGCACTATTACGTTAAATTCTTAAAGACTCGCTGGTTGTGCCTTAAAACTGATCGTCTTGCTTTTTGGTCTTGTTGTATAATTCCATAACTATTTGTTGTATTTTTAGGAAATATATATCGATGTATCGATGACTTTTATTTTAATTTTTGTAAAAAGAACAAAAGTTATAAAATGTGTGTGTTAAAATTAATTTTTTATATATCTGTTCATATATTAATGGTAATTCATAACATACACAAATTAAAAAATAAAATTTAATATATAATATTTAATATCGATCAGTTGTTTTTTTGGAAACGACAGATGGCTTATATTGCTATAAAAGAAATCGTAAACATTTCCATAGTAAATGCGAACGACAGCATGATTTCGTTAAATTTTGATACGTAGAGGAATCCTAGATGGCATAGCAAACGTTTTTAACGAGAACAATAGATCAATAGCGTCAAACAATTTTTCTTATTTTTTTAAATAATTAAAAAAAACAATTTTTGTTTTATTTATTTACGATTATATATGAATATAAGCCCATTTACTTCAATAATTTCCAATTCCGATTAAAAAATTTAATTTTTTTTAGATTTCAAATTTTTGTTTCATTAATAATTCGTTGTTACTACTAGTGCCATCTATGATTTTTCCACGAACTATATCATGTTGGCACATGAATTCGACGCGATTTCCCTTATAGTAATGTGAGTTATTTGGAAAACAACCAAAAAATACTACGGGTTACATATTTTCGTTGTTTTCGATGTTGTTTTCAGTACACTGTCATACACATAGGTATAAATATCTTTTGTATTTTTTACATTATAACGATACAATTTTTTTCAAAAGTTGTATAGGAAATACAACAACAAAATTTTGAAATATAGAGACGGGCATGTAAATGAAGACTAAAGATTAAGGATGGATGGAGTTCATAGATGATTAACTTAAATTAAATTAAAATTAACATAAATTATTTACATTATTAATTCTATTATAAAAATGTCAATAATTAATTTTAATTAAGCAAAATCTATAGTTGATAAAAATTTAACTATCACTAACTTAATCTAATTAAAAATTAAGTAAAATGTTAGATGTAGATTTCCCCAAATCGAGTTTGCATGACAATCGGGAACTTGTCTAGTGCACCATTTGAAATGAAACATAATAATTTAAGTAACATTTACATACTCCCTAAGGGAACCTTTTTGCAGATTACAGTTGAAGGGTTGCACATAGGAGTTCCTGATAAAGTATGACAGAAAGCAGAGCGGTTCGTTGAGGTTGCGATTGTCTTGCGCTGGCAGTGGTTTAAGTGTTGGCTGGCGGGAGACCGGACCGATTATATTATTACTGACATGCCTTGGCTTCCCTACTCTACAAATTCCAGTAGAGTCGAATTGTGTCGTGGTGATCATGAGATGGCTGAAACCAGGTCGTTTCTGTCATGTATGGAAGTATATTTGTAGGAATATAGGTATAAGAAAGTCCCTCCTATCCTACCGTTTGTTTAATGTGGGAAGGGTGTAGGAGTGGGACCGGCGTTGACCACCACACTTATCCAGAGCTTAATCTAACAGTCTTATCAACAAACCAATCAATCAATCTGTGCTTCATCAGCTGTTAAAATTGTATCAAAATAGTTGAAACGCTAGTAGGGGCTTCATGAATGATGTTCTCCATTTTTCTTTCAAACTTAAATTTTCGTCGGCTTCCTTAGTTGCATTTCATAATATCGTATTGTTTGTTATTTTGATGTCATTCTGATGCATTTTACTATTAGGTATATAAATTAGATTTTTGGCGGTTATATGACGTATTTGTCGTAGAGCGGTAAATTCAATTGATTTGTAATATTTAATCAAATTTTATAAAATCTAATTTATATAATTTTATAATTTTAATAATTTCATATTTTTATAAATGTAATAAATTAATTAATTGTAAATTTTAGGCAAAAAGTAATAGTCTAATTTACTACAGCCTGCGGCTTGCAGAAATTTTATATTATACTATGAATTAATTAATTAATATTTTTAGAGTCCTTATTAATTTTCGGGCAAAAACTAACACAATTTATTACAGCATGTGGCTCGTAGGAATTATATTATTGTATAATTATGTTATTATATTAATAATTAATTAATTTGTAATTTCAGATTAAAAATTAATTCTATTTCTTACAGCCTATGGCTAAGAGCAATTAAATCATTAATAGATTTGGTTTTAAGGAAACCTCTGCAGATTACAGATGAATGGTGGCACACTGGAGCAGCTGGCAAGAGATTCTAGGATGCAGATCAGTTTAGTAAATTTGTGATTGTCTTATGCTAACAGTAGTTCGAATATTGGCTACCGGGAAACCGGACCAATTCTGTCATTACTGATATACCTTTCCTCTCCCTACCCCAATAAAAATTTACCTACTATTGGCCGCCATGGTGTCTGTAACCGGGTCGATCTCAATAATTTAACTAATATCCTGCGTCATCCTTCCAAGTTAATGTAAAACGGGTGTACGGTAGGCCCGGCCAAATATCCGGGAGATCCTGGTTAGTCCTTGGTGTTGTACATTCTAAATCAATCAATCAATCAATCAATCAATTAAAATAAATTAACTTCATTAATTTTTTTCTTACTCCTATTTTTTTTTAAATTCTCTCGTTTTGTAATATGGAAAAATATTCTTATATTTTGCCATTAAACTAATTCTATTAAAAATATCAAAACAATCATTAATATTTAGTAAAAATTTAACAGTAGGCATACAATCCTTAAAAATTAGATCAGCTTGGCTTAAATATTCTAGTGCATTTGCTACACTGCGACTAAACACTTGCACTGCATATTTTACCCGCATAATAGAATTTTCAAACTTTATATGGGTGGCATTAATTCTTGGTGCAAGTGCAAGTCAATTTTATCGTTAGTTTTTGTATAAAATGTACCTTTTAATTTTAAATGATTACGAATAAGTTAAATCATAGGACAATTATCCAAATATATAAAAATTTTTTGTTCATTAGGTTCAACATAAAAATAAGGCTTTTGTGGTAATTCGGCTCCTAACAATTTGACCATACTAAAATTTGCCTTAAGCCCGTCAAATGTTAACGTTATAATGTTCGCATTACACTCCTCGCGTAAGTGGGATATGACAAATTTTATTATATGTGCTCGGTCTGTTGCATTTAAGGAATTAATAAAAAAAATATATGTTGGTATTAACTTACCGCATGTCTTGTAAGATGTTTACCAATGGTTAAATATTTTTCCTCGAAATGTTTGGAACAAAGTTTAAATGAAGGATAACCCAAATCATTAGCTTTGACATTTGGAATAATATCTCGCCAAATTTTCCTGTAATCTTCAGATGATGGTGCGCTATAAATTAAATAGACATATTTGAATTTAAGAATAAGGGTACAATCAGCTCTTTTATTCAGTATACGCTTGAGGCAATATAAAATGTAGAAATATAATAGTAAACCTTTAATCAAAAATTTCTATATAATTTAGCTAAAATTGGCTACTAATTTAAATAGTCCAATTGCTTGGAGGTATAAAAACACTTTAGTTATAGGTTAAATCTTTACGTTTTAATAAATTTAAAACAGACAACATATTTATATTGTGATATTTTGCATCTAAATTATTTATTTATGTTATTTTCTAATTTATAAAAAACGTTTTTATAAAACACTTCACATATACAACACTTTAAATTCACAAAAAAATATTGTATTATTCACTTCACAGACGCTACGCTTTGAAATAACAACAAAAGTACTACTAATGACAGCTATAATATTATGAAATTTTGTGGAAAAAAAAATAAGAAATATTGTTTGCGCCATCTATTGTTCTCGTTAAAAACGTTTGCTATGCCATCTAGTATTTTTTACGAATCAAAATTTAACGAAATCATGCTTTCATTTGCATTTACTAAGGAAATGTTTACGATTTCTCTTATAGTAATATAAGTTATTTGTCCGTTCAGAATGAATGTCGCATTTTTACTGAAAATAATTTTATATTATGAATTTCGCTATCGAAAACAATGTAACTACGCTCATCAAACGCACTCATTTAATGTCAGCTGATTCGACATTTGTCAGTGTAAACAACATTACTTTGAAATTTATTTTGACTTTTAGATGTGATTTTGACTTTGTGATTTGAGATTTTAGTGTTGAATTAAATATTTTAAAGTTCGTTTTTAAATATATCTTGAAATGCCCTACAAAAGTTTGCAAAATAATTTATGAAAAAAACTAATAAATACATAAAAGTTTGTTAATAAATTATTTGCCTACATTATTTTTACGTAAACACTATCCACAACAAACTGTCAAATGTCAATCGAAAAATATTTTGCCTACATGTTGGCGAAACTTTCCTTCCTATAATAGATAGTGAAAAAGTATCGTATTTGATAATCCCAAATTTACGATATCGTGTAAAAATTGTATTGCGTTAGAAATCATAATAGGACCGCTTATATTTATTATTGCCCATAGTGCATTGCTAATATGTTCACATGTATATTTCATTACATCCTCCGTTCTTTTTCTTTTTTTTTTGCTTTTTTAATTTTTTATATAAATAAACAAATTAGTTTTGATGTGTATAGTTTAATTTACATGGAATTCTGATTAATTCAGACTCTACAAATCTAAGCGTTCTATTGGCTTTATTACGCGACCATATCTTAACCGAATTATACCATGTTCTGATCGACAGTTGATATCATCGTTCGGACCCTCCACTTGAGTTATTACATTTCCAGTCTCATCCGTACCATTATAGTGCTGCATTCATTTTCACTGGTCTTTCTGCTTTGGACTTTTTTATGTGATGATACTTCCGCCTGTATATTTTGTTATCGTCAGTCTGAATTATTATCGATTGCATGCTCTGCTAACCATTCCCTCGTTTTTATTTGCATTCTAACTCTATATTATTCAACTTGATCTGAGTTGCTTTTTTAGTTCCTTAATCGGCGTAAGCTTTTTGTTTGTCTCTAACCGTTTTTCATTTGTTAGCTAGCTGATTTTCAATTTTTGGTATTAGTTGGTTTTTTGGCATTGGAAGAGTTGATCTTGTAATTCAGCTGATAAGTCTTTGATTTGGTGTGCCTAAGTTTCCTGATTTTGGCGTGTTTCTTAGATTCAGTATTGCCAGGTACGGATTTGATTTGTCTTTTTCGATTTGATTTTTTGGTATCAAAAACTCAAATCGAAACGAGGGACTCCCGTGCCGAAAATTGTGGTTCTTTGTCCGATTCTACTATCTCGGGATACTCAAGAACAGCAAACTACGTCTCTAGTTTTTCTATTATTTCAGTTGTATCCTGTGGCTTATAGCTGATTTACATTCAACAAATTTTGAAGAAGAAGTTGATTAGAAATCAATTTAGTAAAATTGAAATAAAAACAAAAATTGCAATAACATTTGGTTTTTATTTGTGTGAGTAACCAAAACCTAGTATACGAAACTAATTTTATACATGTATTGTCATCTTTTTATATATATTTTGCTACAAAAAGATGAGACTTTTCATCTTGTAAAAATCAAGGTCACCTTTTTTATAACTGTTTTTGGGTATGGATCTCGGGTTTCATCTTTTTATTTTTACAAGAAGAAATTTTTTCTCTGTTTGGCTTGCATAATTTTTCAATCTAGTGTCTCGTTTATTTTCAAACATCTGTGCCGACTATTTGGAATGGTAGTTCTGGTATGATTTTCGTCACGATCGGTTCTTTCATTTTATTTCTCTATGCTTGTTCGCAGACTGCACAGTTTTTCCCGCCTTCGTCCAGGATTTCCAATAAAAACTTTGTCTTATCAAATTGTTGACTGTTGTCCAAGGTGACCAGCATGAGCTTAAGTTTTAGCCTTGTGGGATCACTATCTTTTGTCCCTTAAACATGTTGTTATTATAAACTGAAAGTTCTTCCTTAAAGTTTGCAAAGTGTTTTATCCCATATGGAACTAATCGTTCGACTTTCGGCCAACCGTTATTAATAAATGTTTTCAACATTTGATAGTCTTTGTCATAATCCTGTATCATTAAACCCACTGAGTTTGACGTCATGGGTATTAATATATGAATCTCGATTTTATTATCGAAATTTTCGTATGGTGGGTTATATACGTCTCTACTTAGTAGGTGCAGTATCGGTAACATGACTGCTACTTTATCCTCATCAATTTGCAGGCCCTTTTCGGAAATTTCACGCCCTAAGAATTTGATTGAGGTTACGTTAAATAGGCATTTTTCCTTATTTAATTTAAAATCCGCTTTCGTAGGATTTTAATTACTTCTTCGGTCCATGCTTGGCACTCTTTTAGTGTGAAATCGTGGATTATAATGTCATCCAAAGATACTTCGACGTTTTTAATTGGTTCGAGAAGATTAGACATTAGTTCCTGGAAAATTTCTGGAGTAAATGCCAACCGGTGTTTAATTTTATAGTGAGAACTTTATAATCTTCACGTCCTGTCTTGTGGATTTTTCACATGCTAGTATTTAGTGAATAGGAAGTGGAATAGCAATTCTCCGGATATTTGTTTTTTAGGATCGACAATATTTCCTGTCGTATATCAGCTTTTCTCGTTTTTGTTATCTCTTTTTATTCTTTCGATGATACAATTAGTTTCACGTTATAGTTCACTTGCATTATAGTGCAGAATTGGCCTTGCCCTGCTTAGCGGTTGGAAAAGAGTTTTTCTTAACAACGCGGTCTCTGTTTAACTCATTATTTAGCTGTGCTATACTTTTTTCCATTTGTTCGAGCTTTTGTAGGAGAACATAATTTTTTAAAGTGACTGTAGATTTTGCAGACCGAGTTTCACTGGAAGGTGATTTTAAACTGAATTGCATACACTTTACTAGTGGCCGAGGTATTAGGCCACTTCTATGTTTCAGTGGAAAAGAGTGGAAATAATCTTGAATTACTGTAGCACCGTCTTACTTCCAACGTTTGAACTTACGATTTGTTAATCGTCATAGCGAAAGCCAAACGAACGTGGACCGGAATGCGCTTGAAGTCGAAAGGAATGTCAGTTGGAATCAGAGAAAATTTTGGAATTAGAACATCCTCTCCTTTGAATTTGCCCTGGATGATCGTCGCTTGGATCACGTTGCTCATCAGTTTCTTTACAGCCAATCGGGATCCGTTACACAATTTCGGATGGTTCAGATTGCGCTACAAACCAAGCCCATTAAAAAACTCAGTCGAATAGTTGGTTGCCTCGTCTTAATTGGTCACACAGTCAACGGATTTTTAACAATGCATTTCCATAGCAATTTGGTTTTAAATCCTTGTTCTTCGCTGCCAAAATCGCTCGTTCGTTGAACGTCATCCCGCTGTTTAACCCAAAAATGTTAAACAGCGGGATGACGTTCATGTATTGCAAATGAGAAAATAGGCCAAATCGTCTCATTGCAACTGATATAACGGCCCAATTGGAATCTTGACACATTCGGAGCACCATATTTAACGGACTTAATGAAGTTTCAATACGGCACGATCTAGCAATTATCGACCACGACATCTTTTCCTTTCACTGTCATCGTGACTGTTCTGCCACCATCTTCAGGTGAACGACGCCGATATAGTTGATAACCGTCGTTTCCACTATTTGTGTATGCCATAGCAACGGACGCGGAAACTGTTTTGTGCAATTTCAATCAGCCGTACACCGTGAATGTGGATTGTGATTTCCGCACGAACCGTGAAACATGTTTGTTATGACTACGTCGAACAACTCCGGGTCGGCTTCTGGATTTAGTATTTCGGCGCTGATGATTAAATCGATTTGATCTCGTCTGATTTTCTTAATTAACCATAGCAGAATGTGTGCATGTGGTAATTCACACTTCTGCCACTCTACTGAGTATAAGAAACAAAGTGGCTGTCCGAAATCCATCTGCTTAACAATGCAGTTCATTGGCGTCCTGAGTTTTTGTTTGAACACACGTGAGGTGGTGTCGTGGCGATTGCTAGAAGTTTGGCCTGGCAGTAGATTAGTGGTAGTTTCAGGCCATTTCGGATTGCATGTGAACAAATTTGGCCGTCCGAAATACGTCATAGCATCCTGGCTGCCAACATATGTCGCTGAGAGAATGGTCAATTGACTGACGTTGGTTGCATCTTCTTCCGAAACTATGACATCGCGCAAATGAATGTACTGCTCGGAACATAGTTTTAATCGATTGAAGCAAATTAAAAGTTCTGTTCTGTTTCGATCTTGACATATATATCGATGCAATACTGTTAAAACAATCGACGGTATCTCAAAAGACGATTGTCCACGCCTTGTAGCATCATCAACCGATAAAAATAAAAATGCATGGAACTGACCTTCATATTCGTTTCTTCACCTGCAAAATGAATATGTTATTTGTATAACAATGCAAGTACAATCGACAGCTAACTGGTCAGCGGATTGACCATATTTATCTGGAAGTGGTAGCCATCCTCTCCATGACAAAACATCAATGGATACTGAAGTGCATCATATGATCGATGTGTTTATTCATACGCACGGTGCATTCGTTCATCACAACTGCGACCTCCGGTTTGCCTTTTGTCTTTTTTGATGATTATTTTGTGGTCATCGGAAGTCATTGTCTCTAAAGCAGTTTTAAACAAACGAACCAGCGCATTGTGTTAATGCAAATGTGTAATACGATAATTCAAATTAGGAATTTCCATTTCAAGGAACTTGGGTTTTTTATTCTCTGGTGGTATCAACGCTCCGCTTTGATGATAAATTTGCCCTTGAATCTTTAAAACAGTAGAAGAATACAATCGTTCAACATTATCGAAATGACGTGACGTCATTACCTTAAAGGTGGGATTGTAGCCGGTTGACGAACTACAACATCGGTTCCAAATGACGTCATGTTAAAGAATTGATTGTACTGTTGTGTGTGTGTGAGAAAATGTCTGGATATCGTTGTATCTCCATAGAGGTAAGAACGCAATGGCTCCGGTGGCGAAATTAAAACCGGCAACTTAACTTTGCCATCAGCATGCTTCAATGCATGGCAATGTCGGCACATGGCAGACAATGCGCGCATATTAACGCAGCGAAGTCATTAATCCACAAAAATGAACTTACCAATCGAATCAATCCCACAATCCAATTTGATAACAGTCAATTAATACTCAAATTTCCAATTTAATGCCAGCAAGAAAAATAACACGTTTGCACAATCGAAAAGGACAGCTGTCAAATTGCACAACGCCTATGTCAACGTTTACTGAGTTGTGGCATTAATGAAACATCTCAGCGCCATCTCTTATTTATCTCGTTAACTTTGTGTTTTTCACGATTTTTTGAAATTGTTCAAGCTTTGCATCGACTTTTCACGCTTTACAGCATCCAAAATCATCAAAACATGCAAAAAGTTTAATATTTTCCCGAAGTTTTCGAGTTTTCCATTCAGATTTTCCAATTTTTCTCTTGTAAAAGACCATCTAGATGATGGTCTCGGGATATGCCCGAAATCCCGTACAAAAACATCTTTACCGATTTTCTGTAATTTTCCGACTTTTCCAGTGGATTTAACCTTAATTTTCTACAATCGAATTTGGCTATCGAAGGCATCGCTGTTACCGAAGCCACCAACAATGGACTACAGTTCGTTTTAGAGGAATTTAAAACCATCCGACAGACTGCATGGTCGATTACCAAAAACCACATTGTCTCTATTATGCCAGAAAAGTATTTGATAAAGTTGATGAATCCACATTCCACATGTGGTCAAAATGTATTTACAAGAAACTACTCTCTAGAGTTCCAAAATAAGTGCATGTAAAAATTTAAAGGTTTCTTGGCAGAATAGAATATCTAGTACAGAAAAATATATGGTTGTGGAAGGGCCATTAAAATCAGACTTGTAACAGTGAAACGGAGATGCAACCCGTAACAGAAAAAAAAACAATTTTCTTCGCTACCTGATGGATTGGGGGATCAATCCCAAAAATCCACATGCTCGGAAAGTTTTGAATTTATTACTGAGCAATAACCAAGAGGTCGGTAAAATTTCGGGAATTCTCAGAAAAAAGCCCTAAGTCAAAACCGTGCATAAAGCAGCAGAGTTGGTAAAATCTAATAAACACCTGCATTCAAAGGTTTTCAATTTCTGGCAGGTTTAGTTAGTTATTTGGCCCAATCCTTGTATTTTTCTTAGAGGAATTTTCTAAGAAAATTCAAATCCATTGAATCGAAAATAAAAAAGTTTTTTGACGTTGGTGTTAAGGTTTCTCTTTTTTAATTGATTTTTGAAAAACCGGTTTTTACCGGTTATTTACCAGTATAGTACAATTTTAAATATATAATCTGATAATTGTGATCTAATTATAGTGCAGAAACTACACTAACGATTAAAATGTTCCCTCGCTATCAATGGAAGTAGGCTTAACATTTTTCAGTGCGGTAAGTAATTTGTCCAAATTTTGGATTATGTTATCCTTCAAATATTCAAATTCTTTTTGCAGTAAATTCAATCTCCAATTGATGAGACTTGATTGTGAAATAAACAAGATGGCGAAAATAGTAGTTTTGTATGAATATTTCAAACGATGATTTTGTTTAAATTCGGTGGAGCTTTGCAAAATATTGACATATTTCCTATCCAGTACCTCGACATCTTTGTCTTCTGACAGCAATATATCCCTTTAACTTTGTAACAGCTGGATATTAACATCCACCAACAAAGGCGCAGAATTTAATTTGCCAATTCCAAAAATATCGCCTAATCATGTTTTACAATCTAGCAACAACTGCAATTATTTTTTCACATTTTCTTGCAAATTTTTATTATTTTTTAACTTAATTTTTGCGATTTTAAAAACTCTGATTGAACAAATGAGCAAACTAAACGAATAATGTGCCAATCATACTTCTTCAAAAAATTGACAGATTAACGTCGATGGTTTTGTTAAGCGCAGTTTTAATAAAATTCGCATATAAATATTTTACCGGGTTTTAAAGTGTATTTTTACCGGTAAACGGTAATTTAAAAATTACTAAAATTACTAGTTTTTTACTGACGAAGTCAGTAATTTTTAATTCGTTTTCGACATAAAGCACATAAATTACATTTAAAATTTTAAAAATTCGGTGATAGTTCCAGTAAAAAAAAAACTTCGCAATTTAGTAATACAGCGTTTGAGATCCTACATTTTTTAAACTTAAATTCAATCCATTTTTTTCGAGGTGCGGTTTAACTTTACCTTTACAAATATAACGAAGATAGAATAGCATAACAATAGCAAATAACATAATCAAGGTTAACAGCTTAAGTAATATCGAAAGAAACAAAAACAAAAATGTCGTAGTAATAAGATGATAAATGAAAAAAAACTGATGTTAAGACAACGACCTCAAACAAAATTCGTTGTGTCGGTGAAACAAAATTCGGTAAATACCCTTTATTTTCTTTTAATATTGTATTTCTATTACTAATTATTAGCAGTTGCTTAAACTAGCAGTTTTTCCATTATGCACCAATTACGGTTCCTAAAGCAAAAACTTTATACATTTAAGAGCAGTATCGGTTCAAATTCGTTCGACAGCTCAATAGCAATTAGCTTACTAAACAATTTTTTTGTTCAATTCATAGCCCATCTTAATCATATAGGCAGTTATGACCTTTCACAAAATCAAAATAGATTCTTGTTTCGCTGTAACCAAACTTGTTTCATAAACCGATTTTGTATGCAACATTAAGTTTTTTTTTCTTTGTAACATAATTATTCATAACTGACATCTAATAAAAGGAGAATGATTGTAAACAAATATATTTGTTTTAAACACAACACAGGTTTTGAATGTTTGAATTCAAGCAAAAGTATTAAGTCGTATTTTTTTTTTGATATAATCCTCCTTTATAATAGAAAAAATCACGGTGCTTCCCAGATTTTATTGTAATGAAAAATGTCTTTAAGTTCTAGGGGCCAACTATTTCTCAGTTTGTTTGTAACGATCTACTTTATACCCAATTTTAAAAATCCTGAAAAAAAAGGTGTCTGTTTTTTTTGCTGGAGTGCAGATGACCTTTTTTGTTTTGGTCAAAAAGTAGCACATGCCGTTTCATAAGGTCACATTAAATCGACTTGATGTATTGCAACCTATAGATCTCAGTACAAAGATCAAAGTCAGTGATCAACTTTGTGACCATTGATTTTTATGGTACGATAATTTTTATTTTGACTGACCTCTGCGGCTAAGATGTATAATGGTATCTCTTAGTGCACATTAACTAATGAAGCATTATCCGGTTGTAGAATCTTGATAGGAATGGTAAAAAATCTCTTTTTTGTTAAAAAAAAAAAGTTGCTTGAGTTAATGCCACCATATTGACATTTTTACACTTTATAAAAAGATCCATCACTTGATATTCAAACCAGACATTCACGTTATTTGAAAATTTCCTTAACTATAATTTCCGAGTATAGTTTTAGGATTACACCAATTTTACAACCATAACTTAAACAAGTTTTGGATAAATACATCAGACCAAATGTAACATCGTAATACTGCTATTTAAATATTTCAGATATTGTACGAAGTTCGTTTCGGGATGTAGAATAAACGCAAGGTCTTACAATATAAATAAGACTTTGGAAATTAAATACAAGCAAGAGGTAGAAAGCCAAAGTGTTGTCTACAATTAAAGTATTATCTCAGAAAAAGATGTTTTGAAATAATATTTTGAGCAAATTGACACAAAATATTATTCAAAGTTCTTTCTATATACTCTTAGCTAATCTATCGAATCGAAATTTTTTATTTTTTTGTTGAATGGATGATAGAATTGTCCAAAAGTATAAACAGCTTTGTCGGAATAAATACAGTAAGATCACACTATTTTGTTTAATTAAAAAAAAACTCTTAGTGTGTATATATGCTACCCATTGTGTTTAAAAAAAAAATGTCGTGTGTGAATTTTACATTTTTACTGGAGACACATTTTGGGAAAGTGATTAACTCTTAAGTCGTTGCCACATGACAAAAATACCGGCGTTTTTCATTGATGAAAAATTATAAAAAAATAATCATTTTTAATTATTAAAACAATAAATTTTCAATAGTTTAACAATTTGTATCAAAATTTATTTAATAACATTGGCATTTGTACACAATTTAAATGCAGTAGCGATACTTGATACTTGATACACGCGCACATGCAGCTACACAATTCAACAAGAACAAAATATTAATTTGTTCAATATAGATGACGCGCCCAAAATCGCCCCACTGCTATTGAAATTCATACAGAAATCCCCCCATACCTCTCCAATTCGGAAATGCCGGCCAATAGCAACTCGACGACAAATACATTCCAATTTAGAGGAACAATTCTTTGACTCACACACACACAACCCCACCCCACAAGAAACAATGAACCCCTTCACTACAAAGTGCAAAGTACAAAACTCAATGGAGTCCTGGCTTCCAAAAAAAATTATACTGACGGTGGTTGGACCGACAGTACAAGATGTTGTCCTGAGGTGTTCCACTTTCACGAAAGTTAAATTTTAATCGAGCGCAACATTTTCTTGCCGTACCCCAGAGCCAGTTATAAAAATTTCTGATAGCTTGTTCTCAACTTTGACACAACATTGCTGTCAACAGGTTGGCTAGTTACATGCGTAAACGCAGCTCACACATATGATTATCAACCGCTTTGAAATTCAAATCAGCCCTTATCACCCTGGGCCCAAGAAGGAGACCAACACCAACCGCCGAGATCATCCTCATACTGTAAAGCAATGTACAGCCCTGAGACACACGATCTCCACTGTTTAGCTATCCAGTTTCCTGAAAATTAGCTCCAAGCGATACTCTTTCATGGTTAATAGAGTGCCATCAAACGCCCCTGGTGCTCTTAGCCACTGCACGTTCCCCACGCCGATCATAAACTGCGTGTGTGTTAACATAAGTGGGGGTTGGCTAAAATATTAGCGGCATCCATCCCCCCTGCTGATACAATTAACATTGGGGCTTTCTATGGATGCTCCAAGTGATGGAGATCCAAGAATTGCATGCTCGCCTAGCAGTCCGTCACGAAGCATGGGAGTCCCTGTGGTTAGCAGGGCACTCCCATGCCTCGTAAAAGAATCCCAAACGAGCATGCCATCCCTTAAATGCTATCACAACACTCTTTGCCCGTCGAAGGAGGCGACCAAACAAAAGTTGGATCGCTGGGCCGACCACCCGCCTCCACAAAAAGTTCACTGTTAAAATAATCAACAAAAGGAAATGTGGGTACCGCCAAAACTCAACTCGAATTCCACTTTTGCGTGTTAACGGACCCGCAGTTCAAGACCGGTACGCGAAACGCGAAGCCGCTAAGAAAACCAGGCGAGTCAGTCTGCTCTACATCAGTCATGAAAGAGCATCGCCCAGAATTCGTTGCTCTCCAAGAAACTCGAGAAAATGTAGAGACCCTGTATCCCAATGCTATACACAGCTCTACAGCGGAGACGACCTCGGTAATCTTGGTGCTGGGTTTTCCTGGGCCCCAGGTGAAACAGGCCGATTCCGACCCCAAAGTAGCTAATAATGGTGTGTTCAGTCGTGATAAGCTACGTTCACACGTGCAGTCAGCCAACCTGTCAATCATTTGTGTTCATGTGCCCATTAATGTAAGCCACCAAAAGATAAAAACTGATTTTACAATAATTTGAATAATGTGATGGGATCCAAAATTTTGATTGGTGTCTTAAATGCACTGTTCAACAATTGTCAAATGCTGTCGGTCCCAAAATCAACGAGCTCAAACCAAAACACATGATCGCTGGTTCTAGAAACCAAGACGCAACAGAGCCCCGAATTTAAGATCAAGCAGTTAAATTCGTTTATTACACGCTTTCGGGAAATCATTAAAGACACTAGACTGCAGATAGTCGATGCACCTATTACTATAGACGAAAGGAACAATCTCTTAGAATTCAAAGGAAACCCAAAGGTAGAAGCAAGTACTAATAGAATTCAGGAACCAAGGAATTTTAGCCTTCGGGAAATTGTTAATGAGTTTGACAGTCCTAATTGCCGTACCAATGCGACCAGCTCAAATTAAGTAACTGATGATAATAATTATCACCATAGTAAAGATCTTACACCGGATAAGTTAACTGAACTTTCAAGAACTGAGCATTCTTCAACAAATTATGGAACCCAACAAATTAATAATTGGCAAGATAGATTAGACAACCTAACCTTTGAAGTGCATGAAAATGTCCGTATTTCATCGCCCAATACTTCAAACCAGGTTCGGCATAATTTTGCTCCAATTGAACAGTCAGAAGTTTTTATGGAATCTAATAACGACCCAAATATCAAACAAATGGTACCCCCACAAAACGTGAGTTCCATGCATCCTCAGTTTAGTAGTAATATGCAATTTCAACAATATCATTATAAAGAAAGTGGAGATTCCAAGAATGTCTAATCGAATTTATGTGCCCGAATATAATATTAAGCAACCTCAATATCAACCACCACCAGTGGAAAGGAATCGTCAAGAGATACCCATTAACGATCAACGTAAATTTACTTCACGTATTGTGAGTTCGTGGAAACAAACATTTAGAGGTACAGGTAATCAGATACCAATCGATAAATTTATTTTTAGAATAGAATATCTAGCCAGAACGTCCAATATACCGTTAAATGCATTAGTTGACCAGTTAGGTTCTCTGTTGACCGGCACAGCCTCTGATTGGTACTGGACGTACCTGGAACGTCACAGTAGTACGCAGTTAAATTGGCATCAGGTTCGAACTGAATTAATAGAACGTTTTAATTTTATCCGATCTGATAGGGATATCATAAAGGCATTACAGGCTCGAAAACACAATTTTAGGAAAGAAACATTCGTAGAATTTCAAGATGCCATTCAGAAAATAGCGTTGCAAGCCAGATGTCCAATTCTGGATACCGAACTACTAGAAACCCTACTCGATAATTGGTTTATTTGAATGAAGTCAGCAAAATTCTAATGAAATTTGAGGTTAATTTTAACTTGTAAGTTAGATTCGAAATAGAGGCCGCTTGCGAGAAAAAAAAATTCAACTTTGCTGTTTTGGACACGAAATTCGAAGCAAACTTTTCTTTCTTTTTGCTTATCTTTGCTTTTGAGCGCCATTTAATTCAATACGTTTTAAATTGATCCTGGTCACGAAAAATTTAAAAAGATTTATTAGAAAGACAAAATTAGCGATCTATAATGTCAAAATGCGTTGTAAATCCTAAAATTATTTTCTAATTCTCAAAAGTAAACAAATTAAGTTAAAATTTACACATCGCTACATTGAAAGAAGACCGGCACAACTCAAAAAAAATTGAAAATCGACTTTTTCGTATAAAATGATAGCTTTCCGGTTATATTTTTATGTGCAAGAAGGTTGCATTGAGCATTTGCTAATAAAACCAGTAGATGGCAGTAGTGTCTCTATTGCGTGTTCAATTATTTTATTCTTCTTTGCTGCAACAATCGCAGCATGGAAAATTACTCTTCCTGCCAAAAATAAACCTCACAAGAGGCATAAGTATTTTCAGTCAGCTCAAAAACAAACTACAAAAGTTAATACAAGAAAGTTAAGCTTCAACAAATATTTAATAAATCTGTCTGGCCACAAAGAAAGTGAGTATTCTTTATAGAAAGCTACGAAAGGACTAAACAAACCAAAAGCGCAGATGCCACCAATCAAAAAAGCAGATGGTATACTTGGGCCAAAAGCCCCAAAGATAAAGCTGATCTTTTTGCTGAACATCTGGAAGAAACGTTTAAACCTTTGACTAGACAAACAGCAGATGAAAATACCTTTATAATGCAAAAAGAAGACGAGTTAGACACACGACCAGTTTCAATGAAGGAACTCAAAAATGAAATCAAACATAACCTAAATGCAAAAAAAGCTCCTGGATATGATATTATTACAGGAATAGTTATTAAAAAGTTGCCAGAAAAATATCTTAAGAAGTTGCTACACATAATCAACGCAGCATTTAGAATAAAATATATTCCTCAGCAGTGAAAAATAGCAGAAGTTATTATGATCCCCAAGCCTAATAGCCACCTAATGAGAAAACGTCTTACAGACCTATATCTGTATTACCATCATTGTCCAATCTATTTGAAAAATTACTCCTCAAAAGGATGAAAACTCTGATTGAAGGAAGACAGCTGTTACCAACTCACCAACTTGGTTTTAAAGAGGAACACTCCACCATAGAGCAGGTACACAAAGTCACTAACCTGATTGAGAAGACGCTTGAAAACGAAAAGGTATGTTCTGGACATACCTTTCTGTTTCTTGCCCAGGCCTTTGATCGAGCCTGGCATCGAGGACTGGAATTACATCGTGACCTCCCTAAGCAGTTCTATGAGATATTAAAATCATACAGAGATATTTCAGAGTGAAATATGAAGGAGAGATCTCATCACTCAAGAGAATTAAAGCATTGTATTTGCTTACGAATGACATACCTTTTACCGGTGAAACAGATATTGTAACCTTCGCGGATGATACAGCAATTTAGGCGGTACAATCAAACAGACAACCAGCAAATTACAGCACACTGTAAATGAGATTGTCCACTGGACAAAAAAATGAAAAATAAAATTGAATGAGCTAAAATCAGTTCACACAACCTTCACTTATCTAAAAGTAGATCACCTACCCATTTACATAAATAGGCAGGAAATACCACATACAAACTCAGCAAAATACCTGGGTATGACGCTCGACGCCAAGTTAAAATGGAAAGAGCATGTCAAAAAAAAGGTAAGAACCGGATATAAAGTTCAGAAAAATGTATTGGCTCATTGGAAGAAACCGAGCAATTGGCGCAGTGGCTAAAGCTGTGGTGTTTGGGACGGGAGGTACCGGGTTCGTATCCCAACGGGGGAGGGTTGCAAAAGGGAGTTTTCATCACTTGATTGCGATCGATGATGACGATGAACACAACTATGACCCCCCGTTGGAGTGCAGAATTCATGTGCCGAACCATCGTCCATGACAGTACAGACTGGCTGGAGCAATGCAATGTGCAGATGGATATTTGAAAAAACACGAACCTGTATTCGCGCGTCCTCGATTTGGCTAGTAATGGCGTAAAGTAGGACGTTAATTACCCGCGAAAGAGTTGGGAAAGCTTCGGCCCCAAAACAGATTTCATAGAAAATAAACAAACAAACAAACAAACATTGGAAGAAACAGTGAGCTTGCAATTCACATAAGCTGCTTTTATACAGGCAAATACTTGCCTGTAATACAATAATACAGTAGGTCCGAGTACCTTTTTCTAGTAAAATTTCTGCTTTGATTTGTTTTAGGTCTGAAAATTTATCCTATTACTTAATTCTAAGCAGGATTTTAATCCTTGTAGCCTTAATGGTGCGTACATGTACGTGATCAAAAAGGGGAATTTGTATATTTTACATTCGAAAAATATATAAATATCTCCTCCTGAATTGAAATAATTTTAACCTTGGGTACATTTTTCACCGCAAGCATCCAACATAATAAAAAATAACAATTATGAGCAATAATTGTGCTCATAATATATAATTTTGCTATTTTTTGACATTTCTTATTTTGTTTTTCAAATTTTTTGTGGGAGCTAGCAATAAACGTCATTTTCACTGACACTATTTAAGTCCCGCGCCAATATTTCGATAGTGGTTTGTCTTGATAAAGACATTTTGGGTATTATTACGTATTAATTAAATTCAAAAAAATTAAATTACACGAAACATATTAAATTACGTGAAAATTTAAAATCACCGAAAACAAACAAAAAGAAATTATTACGAAATTAAAATCAACCAATAAAAACAAAATGAAGTTAAATTTAATATTAAAACTTATTACGAAATAACACGAAATCACCGATAAAAACAAACAGCAAGAATTTAATATCACCGATAAGAAACTAAAAATGGAAATCTATTCACAAAAAAAATCACAAAAAATCGTACAAATAATTCGTATTCTACAGCCAACAACGATACCACAGCCAACAACGATAAATGTTTCATATGTCAAGTAAAATAGGTAATAATTTTGAGCAGAAGCTTTTGTTACTAACTTCATCCTGTGATAACATTTTTTAATCACGTACATGTACGCACATAAGTATTTGTCACAATTATAGATTTAAAAATTACAATCACTTTAGGCAACTTTACTATATACCTTGAAACACATTGAAATCTGAAGGTAGTGTGATCGATCGATCGATTTAGTACCTACCGACATTTTACTTCGATATAGTATTGATTTCTTTTATTACTTTGTTGTATCAACCTATACCCACAAAAAGGGTTTATTAACAACCCACAAAAAAGGGTTTATTGAATCATGTCCTATGATGAACATCATAAAAGATGAATGATCAAATATCACACCGATGTTTGCACGCTGGTTTCTAATTTGGTTACAAATCGCAATATTAATGAAACCGTCTGGTATAACATCTTTAAAAAATTGCGTAACCCGTTGCTACATTTTTATACTTCAGGACTCACTCTTTTCACCGTTTTCTCTTTTTTATTTCACAGATTAGCTCAGCAAAACGTTTAGCTGAGCCTACTTTATGGTTTTCTGACATTCAGCTGAACTTGGAGGATCTATGTGTATTGAGTAGATAACCATATGTAAGATGGTTTCTTGCTAGTTGACCTATTTCGACGTTTGTGTCAATATCTTATAACTTTACAGTGACCAATTGAAGATCACTTTTTACGAATTTGGCAGCCCTGTCAAGAACTCACATGACCCGAGATCTTCCCGGAGAAATTAAGGAATGGACAATTTGACTTCTGGACGTTTTAAGATAGTGTGTACATACTTCCAAGTGGATGTTTTTATGAGGAAAGAATATCCTATGGCCACAAGAGATCGTGCGTGATCATAAAGTATATTATCCTTTACTTAGTATTGGTCACTATTAAACCAGAATGATAAGGATGCTGTGGTGGAATTTGAAGGATATCATGCCCATTTAGAAGTCTTTTACGAGGCATAATAATGCCTCTGTATACTACATGATCCGTATGCTATTTTCAATAAACGTAAGCGTAGTTTTTCTCAATATTAAACTTTTAATAGTTTTATATACATAATATATGCGAGCTAAAAAACAATAAATCAAAAAAAAAATAATTTTAAACCTTGTAGCTAATTTCAATGTGAGTGACGTCAGAAAATCTATGAAATAAAACTATCCTACATTTCGACATCATTCCATAGATCAGTTTTTCTTGAATTTAGACAAAAAAAAGTCGTTTTAACTTTGTCTTTTTTTTTTTGCTATTCCTATATACCAGAACAAAGTGATGGTCGAAAGAAATTTTAAAATTTATTACTCCAAATCAATTTTTTATGCGAATTTTTTTTTTTTTTATATTATGCTAATTTGACCAATGTCGATGATGGTCGGTAAATATTTAAATGTTTACATGACAAAAAAATTTATCTTATATAATATTATTTGGAAACACGTTTTTTGAACTCGCCTAACAGCAATGTTATTAGGCTCAGTTTTATGCAGACATTATATTAAATTCATTTTTTAAATCTTCGTTAATGACAATCGACTATAAATAGATGTCATCTGACCGGCTCGTTTTGAAACGAAACATGTTTTTAATTTTAATTTGTTATTATTTGTAATATTTGCTAAAACTATCAATGATACAGCGTCACAACTTCTATTAATCTATATATAAGGTGCTTTAAAAATTTGATTGCGTGCACAAAAAAATAGTATATTTTCCATTCATAAAAGTTTATCAAAAAAGCTTTCTAAAATTATTTATTCTCATCAGAAATAAAATTTTATTACTGATATTCTAATAGAAAAAGCTATCTAGCACTATTATAGTGGCATCTATTGGAAAGTAGTAAAACTATTAAATCTATTCTAGAATTACGGTGCGATCAAACCAACACTCTGAACTTTTGAAAGTGACGTTTGATCAATATGTAATCTAGGGATACTCCTAGATATGAGTAATTTTTTATCAAACTAGTCAGTTTTGACAACTGAAATTTTCAATACCTTAAATCAATCAATTCTATAGTAGTTTGTGTCATGTTAAAATCAAGCAACTTTGTTGTTTGCGGCAAACACTAGTGCTAAAACTAGTAATTTCATATTCCTTATTCGCAATGATCACTTAAATCTTTCTTAAAAACATAATTAACTTATTTATATTTACACCTAAAATTTGGAGTACATAAACATAATATACATTGTATGTCATTGACCTTTATTATTTAAAATATTTTCATGTCATTGTCATTTTTGATTCAACACTTTAAAATCATTTACACTTTAACAACAACCTTAATACCAATTTAAAAAAAATCATACTACCGCAATCTAGATGGCAGCAAGCACCCCTAATCTCTTTAGTGACAATATACAATTTAACTTTTAAATTATGCATATCCTTTTATTTAAATTTTGTACTTTCTATGGGAATAACCAATGATACTACCTCTTCGAACATAAACCAATTGCAACATAAAACCAGGTTACGAAGGCTAACGTTGTCATCCTTTAACAGAGATTATCAATATTAACAGATGTTCAACGACATATTTTTAGCGACCCTAGGCGACAACGCAAATCAACAGGCGTGCAAAAATTTCAATATTTCAAAGGATTACTAGAGGAAAAGGCCAGTTTAACATTACAATATTTTACAGTTGCGGAGATACTTTAAAATGAATAGGAATTCATATTTATTTAATAGTTGTTTACTATTATTATTTGTCAATATGGTACATCCTGTTATTATAATAAATTCAAAATTATTATATTAAATGTAAGTTTTTACTATTGATTCAAAATGAGCACCACTTTAATACTACGTCGTATTACTTTTCTATAGTATACCATATACATTTAATAGAGCAAATACTCTATAGAGCACATTTCATTTTTTTTACTTTTTCTCCAAAATTGTTAGTTGAATTTTTTATAGTTTTCACTGTTAGAGGCCTCCACACAACTTAAGTATTATTACACAAATAAAATTTAAAATCATTACTCTTGGTTTCGATCAAAACATCGGTTGTTTTTTTTACAAAGGGAAATATTTTAGTTTTTTTTTATGTATGTGTATTGAAATTCTATGTATTAGAATTATAAATTTAAAAATTTGAATTTTAACGTTGATTTTTTCATAAAAATTTATTGTAAATGGTCGCAAATCTAAAATGTTTATAATTTGATAAAAAATAAATGGCTATTAGTGTTTTAAAGAAATAAATAACATTTATTTAAATTTGAATCGCAACAAAAATACATGATAATGACATTTTTCAAATAAATGAAGGGTTGTCCATAAAATTTCCTAGAGGAAATTTTATATTTTAGTACCAATGGTAAAAAAAACAACAGCAAAAGTTCTCTTCATTAGTACAAATCGGTTGTTTTTGTTTGCATGTGTAGGTAATAAATTTTGTGTTGAGACGCAATATTTTTGAGATTGTATACTATCCGTGTGAGGTGCGTTGTAAAAAAAACAACCAACTTTTTAGTGGAAACGTACACTTAGAACAAATCAAAACTGGATTTTTTTTCATCGATGAAATAAATGAAAATTGGAAAAGAAAAGAAGATGAGATGTTTTTAAAAATATTGAATGAAACAGAAAATCTAACAGAATATTAGGATTTTTAGAAGAATAAAATATACAAGAAAGATAGATAGCTTGACAAATAACCGTAAAAATGAGTTTATTGTATTAGTACCAAGAATGTGCGACGTCAACAAACGTCGACGTCGACAATTATTGTCGACGCGTTTTTGTGGAGTCAACAATAACAAGTTTTGACGTCGTGAATTGTTGACGCGTCAACAAATAAAAAATAATAAAATAATAGTTTTGTTTGTTTCTTTTAATTTCTTTATTTTAATTTTGGATAAAGACTCAGTTTGAATATTTTTTCCAAGTTATCCGAAACTGACTGGAGTTTTTAAACGTTTTCTGGCCAAATATGAAATCTCAAGTCCTTTCAAGTGGGCTGAATTCCAAAAAACATTTAGGTCTTTTATATTTTTCTTTTAAATATTTAAAAATGTTTCTATTTTCTCTAAAGCCACTCAACGCAATCAGTCCTGGGGTTGTGATAGTATCAGTCACTTCCTCAGCTTAACAAAATAAGAGTTTCACGGCAAATAATCAAAAAATACACCAATCCCTCTCTTAACGAATTAATTGGTTCCCGACAACCAACCGAATATTTAGTATATTTTTGAGTATTAGGGTCACAACATGTATATGCATATCTCTGTTTGTTTTTATGATAAAGAGCTAGATTTCAGATCTACATAGGAATCTACATCAGATTCCAAATATTTATGATTTTTATTTTTAGTATAGTAATTAATGTGGAAGCATTCGATAAGAAGAATAAGTAGCATTGGCTACGTTGCTGTTCCTTACTTTTCTCTGTACATTTTGTTATAACCATCAATTCTCGATGACTCTATACTTTCATACTTCTTTCCTCTACAGAGTCATTCTTGTTTATGCTTCCATTGGCTGTATTAATTCTGTAGTATTCTTAGGTAAACATTCCACTCTTACGTTACCAGAAAAATCGCTAAAGTTGACAAGATGACGGGGACCATTGCCCAACAAATCCTACGCTTTGTTATCTAGGGGTTTCACTTAAAGCTATGTTTTAACAGAAGGACATAAATGCTTTTTGAACTAGGCCTCGATGTCACCTACGTTTTTTGTTGGACCTCCCATACCCACGGGAACATATTCATTTATTTAACCAGAAAAGGGGATTTTAACGCTGTACACGTAAGTACACAGTCGCAAAATCTAACGCTATTCCACTAAAGTAGTGAAACTAAATAATAAATCGTAAAAAAATTGTACCCTTGAAGTAGGCGGAAATCACAATATATCTCCTGGCTGCATAATGTTGAAATTATTATACGTGATTGCACCGTGACAAACCAATTTATAGAGCAATATTACAAAACATATACGGCAGAAAGAAGGCTTTTATAAGGCGATTAAATTGTGAACTTTCGAGAATGTTAGTTATTTAGAAATCAACCACACTTCCAGAAGCCTATGGATCCTGCCTCGAAAGATCAAAACATGAACTTCAGAAATTTGGCGTCAGTCTATTCAAACTAAACGAGTAAATTATATGAATAGGCCATCAAGTTATAATGACCAGACACCAAAAAGGGAACAATCCAACTATGGTGAACCCCGAAAACAACAAAATGTCTATCAGTTTAAGACATAGGATGAAGAAGATTATAATAAAATAATCAATGAAAATGCGGATATCGAGACACTTGAGGAGGAACCTGAGAAAATAAACTCCGAAGTAAATTGTATGAGCCTGTCAAGCGTACCCTACCTAGGTACTTAGGGTAAACGGTAAATAATAACACGCTTAAGTTTTCAATCGACACTGGAGCCAATAAAAATGTTATAAAATCTGAACTAGCACAAAGAGCTTCTCCTACTAATGCCCGATTTAAAATTAAATCAGCGGGAGGCGTGGTTAAAATTAATAAAAAAATATCTGGACAATTTTACAAATGCATCGGCATCAACACAATAATATAACTTTTCGTGCTATCTGGTTTAAATACGTTCGACGGAATAATCAGAGATGACACGCTAAAACTTGGAGCAATCATCGACCGAAGAAATAATATTTTAACCATAATTCCAAATATAAAAATTCTACACCAGAAGTTAAAAAGCAAATAAACCAATATTTAAAGGATGGAATTATAAGATTATCCAAAAGTCCTTACAACTCCCCAATTAAGGTATTTGAAAAAAAACTGGATGCCTCAGGCATAAAAAAATATAGAATAGTCATAGACTTCAAAAGTTTAAATGTGGTTACAGTGTCAGATACATATCCAATCCCGGATATATCTAACACATTGGCAAATCTTGGAAAATCGAAATTTTTTACGAGCATTGAGCTTACGTCGGAATTCCACCAAATAAGGATGAAAGAAGAGGACATTCCGAAGGCAATGCAGAATTAATAATACAGTAAACATTTTATCTAATAAATTTCGTAAATTATCTGACCTCTGTTTTCATAAGAAAAATTTCAATATTTTTAAATTGTAAGGTTGATTGGGCATATATATTGGTTGATTGGACGCAGTTTGGATATTTTGCTTATAGGGGAAAAAATGATAATAAGAGAAAAAGATGAAGTCAAATGTGGAATAATAAAAAAGAGAATTTTTAATAATAATATTTTAACGTGTTTCTATTTATTCAAAAATAAAGTTCGTTAGCCAATCTGAAAATCCTATATTTATCAGATGTGGGGTATGAACAAGCCACGAGCTTAATATAGTACCATTCAAGAGTAAAATGTATCCAGCATAGTTGTAACACGTGGTGTGTTTAACCTCAATTATAAAATTCGTTAAGAAAATAGTTGTAGTAAAATAACGTCGAACGAGTGGAAAATTGAGGAGTTGGAAAAAATTGTTTTTTTAGTAAGAAGGTGGAGATGTTGCTCTGGATGGTGGCAAAGTTAAAAACAGTGGCGGAAGTAAAAGTTGTATATAAGAGTAAGAAAGCGGTGGAGAATATGGATAACGAAATGGAGGTTTTTCGTATACAAAATGAACAGTTACGCAGAAAGTTAGAGTTAATAAGTAAAAGAAAAGAGTTGGAACGGTAAATGGAATAAATTAGCAAAAAAGATGATAGTTATAAATACTTTCGAAGCCAAGATATTGATATCATGAAAGCGATAGCGGTATTTGATAGAACGGGAAATTTCAACATATGGAATCAACAATTACAGGGTTTGCAAAATTTATATGAAATACCGAAACGTGATTTGAAATTGCTGGTGATGGATGTACATGAGTTTTTAAAGGAGTTGCAGAAAATGTATGATATACGACCAAATCGTGAGGCTTTGAAAAATCAGCTGAAGAATAGAAAGTAGTGATTTCAAAGTTTTAAAATTATTTATCCACCTATTTCTTCCACACGTTACTTTTATCATCAATCAGTGTTTGACAAAATCAGTTTTTCCAAATTTATGGAAAGTTGCATCTATTATTCCTTTACCAAAAAAAGAAAAAATTTCTAGCGTTAGTGATATTCGTCCTATTAGTATTTTACCTGCCCTTTCTAAAGTTATGGAGAGAATTATGCAAAAGCAAATTTATGAACATCTTCAAAAGTTTGACTTTTTATGTAAGTTTCAATCAGGATTCAAATCTGGTCATAGTACCACCTCAGCATTGCTACATATTATTGATGATTTATCTGCTATGTTAGATAAAAAAAATTCGTTTGCTTTATTAGTTCTCTTGGATTTTTCGAAAGCTTTTGATAGTGTAAATTATACCCAGTTACTTCAGAAACTTTTTTTGTACTATAAATTTTCAAATTCGTCGATAAGCTTATTGCACTCTTATTTGAGCAACCGTAAGCAGTTCGTGCAGTGTAGTGATAAACGGTCAAATATTAGTGACGTTGCTGCCGGAGTTCCGCAGGGTTCTATTCTTGGTCCCTTGCTTTTTTCTATTTATATAAATGATCTTTCATGGCACATTCATGATTGCCGGTTTCATTTTTATGCTGATGACTTGCAGCTTTATGTTAGTGGTAACATTTCTAATTTGAACGAGGTTGTGCAGTGTCTTAACTGTGACCTCAAATGCGTTTCTTTATGGGCCAAAAATAATTCTCTTGTACTTAATCCAAGTAAGAGTAAAGCTTTATTACTCTCCAGAAACAAATCAGTTAATTTTACACCGTCACTTTTGTTAGACAATGATCTCATCACTTTTGTTCCAAAAGTTAATAATTTGGGACTTATTTTGAATTCAAAACTGTCTTGGGTAGATCATGTAGAGTCGGTATGCCAACGAGTAAACTATAGTTTGTATAAGCTTAGGTTGGTAAAAAAATTTTGTCCAACAAGTTTACGCATTTATTTAATAAAAACTATGGTTTTACCTATTTTCACTTATTGTGACGTAATTTTTAATAACTGTGACAATTCTTCGAAACGCTTACTTGAGGTTACTTTTAACAATTGTACTCGGTATGTACATAATCTTAGAAAGTTTGATCACATATCCGTATTTAAGGATTCTATTCTTGGTTGTGGTTTGTTTGAGCTTTTTTATTGTAGAATTGCTATTTTTATTTTTCGAGTAATCAATTCGAAATTACCTTTGTATTTGTATAAAAAATTTAATTTTTCAAAGTCTCAGCGTACCAGAAATATCAACTTGCCGTGCAACAGAACTGCTATTTATAATGACTCATGTTTGGTGAATGCAATTGTTATTTGGAATAGTTTGCCATCTGAACTTAAAAATTTAAGTTCTGTAAATATCTTTAAAAAGAAATTGTATGATATGATTGGGAGAGTGTAAATTTTTGTGTATATTATTTGTAATTTATTGTATATATTTTATTGTGCATATTTTATTTTGTTTTCCAATTTTGTTTTTTTTTTTTTTGATTATTTATGTTAGGTTATGTTTTCTTTATGTAATTATGTGTATATGCATGTTGTACAAAAACTTACGTTTAAACTTCATTATAATAAATAAATAAATAAATAAAATAAATAAATAGAAAATAACTGAAGATTTCAACGTCTATTCTATCAAGATAATATTATATTGGCAATCAAGTCAATTTCGGTGAAGAGGATGTTATAGACGAGTTGATCGCGAGTTGCGAAGATTTATTGATGATGTTTTCGCGCCTAACGGTAAAAGACAGAACCATATCAAATGATCTTAAGCCGGTATTAAATTTTCGAAACAAAAATACGAGGAAGGAGAATTCCACAATAGTAGAGAAGCGCTGTTATTATTGTTCAGGCGTGGGACATGTGGCAAGGGATTGCCGGAAACCAAAGGTAACAACACGATCGTGTTTTAAATGTGGTGATTCATAAATTTTTTTAAGGATTGTCCGAAGAAATTCTCCACAAGATCCGATACTGTGTCGGTTAATAATACTTCATCCAGTGGTGTAGTATCAATTGTTGAACAAAGAAGAGAAGTACAATCGAAAAATATATCCGTCAATAACAACGAATATAATCTCTGCAATTAGGATAAGGTTAGCCATTCTGAATCAGTCAATTTAGAACTTATGATAGGATTTGAAAATATGGAAAATATAAAATTGCAAGTGTTCCGGTTTAGTTGACAGTGGTAGTCCAATTAGCCTAATAAGACAAAGTGTTGTATCGTTTTGTTTGGTTCAAAAGAGAAATGAAAAATTAGAATATTCGGGAACTAATAATAGTCGAGTAAATATTATAGGTCAAATTAAATGGGGGTATGATGGGGTTTTTAAATCAGATAAACCAAAGATTGATTTCGAAATGGAAATTATTTTGCAAAAACATAGTTTATTCCAAGCCAAGACGTTTAGCTTTTGCTGTACGAAAAGCTTTAAAGGAAATTTTAGATGATTTATTAAAGCCAAATATAATTCGTCGTAGCGAATCGCCTAGTGGATTTATCAAATAAGCGTTATTTTAGTTGTCTTGATTTAAAGAACGGATTTTTTAAGCATATTCCCGTGGCGGAGAACTCCGTAAAATACACAAGTTTTGTGACTCCTATATGAGTATGTAAAGATGCCTTTTGGTCTAAAAAATGGGCCGAGTGTATTTCAAATGTTCTTGACGAAAATATTTCAAAAACTTGTTTATGAAAGTCATTTGGTTATATACATAGACGACCTGTTAATTGCAAATGAAACCATTCAGGGACATTTAGATATATTGGCGAAAGTTTTTAAGATTTTTCGTGCAAATTGTTTAGAGCTTTAATTACATAAATGTGTTTTTATGATGGAGCAAATCGAGTATCTGGGTTATACTATTAGTTATAATTGTGTTCGCCCGAATAGTTCAAATGTGAACGCGATAAATCAATATCCACAACCTCAAAATGTAAAGTAGGTTCAACGATTTTTAGGAATGTGTGGCTATTTTCATAAATTTATTAGTGGTTTCTGTGAGGTAGCTAGATTGTTGCAGGACTTGGTGAAGTCAGGTGTTGAATTTATTTTTGGTGAAGAACAAATAAAGGCCTTTAATGAGTTGAAAAAAAAATTGATGGAACGTCCAGTTCTTGCTATTTTTAATCCTAATGGTAGGGCTGAGTTGCATTGTGATGCGAGCTGTTTGAGATATGATGCAAAATTGTTGCAGCAAGATAGTGATAATCGGTTGCATCCTGTGTTTTATTTTTCCAAGCGTACAACCCCAATCGAGAGTAGATATCATTCTTACGAGTTGGAGACTCTAGCTATCATTTACGCATTGAAACGTTTTAGAACATATTTGTATGGAAATAGCTTTAAAATTGTGACGGACTGCAATGCGTTAACGTTGACTTTGAACAAGCAGTTGATTAATCCACGAATTGCAAGATGGGTCTTAGAATTACAAGACTTTGATTACACAATAAAACATCGGTAGGAAAATGCAGCATGTAGATGTTCTAAGCAGAGTAGAGTGTATTTTTATTTTAAACGAGAATCTATTTGAAAAAAATTTGGCAATTTTACAAAGTAGATATCTGAAGTTAGAAACATTAAGAGTTGAACTAAAACGGAAAGACAGTCCTCTCTATGAATTACGGGATGGTTTGATTTATAAAAAATAGATAAAAATGAAATAAGTTTTTATGTTCCGGAGTCGATGGAAAATCAGATTATAAATCAGATTATAATTTCTCACGATAATATGGGACATATGGGTCTTGAGAAAGTGATGGAAGTTATTCGGTGATGTTATTGGTTTCCACAAATGACCGATAAAGTAAGACTGTATATTTCGAACTGTCCCAAATGCGTTAGTTATAACGTTCCTACAGGCAAGGTAGAAGGGTTTCTGCACTCTATTCCAAAGGGTGATAAACCATTTGAAATGATACACACAGACTATTATGGTCCACTAGAGCAAACACCCAAGTATAAGCGGAAATATATTCTAGTTATTATAGGTGGATTTACGAAGTTTGTACGACTTTATGCGACGTCAAGCAAAAGTGACAATTTAATGTTTTAGGACATTCTTCAAAGATTTCAGTAGACCAATGAAATTAGTGACATCGAGAAAGTTGTTTCACCTCAAACGAGTTCCAAGAGTTTTTAAAGGAAAATTGTGTAACATACATTCAAGTCGCCACAGCTTCGCCTAAATCGGATGGCCAAGTTGAACGTGTCAATCGATTACTTACCCCAATGATTTCTAAATTAGTGGATTCCTCGAATTAGATTGTTAATAAATGTAATTTTTAGTCATTCAGTATGTTAATCTGCCCTCGAGGACTAGTGCATTGTCAGATTGACCGAATTTGTAAGGTTGATTGGGCATATACATATATTGGTTGATTGGACGCAGTTTGGATATTTTGCTTATAGGGGAAAAAACATGATAATAAGAGAAAAATACGAAGTCGAGTGTGGAATAATAAAAAAGAGAATTTTAATAATAATATTTTAACGTTTTTCTATTTATTCAAAAAAATAAATTTAAATAATATTCGTTAGCCAATCTGAAAATCTCACAAAATCAACTTTATTTAGAAATAACTATATCCCGATTCTTTTTTTTAACCCAATAATTAAATCCACTATGTACAAATTTTCAACACAGCGAAATAAACAGTCGGAAGAGGTTGCCTTTCAGTTAACAAATGATAGTCAAACCTAAACAATTGCAATTCCGTATGTCAAGTCACTACACGTTACACGATCAACTATATCATTGATTACAGAAATTTAATTTCAGAATTGTTGGTAGAGCACATAATAGTTTGGGCAGGTAATTGGTTACTCTTCTCTTAAAAAACCGTATATTGGACAAACTCAGCAATTGTTGGGTACACAATTTCACCAGCATGTAAGAAATGCAAAAAAACTGTCGCTCAAAAAAGTTTCATTAGATTAGACTAGTGCATTATATACCCATTCGCATAAATCTAATCATGCAATTTATTTAGATAATGTCAAAATTCTAGAGAAGGAACCGAAACATACAACAAGCCGTGTTTTGAAAATGATTCATATCAAGATGGACCTGATTTTACATATCTCCAGAATACATAAAATTATCTGATTGGTAAATAAGATATCTTGCTCTCTTCGTGGACAACAAAATTGATCTGGTATTACGTACTACTAATACATAATAGCATCTGATTAATTCCATTCGCAAATAATTCTCGTCTATTTCATTCAACTGTTTATAATCTTAGGCACACTTAGTTGTTGTCTATCTGTATGTTGCTTTTTACTAATTTTTTATGATATCACTGCCATCTTAACGAAAAAACTGGATTCAAAAAACAAAACAAAATTGTTCTATGCCTTCTTTCGCTCTTTTCTTTTATTTTTATTGTTATCTGTCTCTTTTTTCTTTATACGTATATACCGCCAAATCTATTGTCATTTGTCAACATCAATCAAATGTTGAACTTGAAATAATTTTAGTATTCATAAATATAATGACGTGTACACGAACGGGAAGACCCAAAAATATTAAATTGGTTTCCAATTGGATGACTTTTGTGTGTAAAACAAAAATATGTTTTTAAGATAACGACAATTTGTAAGTTAAGTTTCTAATCATTTATCATTTATAATCATTATAAAAATGTTTTTGTTTATATTGTTCTGTATTATATTTTGTAGTATTTATTATGTATTTCTAATGATGAATGGAAATTCTATTCGAAACGTAAAATGAATAAATAAATTTGCATAAACAAGATAGGCGTCATAACCAAAAATTTTTTTATTAACATAAATTAAAAAAAATAAATAAAATACGCCATAAATATAAATATATATATATATATATATATATATATATATATATATATATATATATATATATATATATATATATATATATATATATATATATATATATATAAATATATATATATATATATTTATATATATATATATATATATATATATATATATATATATTTATATTTTATTTTTTTTTTATTGAAGTCAAGTCTACATAACGTAAATACTTATCTCATGAATGAATATTAGACATTAACCGAATGTCACCAATCGAACATCTATCATCCCGTAAATTTAGCGTGAAAATTTACCATCATGTTACTTCAACTTTTTTCTCAATTAAAACTCAATTAATTTTTTACTTCCATATTTTTATATTTATTACAACACTAAAATTTTAAAATGATTCACCAATCGGTTTAATAATTATATCATGCACCTGAACATGTGGTGGTGTTCCCAACACATATAAAATTGCTGCTGAAATATCTTCTGCATTTAATGCGCGTTCATCATATGGTATATCATAACCGGCTGCTGCACGAAATTCAGTTCGAACAACACCTGGACATATCATGGTCACCTTAACATTTTTATGATTTGGAATTAATTCTTGTCGCAACACTTCGTTAATCGCACGTAACGCATGTTTTGTGGCCGGGTACACATTTAATTTTGATGGAGGTGGGAAAAATGGTACCGAATGACCTGCAACACTTCCAATATTTATAATGTAACCATCTTCTTTCGTTTTATCCAAAATATCGAATGCAGCACGAGTAGCATACAGTACACCATACACATTTGTATCAATTATTCGGGATAGTTGATCCATTTTCCCGGTTGCACCCAAAATTGTTGTATCCTGTGTTAAACCAGCATTATTCACCAAAATATTGACACGGCCAAATTTTTTTTCAATTTCCGCGAACACTTGTTTCACCGATTCTTCCGACGTTACGTCACATTTGTACGAGTGAAGTTCACCTTTTTCACCAACGATCGATTTTTGAATATCCTGTTTAAAAATTATTTTAATTGGTCAGCTCTTTTTAAAATCACAATTTAAAATTTAAATTTAATTTACACACGTCAATATTTTCTTTTCGTCTAGCTAGACCACACACTATCACACCAGCTTTAACTAAATCGATGACGGCAGCTCTACCAATTCCAGCACTAGCGCCAGTGATAACAGCAACTTTTCCAATCCAGCGATCCATGTTGGTAAGTTTTATAATTATTAATTGTTTGAAGTATGTTGAACAACTAAATCGACTTTAGTCGTTATTCTGTTTGTTATGTTATGGAGAATTTATCGCGTTACGTAACGCACTAGTGTACGAGAATTGTAATTGGCTGGTGAGAAGATAAAACAAAAATATTCAAGTCATCATAAAATATGTAATCGCACGTACATGTGTTGTGAAATTCGAGTAGAGATAGAGAGTAACATGCATGAGTGATGTTTATGTAAGTTTGTATTAGTAATTTGGTTTATGAAATAATATCAAGGTCAAGATAATCAAATTAATTCTTAAGTTAAGAGAGAAGTAAATTGAAAATCTGGTTGGAACTAATTTTTCTACTTATTTAATCGAAAACATAGCTATATTAAAATTATTATTATCAATTTTTGTAATCTTAATTCTTGAATTTCCAAATCATCTTACGTTTGATTCAAAATGGAACGACATGTGATTGTGTTTTTCCTGTAATGAGGATACTTGTGTTTTCTTGAATAGCGAAGTGATTGTGTACCACTTCATTTTGAGTTTTATAATTGATTGATTGTTTGATTGATTTAGAGTGTACGACCAAACATTATGCAGGAATCCCCTGAAAGCATCAGGTCTACCGTGTACCCGTTTTTACATAAACTTGAAAGAATAGGACAGAATAGTTACATATATTATTGGGTTTAACGCCGTTAAAAGCACCTTGGTGGCCAATAGTTGTTATTATATAATATAATAATATAATAATATAATAATATAATAATATAATAATATAATAATATAATAATATAATAATATAATAATATAATAATATAATAATATAATAATATAATAATATAATAATATAATAATATAATAATATAATAATATAATAATATAATAATATAATAATATAATAATATAATAATATAATAATATAATAATATAATAATATAATAATATAATAATATAATAATATAATAATATAATAATATAATAATATAATAATATAATAATATAATAATATAATAATATAATAATATAATAATATAATAATATAATAATATAATAATATAATAATATAATAATATAATAATATAATAATATAATAATATAATAATATAATAATATAATAATATAATAATATAATAATATAATAATATAATAATATAATAATATAATAATATAATAATATAATAATATAATAATATAATAATATAATAATATAATAATATAATAATATAATAATATAATAATATAATAATATAATAATATAATAATATAATAATATAATAATATAATAATATAATAATATAATAATATAATAATATAATAATATAATAATATAATAATATAATAATATAATAATATAATAATATAATAATATAATAATATAATAATATAATAATATAATAATATAATAATATAATAATATAATAATATAATAATATAATAATATAATAATATAATAATATAATAATATAATAATATAATAATATAATAATATAATAATATAATAATATAATAATATAATAATATAATAATATAATAATATAATAATATAATAATATAATAATATAATAATATAATAATATAATAATATAATAATATAATAATATAATAATATAATAATATAATAATATAATAATATAATAATATAATAATATAATAATATAATAATATAATAATATAATAATATAATAATATAATAATATAATAATATAATAATATAATAATATAATAATATAATAATATAATAATATAATAATATAATAATATAATAATATAATAATATAATAATATAATAATATAATAATATAATAATATAATAATATAATAATATAATAATATAATAATATAATAATATAATAATATAATAATATAATAATATAATAATATAATAATATAATAATATAATAATATAATAATATAATAATATAATAATATAATAATATAATAATATAATAATATAATAATATAATAATATAATAATATAATAATATAATAATATAATAATATAATAATATAATAATATAATAATATAATAATATAATAATATAATAATATAATAATATAATAATATAATAATATAATAATATAATAATATAATAATATAATAATATAATAATATAATAATATAATAATATAATAATATAATAATATAATAATATAATAATATAATAATATAATAATATAATAATATAATAATATAATAATATAATAATATAATAATATAATAATATAATAATATAATAATATAATAATATAATAATATAATAATATAATAATATAATAATATAATAATATAATAATATAATAATATAATAATATAATAATATAATAATATAATAATATAATAATATAATAATATAATAATATAATAATATAATAATATAATAATATAATAATATAATAATATAATAATATAATAATATAATAATATAATAATATAATAATATAATAATATAATAATATAATAATATAATAATATAATAATATAATAATATAATAATATAATAATATAATAATATAATAATATAATAATATAATAATATAATAATATAATAATATAATAATATAATAATATAATAATATAATAATATAATAATATAATAATATAATAATATAATAATATAATAATATAATAATATAATAATATAATAATATAATAATATAATAATATAATAATATAATAATATAATAATATAATAATATAATAATATAATAATATAATAATATAATAATATAATAATATAATAATATAATAATATAATAATATAATAATATAATAATATAATAATATAATAATATAATAATATAATAATATAATAATATAATAATATAATAATATAATAATATAATAATATAATAATATAATAATATAATAATATAATAATATAATAATATAATAATATAATAATATAATAATATAATAATATAATAATATAATAATATAATAATATAATAATATAATAATATAATAATATAATAATATAATAATATAATAATATAATAATATAATAATATAATAATATAATAATATAATAATATAATAATATAATAATATAATAATATAATAATATAATAATATAATAATATAATAATATAATAATATAATAATATAATAATATAATAATATAATAATATAATAATATAATAATATAATAATATAATAATATAATAATATAATAATATAATAATATAATAATATAATAATATAATAATATAATAATATAATAATATAATAATATAATAATATAATAATATAATAATATAATAATATAATAATATAATAATATAATAATATAATAATATAATAATATAATAATATAATAATATAATAATATAATAATATAATAATATAATAATATAATAATATAATAATATAATAATATAATAATATAATAATATAATAATATAATAATATAATAATATAATAATATAATAATATAATAATATAATAATATAATAATATAATAATATAATAATATAATAATATAATAATATAATAATATAATAATATAATAATATAATAATATAATAATATAATAATATAATAATATAATAATATAATAATATAATAATATAATAATATAATAATATAATAATATAATAATATAATAATATAATAATATAATAATATAATAATATAATAATATAATAATATAATAATATAATAATATAATAATATAATAATATAATACTATAAAAATATAATCAGCAGCATTAAAAAAAAAATCAACTGCAACATAGGCAAATGCTGACTCTTTTGATCTTTTACAAGATCTTTCAAATCATATTTTTACAAATGGTGATCATTGTATGAGGTCAGCCCAACCAACGATTGCACACACAATTGATCACGGCGTTGCGGACAGCGGCAGGGATCAAACTAAAGACCGAAGATTATTAAAATCAGCACCTTAACCGTTACAATACGATCGGTGACGAAATAAAGTTCATACTTTTAAGTTTTTAGCCTCGTTTCGGAACCTTTAGTTTCATTTTGTTGATATTTTCAAGTATCGATAAAATAGTCTGAGAGACTTTAGAATCTATACATGACACTATCACCTTGGAAATAAAATTGGATATTCAATGACGATGTGAAAAGGAAGAGAAAGCTGTAGAGATAGCTAAAGCTCATAGTCTGGCTGAAACAACTGTCAGAACCGTTCAAGAACGAAATGAAAATAAAATACGGGGAGCTGCGTAATTATTATCATCCATAGATGCTAAGGCAATGACTCGTGTAAAGATTGGATTAACGTTCAAAATGAAATCGTTGCTTGTAGGTGGGATTCAAAATTAGATTGCACAGAAAATTCCATTAAGAAAAATGGTAATTCAGGCGATAGCAAAAAGATTATTCGACAGTATAAAAAGTGAATAACCTTTTTTTTTTGTTTTTGAACCCTGCAATCTTTTTTTTTTGTTGGTAACTCTTTCGCGGTTAATTTTTAACGTCCTACCTTACGCCGTCACCAGCCAAATCGAAGACGCTCGAATACAGGTTCGATTTTAAATCCATCTGCACATTGCATTGCTTCAGTCAGCCTGTACTGATATGGACGATGGTTCGGCCCATGGATTCTGAACACCAACAGAAGGGTCATAGTCGTGTTTTTCGTCATCACCGATCGTAACCAGGTGATAAAATATCCCTTTTGCAACCCTCCCCCGTTGGGATTCGAACCCGGTACCTCCCGTCCCAAACACCGCAGCTTTAACCACTGCGCCAATTGCTCGGTTATACGAAAATGTTAAATTTGTATGTTCGCCTCCAAACACCACGTCTGTAATACAGCCCATGGATCTGGGAGTCACATTTAAAAGTTATTACCTACAACGAACATTTAAGCTGCTTTTAAATGAAACTGATGGACAAAACAAACCTACCATGTAAGAGTTTTGGAAAAAATTTAACATTATGATTGCTATAGAAATTATTTGAGATTCGTGGAAGGAGGTTAAACCATCTTGTATACATGGTATTTGGCAAAAAATATGGCCAAAATATGTTCACAATATAAGAGGAAATTCTTTAGGAATTCTTCTGAAGAAAGAAATTTAAAATCAAAACTACTTTTCAGAGCCATGAGTTTAATGAAGCTATCAGATTTTAAAAACAAATGATCCTGTCAGCGAACGAAGTGGTAAAGTACTGATGATATAAATTACAAGGAACTTTATGTTGATTTAAAGAAAAAATCTCAGCAAACATTAGACAGCAATTTTTTGTAACAGAAAACCTTTATTACAGAAAACTTGTTTTATTTCCGTTATCAATTCTGCATCTTTATACCAAAATTCACAAAAAAAAACTTTTAGAACATATCTAGAACATATCTTCTGTATTTACATGGCTTTCTTTAGTAAATCACAATTCACTTAGCGTCGTTTCACTTTGCGTCGTATTTTTTTGGAACATATGTGCAACGCAAAGTTAAGTATTCGTTCACTCATACTAAAAATTTTTATTTTTGGACATTTCGAGATTTTATAACCAATAACTTCGTTTGTGTGAATAAATACATTTGGAAACACATTTTATAATTAACCTAACTCTGTTAAAATTTGAATGGCTTTTATCTATTACCTAAACCTAAAATATAAAATCCTTTCTTAGACTCATGTTTTATTCCGAAAATTTTCTTCAAAATAATGTTTGAGCTCCGACAATTTGCGGAGTAGCTGTCTCATTTCGGAAGGCTTAATTAAAATGTTGACATTGGACGTCCCAATTTTTCCGTCAAATTGGTATTTGGTAGATGGAACATATTTGGTAATTGATGGAGTTTCGCTATCTCTTTTTAGTTTGATTAATTCTGACGCCTCGCCATCGTGGAAACCATGCTTTAAACAACCCAAAAAGCGTTATTGCACAAATAAATATAGATAGACACAATAATTCCCACTTCAAACACTCACTGTTTGACCACAGTAATTACCTCAATAATTAACACCATCATTATTTATTTGCACTAGTATTCTTTATTCTAACCACAATTATTCATTCCTTATGATACTTTTTAATTTCTCTAGATTAACCGCTTGCCACTGGTGGGGACTATGACACTCACAAAATGAAAGCTGCATAACAATATGCAGCTTTCATTTTACTCTTTGAGATGCAACCACGCTATTTTTTTGTTTTTCTATACAACATATTTGTACAATTTTTGCTTGTGCTAATACTACTTCATAGATGTCTCTAGGTATAACTCTGGAGAAATCGTAACAAAATAAAAAATCTTCGGTTTTCCACATATTTGAAGGTCGGAATTGCTTTATTAAAATAGTTAAAACCACAAAAAGCTTTTGTTTCTAGTAGATAATAACCCTGCACATCCTCTCGTAGAAAATTAATCTATATAAGCCTTCATACGCTGTAATTTTGTACTGATCAAAGATTAACCCATTTTAAACAAAATTGCCGACGAGGTTATCCATCGGCGCGATGTTAAACCGTTTTAGTTTTGACCACACAAAAATTCCAAAAAAATATCTAGAGTCTTTACTTGTTGCTACATCTGTTTTTAGTATAAAGACGTTAACATATTTATTCGATCACCGCGGTTTTTTTTAATTATTGACAGGTTTAGCCATACTAAATTCTACAGTCTTATATATTTTGCAGTAAAATTGCTAACATTTTCGATGCACTATTCTAGAAGGCCAAATTATTCAGGTTAAAACATATTTCTAAGCATTTGAACGATTACTGACTTGGAATGAATATCGTCAAACTATTCGTCAAAACGCATTGCAAGTTTTAAAATCGTAAAAATTATCTAAAGACCTTGAAAAACCTGGGTAAAATCTCAAAACAATTGTAGTCGAATCATGTGTTATCAAAACCGAAACGACAACGTTTAGATAAGAATACTTACTAATTAGATAAGTATTGTCATTCGTATCATACTTATTGTATATTATTGCAAAATACTTAAAGATATCACAGTGCTATCTCGTTATCTATTGGCCAAACATTTTGTTACATTTAAAATAGTTTATTATTTTCAAAACCAAAACCCACAAAAATAAATTATAATGTTTCGCCAACCGGTTTAATGATTAGCTCATGCACTTGCACATGTGGTGGTGTCCCCAAAACGTATAAACACGCTTGAGAAACATCCTCAGCATTTAAAGAACAATTGAATATGTCATCGCCCATATCAATTTTTGCCGCATCCAAAATTTCCGTCCTCACTAACCCGGGACATACCATCGAAACTTTCACATTTTTATGATTAACCATTAGTTCTTGGCGTAGTATTTCGTTAATTGCTTTGACGGCATATTTTGTAGCCGGATATACAGCCAATTTATTATGTGGTGCCGGTATAAATGGAACCGAATAACTTAAAACACTACCAATATTTATGATGTGACCGTCTTCTTTGGTTTTGTCTAGGATATCAAAAGCGGCACGGGTTGCATAAAGTAACCCATATATATTTGTGTTTATCGTGTTGTGTAATTTGGCCGAATCACTTGTTTCGCCCAAAATTGTAGTATTCTCCGTAATACCCGCATTATTTATCAAAATATTAACTCGGCCGAATTGTTTCTCGATTTCCGTAAAAGTATCGTTGACTGATTTTTCGGACGATACATCACAATTAAATGAGTGTAGTTCACCTTTTGCTCCATCGACTAATTTTTTAATATCCTATAAGTAAAATTATAAATTTTTTAACGTCTTCGAATTACAAAATATAGCTTACATCAATTTTTTCCTTCCGTCTCGCCAATCCGCATACAATCAAACCCGACTTTACCAAATCGATGGTGACCGCTTTACCAATTCCAGCACTGGCACCGGTAACTACAGCAACTTTTCCAACCCAACGATCCATAACTATATAGCTCGATACTAATAATGATACTATATGATCAAATTTTTGGTTTTATATGTACTTTTCGTTATTAAACTATGTACTTCAAGATACAAGTATGCTTGTCTCTTTCATTCTACACTCGAATTTCATAACACACATGCGATAATAATGTTTTAAATTTAATGTTTAATGTTTAAACATTTTGTAATCTTCCTATCAGTAAATGTTTACACGTCATAAAATCAAGTAAGCAATTGTTTTGGTGCATAATTATTTTTATTAAACACCATCGCAGCCAGTTCTTTGTTGATGTTGATGCGAATTTTAGTCATCGCATTAGAAACGTTCCGCCTTCCAGAGTGTGAATCTTTCCATGATCTCCTATACACACAAACACATCAACCAAACAATAATTTCTGGGAATGTCCAGTGGTAAAGTACGGCAACAACGAAATTTCTTTACTCGTTATAGTAGCACCATCGACCATCTCACTGTTCACCCGGTTGCTGGTTCTTCACAAATTCTAATATAATGTTCAGATTTTTGGCATCTACGGCATCTCGATTGAAAATGTGGTCAATTGCTTCTGTTATTTTAGACGGGTTGAACTTGTTGTCTCATTTTGTTTCAAACAATGTTTTGTTTCGCATAAAATATGTCGGATTTCGAATTTTTTTAATTTAGTCGAGTTGATGAAGGTAGGCTCTGGCTGATTTTAATTAAAATTCTCAGAGTTACAGTAACCTTGTTGTACCGGTTGATTAGTTATAAGTTTCAAATCTTGATTGCTTTTTCCCGCACCTGTCTTCCGCTGTACAGCTGTATCCTGTTTAAATCTAGGACGTGGTACTGTCCTTACCTTAACTCCAGCTCCTGGAAGTTTGTTTTAGGGTTGATTATTGCGATTTAAAATTCCATAATTCTAGTCAAAGTTGTGTGGGTTCTAAAATTTATCGTTTGTTATCGGTAGCTGCTTCCTTTAAAATACTGCTGAGTTTGGAACCTTGTATCAGGAACTCTTTTTTCGTTGTGCATAATTTTTTTTAGTTCAAGCACCTTTATTTTTTGCGTTCAATTTTTTTTTAAGGCGAATTCATTTCGTTCTCATGGTTCGTTCCTGCTGTATTTTTTAATGGTTTATTGCTGATGAAGAAACAAAAGAACGATTTTGCTTTTATCTTTCGGTTTATATTTGTAATGGAAAGTGTTTTTTATCTCTTTTACACCTATTATTACATGTCTGTTTCATGCCCATGTTGGTTCAGTAGAAAACATTAATAGAAACTATCTTTATGAAAAAACTGCATAGTCCAGTTGACTGTTTAACTTTTTAGTTCTGCATGGACTTTTATTGCTTTACTTCATCTGTCTTTTGTTTAGTTTCATAGTTTTGCTATACTTTTACTTAATTTACTTAATGTCATGCAACTGTGATTTTATTACTGAGGAGCTATTACTTTTTCTACTAACTTCTGTTACATGACGGTTTCCGATTTGCTTCTATTGAAAATCCAACTTTGCCCTCCAGGTAAAAATGGCTAAGTTTAATTTCTAATCGAAGGCAAAAGAGAACATGTCATATATTGCTAAAAAATGCTAGGTATTTGTACTATTAATATTGGATTGATTTATTTTTTTACAATATCTGTGCACAAAAAAATTTTGGAGGAAAAATCTCTGTTCGCTTTCTAAATGACGCATACATGTTTTTTAAGTGGACCGTACATCTCATACTCAGATGAGTGCTTTTTAAAAACAGTTTTTAAACTTGTATTAACTTCCTGTCTCCCAAGACAGGATCAATAATAACATCAATAATAACCATTGAGGAACGTTTTGCCTGAATTGAAGCGTATAGTTCTCCAGATTCGGCTTCCAGATTCGACTTCCCCAAATTGTACGAGGTCATGTTCAGCGAACCGCACGCAGTGCATCAGTGACAAAACAGTCGCGTTCAACAACGTGACTTCCCAGGCAGAAGTCAATTAGCATTAATGATAACCATAGGTCTTCATTCGATTTTTCCCGAATTGAAATGCGGCTCTACAGATTCGGCAACGTAAACGGTAGCCATTCAAGAAACTGCGAATCTTCATTGCGTAATTGATGCCCTAATAACTCGGAAGGTAAATCACAAGAAAATAGAAATCAGAAACATGCTGCTGGTGTCATCGTAAGTTCGGCAAAAATGCTCAAAAGTGTACCATTCCCTATAATTACATTAAAGTTAATACGGCTACCTCCTCATCCATAACAACCTCAAATACGTAATGGTTACGGTCTCAGCGACGGACCCTAAGACTATACCAGCTGACTAGTTCCGGTGATTTGTGTGAGCGCAGACAAGATGATCGTTCGGCCAATCGAGTTGCACCACATAGTTGACATAACCTTTACGGCTTTCGATTTTCCCAGGAATCCACTCGAAACTATTGTTCTCATGGATTTGAAGTAAACAGCATCTCTGTTATGAAAATCTTTCCACTTGGCTCGGTGATGGTCGTTGAACTGTTTTTCCATTTTCGAGTTACGTATAACGCTTCGTTCTTCAGGTGGTTTGATCAGATCCATCTTTGTTTTCATATCGCGTTCTATCATCAGTTTGTACGGCTACTTCATACCTAGTGCATACGAAGGCGTGTAGCGATAGCACAAAAGGACTTTCCTTAAGATCCTGTCGACGTTTCCTTCCTTTTTCAATTTTTTGAGACCAGTTTTTAACAGGTTGACGAACCGCTCAGCACGACCATTCGACTTAAAAGAGTTGGAGGTGAATTGCGGTCCATTATCACTAACGATAATATCACAAAGCCCATGACGAGCGAATGTTTCCTGCAAGATTTCGATGGTTTTATCGGATGTAATGCTGTTCATCTTAAATACTTCTGGCGAGTTACTAAATACATCCACGATGACCAAATAGTAAAATCCATTAACAGGGCCGGCATAATCGATGTAAATGCGTGACCATGGTTGCTTCGGCATCGACCACGCTTGGACGGTGCATTTTCTGGGCATCTTCGAGTTGACATTGCAAACGCCACATTTCTTTACATATAATTCGATGTCGTTGTCTATTCCGGGCCAGTAAACTTTGTTTCGCGCCAACATCTTCATGCGTGCTACTCCTGGATGGACCGAGTGATGCTCCTCCAGGCACGCGCAATTTAAGTGGCACCACAATCCATTCACCATAAAATATACACTCTTTTGTCAACGACAGCAATGTATGAAGTGCGAAATACTGCTCTGCTGCCTCATTTCTAATTCGACCCTTTTTCTGAGGCCAGCCATGCCTTATGAGACCAGTGACTTCCTTAAGAACCTCGCATCCTGCCTTTTCTGCCTGGATTGTCGTAAACTTGACTGACAGCAACTTTACTGAGTTGATTTCAAAACATTCAGCGTAGTGGTCAATTCGAATTGTTCAGACGATGTCATCCTCTGGTTCTGGTCTTGGTTGCATGTTAATAAGCCTTGAGATGAAATCTGCGTAGGCAAAACTCTTTGTGCCAATGAATTTTATATCAAAATCGTAGGCAAGTATGACAAGCGCATAGCATTGTAGACGATTTGCTGAGTAGACAGGAACCTCTTTCTTGGATCCAAAAAACTGCCAACAACGGCTGGTGATCGGTTCGCAGCTCAAACTTTCGGCGATAAATGTAGCGATGAAACTTCATAAGTGCAAACACCAGTGCAAGAGCTTCTCGCTGGTTCTGCGCATAGTTCTTTTCGGCCTTGCTAATTGAAGATACCGCTTACATGTTGAGGCGCTTCAAGCCATCTAAGAATTTGTGCAATAAAACTGCACCCATTCCGTAGCTTGAGGTATCGGCAGCAACAATAATTTTCTTTGTTGGATCATAGTGCGTCAATGTGATATCTGCTGCCAAAACTTCTTTCAGTTTAATGAAAGATTCCTCACGAGCTTGAGTCCATTCGAATTTGACGTTGTCTCGTAACAATTCGTCCAACGGTCCCCGTAGGTCCCTTAACCCCTTGATAAATTTGCCGTACCAATTGATGGCTCCAAGGAAAGCACGTGGCATCGAGACCAAAAACATTTCGCGTACTTCAGCGGGAATTTGAAGTCCTGTATACGGCTGAGGACAGAAAACACCTTTTGTCGATGGTCCTGCTCGTCCTTCCCAGCCACGATGATATCGTCGAAGTATGCTGCAACCGTGCGAATACCCCCTGCATTGTGTTCGTCTGCTGTTGAGAAATTCCGGGTGCTGTCTTCACTCCAGGCTGTAAGCGATAGACCTGAAATAGTCCAACGTGCGTATTGATTACCATGAGCTTCTTGGCATCGTCATCGAGCTGTAACTAGAGGAAGGCATCCGAGAGGTCAATGATACTAAAAACGATGCACCCTGCAGATTTTGCAAAAGTCAGCGGGTGACGGGAGTGGGTATTGGTTTGGTTCCAGGGCGGCATTGAGTCCCGTCGAGTAATCAGTCGGCACGCGTGTTCCTGACAGCCACAATAGGCGCTGATGACTCAGAGTTTTCAATTAGCTGAATCACACCTAGAAATTGTAGCCTCTGCAACTCGCCTGTATTATTTGTGCAGCTATGTATGGAACAGGACGCTGATGACAGAAAATCGGTAGCGCTCTGGGCCTCAGCTTAAGTAACACCTTCAATTTGTTACTCAGCCCCAGCGGATCTACAAACACAGAGGGAAAATTCGCTTCAACCTCATTCGTTAATGACGCCACTCTCCCCTCAGCATCAATGCTACGGTAAACTGTCGATAATGGCACATCAAAAAGCCCGAGCAGCTCAATCCATTCGCTCCCAAAAACATTGAGCTCTGTGTTTGCAACGAAGACTTCTTCGACGTCCTCGTGGTCATACAACTTCAACTTTGCTGTGAACCTTCCTTTTATATCAAGGCCGTCACCATATAGATGCGCTGATTGTTTGTTCGTCACACTGGGTCAATTGATTGATCATACGCTGATACTGTAGTGTCGTTATTTTATTTGGCATGTAATTTGGTTATTCGTCTTATCAGGCACGCTTATAAATTAAGCGTGCATTTTATATTGTTGTCATAATTATCAAAAAAAATAGCAAATATTCGATACCATCATGACTTGAATATTTTTTTAATGCTCTTATCAATATTTAAGTTGAATGTATTCGCGTTTCACAAAAGGCTATTACGCTTGTCGTGTGCGTAAAATTCATTATTCAATCCCTGTTAACGGACTCTACTTTGTGTCAGGAGTACGGACCTATAGTTTCACATAAGCCAATGTGTTTTTTTGCCAGCTTTAGCGTTAAAGTCACCAACCACTTTTCTGACGTTGTTCTCCGGTTTGGATATCATCAGATAATCGTAATTGTTGTGAAACGTGTCTTTATATTTTTATTGACTAACAGGTTGACTTGGGTTGACGAATTGGCTCGTCGTATGCGTAAACGATTTTACATTCAAAACAGCCTTTTTGACCTGTGGCTCTAGAAGAAATCCAACACCAAGATTTTCCAGCTCATCCCTACTGTGACGCAACGCATATAGTCTTAGAACACAAGTTCTCTACTTTTTGGCCTTCGAGTTTCTTGGAGAGCAATAAGTAGTACGATACTCTTTCGGACTAGGCATGCCCCCTGACCACATGAGTTATCGAGAATATTAGGTAAATAAGAACGAAACATGTCATATAATTTGTAATTTTTTTTATTTTCAGACTTAAATGTTTAGAAGGGTTCACCAATCGGTTTAAGAATCAAATCATGAACTTGGACATGAGCTGGTGTTCCCAATACATATAAAATAGCATCTGAAACATCTTCAGGGTACAATGATCGGTCGTCGTATGGTATATCATAGCCGGCCACTGCCCTAAATTCGGTTCGTACACTTCCCGGACATATTATCGTTACTCTTACGTTTTTATGATTTGCAATCAATTCCTGTCGTAGTACTTCGTTAATCGCACGCAATGCATGTTTTGATGCGGGATATACATTCAATTTGGCTGGTGGTGGGAAAAATGGTACCACGTGACTGACCCAGCTACCAATATTTATGATGTATCCATCTTCTTTTGTTTTATCTAAAATATCGAATGCAGCCCGAGTGGCATACAGTACACCATACACATTCGTGTCAATTATTCGCGATAGTCGATCCATTTTACCGGTTGCACCCAAAATTGTTGTATCCTGTGTTAGACCAGCATTATTCACCAAAATATTGACGCGTCCGAATTTTTTTTCAATTTCGGCAAACACTTGTTTCACTTCTTCTTCAGACGTGACGTCACATTTATACGAGTGAAGTTCACCTTTTTCACCAACGATCGATTTTTGAATATCCTGTAAAAAAATATAGTTAGCTACATAACAATTGACAGTTTACTAAATTTACATACATCGATATTTTCTTTTCGTCTAGCTAGGCCACAAACAATCACACCGGCTTTAACCAAATCGATAACCACAGCTTTACCAATTCCAGCACTAGCCCCCGTGACAACAGCGACTTTACCAACCCAACGTTCCATAATTTATTTGTATAGTTTTTTTTTCTGTTCTTGGTGGTACCAAATATGTTTAGCAACTAACTTGTAAGTCAAGTAAAGTCTAGCTTTTTATACAAAAATGTTATCATAATTTTATAATGTTTGCGCAATGACTTGGGTGAAAGAAAATTTGTTAAGTCATCACACATATCGCGTTTTGAGTTAGTATATAAAGAGAAGAGAGGAATACCTTTTATCACATTTTTGGGTTAGAATTGATAAACCTATGTAGATTAAATATTGATTCTCAAATTTTTTATGTTTTTAATAGGATTTACTAGGCATCCGTAGTTAGAGTGCTTTCACGTGCCTCATTGAAAACATTCGAACAAGCGTGGTAAAATGACAAATCTGCCGTGTTAATTTAATTTTATCCTCGTGACACTTTTTTTTCTTTAATTAATGAATTATGGTAATTCGGCTTCGAAACTTTTCAAAATTTTTTTTGAGATTATTTACACTTGTTATAAAGATTTTGAGGATAGTTGGTATGGGTAGCAATCTTCTAAGTAGAACTACGAGTAGAAAGATTTTGAGACTTTCATCTTCCTTACAAAGGAGCGATGACCGCAGTATCTTTGTATTGTTCAAAAGAAATGTGTTGTGCATCAGGAAAAGTTCGAAGTCTCAAATTCGCAAAACGATCGAAGTCTCAAATTCATCACTTATACTTTCTAGAATATTCGGAACCCAGTTCAATGTAGAGTCATGTACTAGTGTCAAGTCAATTAAGTAAATTTGCAGGTAAATAAATAAAAGGCCAACTAAATGTGTATTACAGAGGTCGTTGAACAAGACAAAGTACCAAATACAAATCTGGCCACTACATATGTACGTCAGATGCATTTTGGTGGATCTTAGCCGTTTTTGTACATGATCGGTATACAATAGTCATGCATTTGGACGTTCATTTGAATATCTGGTCAACAGATGAATTAAGACAACATAATTGAAAACCCACGATAAACACCGAGGCGCAAACGTCCCTTTAAAATTTCCTTCATAATGCTGTGAGTATACCTCTGAACAATAGACAAACATACCACCGGCTTTCCACAATAAAATATTAACTGTCAGTATTTTTGTACTGTCAAACTAGAAGGAGTAAAAAAATTCTAAATTACATTAAAGTGACAAAGACAACAGCTTTTTTCTTTTTTTTAAATTTAAGATATACGGCCAAGCATTAAGCAGGATATCCCGGAGAGCGCCGGGCACGCTGTACACCCATTTTTACATATACTTGGAAGGATAAGGCAGGATATTAGTTAAATTATTGAGATCGACCCGGTTACAAATACCTTAGCGGCCAGTAGTTAATAATTTTTTTGTGCGGTAAGAAACGAAAAGGTATGTCAGTAATGACAGAATTGGTCGGTTTCGTCGTATAATCGTTGAAAATCTAATTCATATAAACTTAATTTGACACAAAACTTTAAAATTAATACAAATTAGCCGTTTTATGACAAATGCGTAATATAATGACGAAAATCTAATTTATATGCACTTTATTTGACACAAAAATTTAAAATTAACACGAATTAGATTTTAAAATAATTGAGTAAAAATTACAAATCAATTTAATTAACCGTTTTATGATAAATGAAAGGTCGAAGGTTGCAAAAGTGTTAACAAATGCCAATTTAAATGTAAACACTGTAAAATATAAATGCATGTTTAAACAATTTAATTGGTAGGATACATAGTTCAAGAAAGCGTATTAACTCTTAAAGTCGATGAAATAAAATTATATCCTCTTCAAAAATTTTGTGCACGTCGGGATGGCAGAGAAGATCCATTCAAAGATACGCTGAAATTACTAGCGCTCTCACCATTTAATTGCATTCCACGATGAAGAGCGTCAAATTGCCTGTATGTTTCTAAAGTCGATATGGAGCAAGCTATGAACAATTTTTAGAATCGCCGCACTTTTTTCATTTATTTTCGTATTTCCAAAGACAATCCTAAAATCTTCCAGCTATGAGATTTCTTCCGGCACAAAATATGGATAAAAAAATAACCAGACATATAAAGTAATTCGAATCTCGATTTTATTTTCAGACTTAAATATTTAAAAAGGTTCACCAATTGGTTTTAAGATTAAATCATGAACCTGGACATGTGCTGGTGTTCCCAGCACATATAAAACTGCCTCTGAAACATCTTCAGGGTATAACGAACGGTTATCGTAAGGTATATTATAGCCGGCCACTGCCCGAAATTCAGTTCGTACACTTCCCGGACATATGATCGTCACTTTCACATTTTTATGATTTGCAATCAATTCCTGTCGTAGTACTTCGTTAATTGCACGCAATGCATGTTTTGATGCGGGATATACATTCAATTTGGCTGGTGGTGGGGCAAAAGGTATCACGTGACTGACCCAGCTACCAATATTTATGATGTATCCATCTTCTTTTGTTTTATCTAAAATATCGAAAGCAGCCCGAGTGGCATACAGTACACCATACACATTTGTATCAATTATCCGCGATAGTCGATCCATTTTACCGGTTTCACCCAAAATTGTTGTATCCTGTGTTAGACCAGCATTATTCACCAAAATATTGACACGTCCGAATTTTTTTTCAATTTCGGCAAACACTTGTTTCACCGCTTCTTCAGACGTGACATCACATTTATACGAATGAAGTTCACCTTTTTCGCCTACAATCAATTTTTGAATGTCCTGTAAAATTAATTAGTTTAGTTGGTCAGTTGGCTACACAAAAATTAACAGTTTACTAAATTTACATACATCAATATTTTCTTGACGTCTTGCTAGACCACAAACAATCACACCGGCTTTGACCAAATCAATGACCACGGCTTTACCAATTCCAGCACTGGCACCCGTGACAACAGCAACTTTACCAACCCAACGTTCCATAATTTTATTTTATTTTAGTATTTCGGACGGTTCTTGGTGATACAAAGTAATTTCAGCAACTAACTCGAACTCTATTAACGTTTGGCTATTTATATACAAATTCTTTATCGTAGTTTAATTTTCTCACTGTTGAAAATTATGCGAATATTGTCAAATCATCATATAAACACAAATTTAAAAAATAAATAAATAAATAGATTACGATATAGATATAATGATTGATAAGATTGTAACCTCCATTTTAATTTGGTTGAATTGTACTGTTACTTGTACTGTTTCGTTCTAAAAACTCCTATATACATATAAATAGTTATATAGTTGTATCTTTTTGCATACCCCCATGTTTAAAACTTCGATAACATGGTGACTTGATCAAGGTTGTTATCAGTAATGCAAAGACAATGTTTTTTGTTAGTTCAAAATTAAATTTTGTAGCAGCCAAATTTGATGAACCAACGGTGGCTGAACATTATTTAATTTTATAGAAGATGTATCGGAGCACACCACTAAAATTCATGTAATGGTTATTAAACCGATTGGTGAACCATTTTAAAATTATGCTAGCGGAATAAAATTAAAGTTGTTTAGCCGATATTACAGTTGATTTTATCACAAGTTATTTCTATACAAACATACTCGAATATGTTGATGAGTGCGTGAGAAAGAGAGAATTTCGGTGACAATTTAATTTTTGTATGAAATTAAAAGTCATCGTTATTCATCATTTTATGTGTTATGTTTTTATGTATATAATAAAAATCAAATATAGAAAATTTATAAATGTGTGGATAGCAAACTATATGTAATTGTAAAGTTAAATTTTTTTATTATCAATTTAAATATGTGTTAGAACTCAGTCCCAACTAGGCTTGCCACCTTTGGAAAATGCCAGAGGAGGACAGTTAAATTTTTTTTAAGCACTGCTACCGACAAAAACATTTTACCATTTTGTAAGCTCACAATCCATACACATCCATTTTGACAAATCTTCACTAATGAAATATCGTGATAAAGCTATCAGCTATTATAGTTCTATCTATAGCAGGCAATAAAGTCATATATGGTCTATATGCACGGTATTGAATGGTATTGGTATCTTATCAATCGGTTCTAATTCCCCTTCCTTGTATCCTGATAAAGCTTTTGTATATTCCCACTCGATGCAAGCTGCCATACATTAAACATTTCTCTGGAGCATCTTTAATGTCTTCTAAACTCCACATACCCCATATAGTCGATATTTAGTTAGGCGAATATCCACTTGATCATTCTAGGAATGACTCATTTATGCATCCTGCGTCAGTCTTACGAACATAAGTAAACTAAGAAAGATTAGGAGGGAAAAAGGTAAGAAAGGAATAAAAGGAATAAAGGTTTTCAGTCTTCTAGTTGATTACTTTTGATATTAAGTTTAAATCTCTGTAAATTGTATTCCAAGGGAAACGTCTCGTCGTTCAGTTTATTCCACATTCGCGTACTCCTAACAAAAAATGAATTTTTAAATTTATTGGTCTTCGCGAATTTAATTACAGATTGTATCGGTGTACCAGGCGTCTTAAGTTACGTGCAGGCTTTGACAAACCAGGCATAAATTCATAAAGTTCCGATGAACAATGACCATGAAAGTACTTGTAAAACACGCATAAGGCTCCCACATTACGCCTATGGGAAAGAGAATCAAGATCAGATAATAATTTTACGTCTTCAATCATTCGAGATGCTCGGTTTTGGACCCGATCGAGTGCAGTTAAATGAGTTTTCGGTGCTCCAGCCCAAATATGAGAATTATACTCCAACCTGGGTCTTATGTAGGTCTTATATATTGTAAGTATTTCGGATGGATTAAAGTAAAACTTACATCGTCGTAGAAATCCAAGACATTTGGCTGCACCAATCGCTGCTTTGTTTATTTGTTCAGCCCAAGATATTCTCTTTGAAATAGTTAAACCGAGAATCTCAAATGTGTCAGACGTAGCCAAGCTGAATTCACCAGTCAGAAAAGACGGTGAATAACCATCAGTTCGGCCAGAAAAAACACAGGTTTGAAATTTGTTGGGATTAAATTCAACTCTGTTGGCTTCACCCCATTTAAGAATGACATTGAGATCTCGCGTAAGGCGGTCATTCATAGCCATTCTTTCTGCGAGAACATCGTTTCGCGATGAAGAAGAAGGTAAACTGTAAGAGGTGGAAAGTGAGCTGTCATCAGCATAGGAGTATATTGGATTGAGAGTTGCTGATAGAAGATCATTGATGAAAATTAGAAAAAGGGTTGGAGAAAGGACGGATCCCTGAGGAACACCAGCGTTTATAAGATGTTGATCGGAAGTCACACCATCCACCACCACCTGGATTTTGCGACAAAAAAGAAAATTCTCAATCCATAAAATTAACGAACCGTGAAGGCCAACTGCCCTCAATTTACACAGCAAACCCTTGTGCCACACACGATCAAATGCTTTTGAGATATCGAGAGCAATGACTTGAGATTCACCAGATTGATGAATGCTTCTGTTCCATTGTTCAGTAACAACATTAATTAAATCACCTGCTGAACGCCCTCCGCGAAATCCATACTGACGATCAGAAATTAGATGATTAGCTTCCAAATATTTCATCAGCTGGAAGTTGATTATGGTCTCAAGTACTTTAGAAAGCACCGAGACGATAGCGATTGGGCGATAATTTGAAGGGTCCGATTTACTGCCCTTTTTTGGCACAGGATGTATGTTAGCAGTCTTCTAGATGGAAGGGAAAATGCCAGAAGACATAGATCGGTGAAACAGATATGATAGTGGCTTAGACAAGGATTTACAGCAATATTTGAGGACAATTGGGGGAATACAATCCGGACCGGCTGACTTGTTGGTGTTAATGCTTGCAAGGACTTTAGCGACAACTCTAGATCTAAATATAATGCGGCGCATCGATGAACTGGCTAGAGAGATAATCGGGGGTATTAAGTTAGAATCAGGTAAATTAGAGTTTGCTGCAAATTTTCGGGCAAAGAGATTGGATTTTTCTTGAGCTGTAGAAAAGATATGACTCCCATCTTTCAGAGGTGGTATTGATGATTTCCTACTGTTCAAAAAGTTTTCCTCTACTTTGCGGGCAAAGGACCAAAAGGTCCGATTGCTATTGCCCTGGTTTAAGACCTGCCGCAACTCTTCTCGAACTTTTTTTTGGTAATTTCTTTTAGCTTGGGACACTGTTTGAGTTGCCAGATTTCTAGCCGCCTTAAATATAGCTAAATTTTTATTTGACGGGTTTTTAACATATTTGCGGTGAGAGGCTTCTTTATTGGCGGTTGTTGTTCTACAGTCATGATTATACCAAGGATTGCCAGATTTTTTTTTATTTGACTTAGAGAGACTGGAAGGAATGAACTGTTCCATTCCCGTGAGAATGACAGTCGAAACCACAATGGCTGCTTTGTCAATATTACCGAAGGCAAAACAAGAGTACCATTCGAACTCTTGAAAGAACTTGTTCAATCCTTCCCAGTCCGCATTTTTATAGTGCCATAATCGACGTTTAGGCGCAACATTCATTTGGCATGACCATGACATTGGAAATTCCGCTGTAATAAGCCGATGGTCCGAGTTTCCCAAAGGAGAACTGACGGAGATACTGTATTTCTCCGCATGAGAAGTTAAAAACAGATCCAGTAAGTGACCTGTATCGTTGACCCGATCTGGTATCCTCGTAGGCTGATCTACAAGTTGTGAGAGTTGGTTTAGAGCTGCAAACATTTCAGCCGCCTCACCAGCCGGTGTTACGGACTTAGAATAAGGAAGCCACTTGTCATTGTGGACATTGAAATCACCTGCCACAGCGATTTCAGCATTTGGTGATTTCTGAAGGATGCGCTCAATGGAGTCTGACAGAGTATCAAACCCAAAATGAGCAGCGCTGTTTGCGATATTTGGGCTTCGATAGAGACCACATAGGAAGAGGGGGTGTTTCGAGACATGAATTTCAACCCAAATGAAGCTGAACTCATTATTCGTGCTTTGGCCTAAAAAACTGGGAATGGAAAAAGGTATATCGTTGCGGATATACATGGCCAGCCCCTTATGGTGAATAAGCCGATGGATTAAGGAGTAACCCTTAATACCGATGGCCGAAGAATCACCGGAGTCCAAAATTTTGGTCTCGGTGAGAAGTAGAACCGCTGGTTTTGTGGAAGCTGTGTGGTGTTCAACGGCTGCAAAGTTTGTCCGTAATCCACGAATATTGCAAAACTGAAAAGAGAACACTCTCCCCATGACACAGGAATACAGAGACTCAAACTTAAAGAACTCAAGAACAGCGTTAGACCAGCAAACAATGGTGTGTCCACAAACCATGGAACAAAATGGATTTTTGTTCACATTGGGTTGTCTGTTAGTTTAAATAGGCCACAGGTCAACCTCTTTTTATACTGATTGACTTGCAATTAAAATCCACCTAACCGTTTCGTTCAAGCATCGGTAACCACTTCTTGTTCGATAGGATCCCGCCAATTCCATAAACTATAGTAGTATCTGAGTTCTGTTCTTAGGCTGTGGAAAATTTACGTCGGTATCTGTTTTTTATCTTCCAAGTGTAACTAGCAATCATGACACTTCATGTCCTAAAAATTCTACCGTACGTTTGAAAAAATCGATATTTTCCAGGTTAAGAAACAGACCATGGCACTTTATTACATCTAACAACCGCTCTAATTTTCCCATATCATTTAGATATAGATTAGTCTCGTCAACCTTGCAATTCATAATTGGAATTCATTCTGGAAAATAGCTGGGAATTGGCCTACCCAAAAAACAGCCTTAGAAACTTATGATGTCCATCAGCAGTAACAAAAACGGTTATGGATAATGCATTTGGAGTATTCTAGACTCATCGCTACCTGGTAAAATCCTGATGATAATCCTGAAGTAGATCTTCCATAAACGCTAGAGGAGATCGGTCTTTCACCAATATGCGTTTACTTGTCGATAATCTATTCACATGCTTTCCTCTCTTGTTTCCTTTTTATTATTTTTAATTTTCTTTTAACATAACCATTCGCCTATCTTTATTCGTTCACATTCACTACCATACTGTCGTTCTTTTCTAGTCCTTCTCTTTGTTATTTATATTCCAGGGTCGCGCTCTATAAAAATTATATTTATTTTTCTGGTGGAGGACATTTTTGTGTTTGTGGAGGATGGAGGCAATTTCTTACGAAAGGAGGACTGTCCTCCACAAAGGAGGATGGGTGGCAAGCCTAGTCCCAACAGTTGTGCAGCGCTGTCTAAATATTTTTCGGTAAACAAAATAATTTGACTTGTCGATTTGTTTGTCAACAATTTATTATACATTAATCTAACAATGTTTTTTGTTGTGCTGATTACCGGAGCTTTTGGTTGGGGTATCATTTGTTACAATCGGGCCACTATTGAGTGTTGTATTGTAACCCCTTTGCAAATTTATTCGCATTAATTTTTTGACAAAATGGCAGTATTTTAAATTGTATCTGTTTACAATGTCGTGATATTATTTCGCCTAACGGTTAAATCTATGAAAAAATTAAATTTGTGTCATTGTATTGACGAATGGTTGGGTGTGCTCTGTCAGGAAAAAATTGAATACACTATCGGCTGTAATTTTCTTACAACGCGCGTTTTATATGATTGATAGTTTGATTTTGTTTTTGTGGTCATACAAATAAATTTAAAATTGTGTTTAATAAACAAGTCCGATTGAATATAACTTTAGTAGAGGATCTCCTAGCCATGGCTCTACTAGTATGATTTATCATACCAGAAAGAGGAACTCCACTGAATATTTTAACTGTATGGTATCCTTTATAATGTGATTATATACATGTACGCCAAGTTTAGCAACTGAAAGTTGCTCGTTTGACTTCTGTGCAGTCAAGAACAGTCTTTGTATTTGGAAAGTTCCGAAAATACAGTGGTACACTTTTCAAGTTCCCTTGTCTGCCAGAATACTAAAAAATTTAATGTTTTTGCTAAAAGTTGAACAGTATTGACCGTTTTGTTTTCTTTTTCTTGGTTATTTGAAATAAAATTGACACTTTCACAAAAGTTAAATATGATTTTAACCAATACATTTTAAGGATAATTTTGTTTTTTTATTAAATATTTAAGCTCCAGTTTGATGTATTCAAATGATTGTACCATTTTATCCAGAATTAAAAATGTTGGTATTCCATAGTCATAGAATTTATATTACCGTCACTGCAATTCAATAGTGTTTCAAAATGATTGTAGTGCTGAAACTTGTACATCGATTGATCGTACTTCATTTAGACTTCAGTTGCAAAGTTGCTTTCGCCCAGCAAACATAAATATATTATTATCATACAAATAATTATAATTTATAAAAAAAAAGAAAAAGCTATATCAGCAAAAATAGTATTAGTTTTAAAACATTGTGAGGTGAAAATATGGTTTATGATAATGTTTAAATCTCCCCCTGCTACTAAAAAGGAATGGCCAAATCCATAGAGATCAATGTCCACGAGTGATTTAGTATTAAACACCACGAGTTCATTCGAAATAAAAAAAAACCGTGCAACATAGTCCAATTAAAAAAAATGAGAATGTGCAAAAACCTGCTTCGCCTGCAAAAAGCGAAACTAACATTATAGTAAATGAACAAAGTAGGTCTGTGTTTAGTGAAAACAGGTATAGACAGATACATAACAGTGCAACCTAAATGAAAAAGAAGCTCTAGAATCCTCAAAAAATCTTACTGATTTAATAAACAAAATAACTAATGGAAACTTTTACATTTCCGGGTGGAAAAAAGAAATTTAAAAGAAACAAAAATCCAATCTCTCAACATTAATGCTTACATTACCCAATTCGACAAAATTGGTAAACGGTACTATACTTACCAACTAAAGAGCCAGAAAGGATTTGTTATGGTAATAAAAGGTATTGAGAGTTTCGTAGATCCAAGCGAAATAAACAACGTCCTTATTGATATTCCACGCTAAAACAATAACGAAAATTTTTAATAGAGCAAAAATGACTCAACCATTTTTCCGCGTAGAGTTGGAAGTAGAAAGTAAAAAAAACAAAAGAAAAGCATGGAATATATAGCTCATAAATCATGAAATATCTTCTGCATAGAAGAATCACAGTAGAGGAACCTAGAAAAATAATTGGGCCAATAAAGAGTATTAAATGCCAAGAGTACGGATATAGTAAAGTAATTATTGTTCGTTGAGCGATGTCTATGTGTTATCTGCAGGGAACTCCATAGTTCCAAGGAATGCAGCAAAATCAACACCGATACTTCGATATTTAACTCTTTAACATTAAACAAGCTCATCGATAAGATGCAAAGTTTCATGGTAATGATGGAGAGAAACATAGTTAAAAATCAAAAATGAATGTCCTTAAAATAGAATATGGAATGCCAATGGTCTAGCACACGGCAAAGTCGAGGTTCAAGCATTACTCATTGAGCACAATATTGACATAATGTTAATATCTGAAATACGCCTTACATATAAGAACTATTTTAAAATTAATGGATATTTAGGAATGGTATAAAAACTGTGTAATATCAGCAGTATACTGCCCACCAAAACACGCTATAAAAATCCACAATCCATCTATTATTTTAGCCAATTGGGTAATAAATTCATTGCAGGGGGAGATTATAATGGTAAACATATCCACTAGGAGTCAAGACTAACATCGCCGAAAGGCAGACAACATTTTGAAGCGAAAGAAGAACAGAGTTTGAATTTCTTATCACCTGGTCAACCCACCTACAGATAAAAAAACAACAGATAAAAAAAATTCCTGATCTAATTGACTTTTGCGTAACGAAAGGTATTGCACGCACAAATGTTAAAGCAACCAACTGCTACGATCTGCCTTCTGATCATTCACCTGTAATAGTAATGTTGAGCACCAATATTCCAAAGGCAGAAAAACCGTAACGTCTTACCAACAAGCGAACTAAATGGGACCAATATAGACAGATAGTCTAACAAGGTACTCCTTTAGATATCCCATTTACAACATCAATCGATATTAATCAGGGCGCAGAAATGATAAACGAAGTTTTAGAGAGGGCAGCAAAATTATACACCCGCCGTCAATAAAACAGATAAAATTAATAAACTGCCCCGAGACATTCAGAACCTTTTTCAAGAAAAACGAAGAATAAGGAGGCAACGGCAATAATCCAAATCTCTTTTACTAACGTAGAAGCTTAATCGCGCTATTAAAACTCTAAGAATTACACTGAAGGAAGAACAAAACCAGACTTTACAGAATTATTTAAGTAAACTCTCGGCAACCGAAAAAACAGATCAGTCTTTGTTGAAGGCAACGAAAAATTAAAAAAGACCAGTTAATTCTAACTCACCCGTTAGACTGACAAGTGGAAATTGGGCAAAAAGCGATGAAGAAAAAGCATTAACTTTTGCTGATCATCTAAAGGAAGTGTTTGTTCTACCTGAGCAAACGGATATTGATTCGCCCTTCAAGCCAATTAAGTTTAAGTGGAAAAGTGTAAAGAATACAATCAAAGACTATATAAGGCCGAAAAAGACACCGGGATATGATCTTATTACGATAAAAGTGATAAGAGAATTACCTAATAAATGTTTAAAACTAATAACATTCATATTTAACGCAATCATGCGAACTGGTTATACCACAGAAATTTCCGTTCTCACAATGATTCAGAAGCCAAGGAAAAATGTAACACAAATATCGTCATATCGACCAATAAGCATGCTTCCAACAAAATCGGAGCTTTTCGAAAAATTGATACTAAGTAAACTTAAACCAGTATTAGAAGAGCGTCAGGTTATACCAGGCCATCAGTCTGGATTTCGAAGTCAACATGGAACCATAGAGCAAGTACATAGGATTGTAAATATAATCAAACACTGCTTTGAGGAAAAGAAGCACTGTTCTGCTGTTTTTCTGGATGTTGCACAAGCATTTGATATCACCTTCACTCTGAACAAATACACTTGCCCACCAGTAAAATTAAATGGTGTAAATATCCCTCAATAAATAAAAGTTAAATACCTTGGTTTACACCTTGACCGAAGGCTAACCTGGAAAAATAATAAAGAAGCAAAGCGTACCCAAATAAAAATAACTTTCAAAATGTACTGGCTAATAGGAAGAAAATCAAAATTATCTTTATGCAATAAAGTTTTACTATACAAAGTGATAATTATACCCATATGGACCTATGCAATTCAGTTGTGGGGATCTACCAGCGCATCAAAACAGCAACATACACGATGTATATTCGAAACAGCAACATACACGATGACCTTGGTATTTAAACCATTAAAGAAACTATTGGATAGTTCAGTACAAAATATTATTTAAAACTACAAGTGCATCCCAACGAATTGGCCAGAGATGTACTAAAACAACCAAGGTACCGACGACTGAAAAGAGTAGATCCACTTGCACTTACAGATTTTTAATTTAAATAATTTGAATATTCAAGGTTAATGCAAATAAAGAAATTGTGAACTTTAATATTAAGTATTAACAGTGGTTAAGACTTAAAAAATTGTAATAATTTTAGCTTATAGGATTTGAATACTTCTTGTTAGTTTCTTTTGTAGAAAGATTCAAGAAAAAAGCAATTGGCACCATTAAAAAAAATAAAAATTTAAACATCAATGGCAATCTGTACAATGACAGTTACCATCACCATCTTCTCCTATGTCAGTTACTTCTTATTCTAATACTATTATTAGTTATACGACTGGTTTTTCGATTTGTCGTAAGTTCAAACATGAGGTTTCAGTTTAAACATGGGAATGCTGAGGTCATAAGTCTTATTTTTTGTTTAATTCCCGATCGCTTTCTTGCTGGCAATATGTTGGATTCTTTAAAGCGACAAAATGAAAATCTTATTGGGAAAATTTTGCAATGGTGAATACCTCTCGTCGTTTGTTTTATTTTTTTCATTAAAACACCTTAGAATATCGGACACTTTAGTTTGTATTTTTTTTTTTTTAAATTTAATTACACTTTTAAACATGCTAGTAAAACTTGACGAGGTGATGAAGGAATTATGATATAGTCAGAAGTAAAATAATAAAATAAACTTTGAATATTATTCAAACCTAATTTTTTACTATTATCTTTTGATGTCAATTATTTTTACCACAATATTATAGTAGTTGGTATGTCATAAGGTAAATAAATTAAAAATTAATAAAATAATTTAAATATTTCATACAATTAAAATTAAAATTTACCTGAACGAACTTTACAATATTAATTCAAATCCAAAACAATGTATGTCAACAAAGATACGTATTGTATGTCAACAATACAGTATTTTAATTTTTGCCGCGAGAGGGGCTTTTCTAACTTTTCCATTCGTCAATTGTTTGCAGATTGATTGATTGATTGATTGATTTGATTGATTGATTGATTTTGAATGTACTGCCAAGCATTAAGCAGGATATCCCGGAAAGCGCCGGGCCCACAGTACACCCGTTTTTACATATACTTGGAAGGATATGGAAGGATACTAGTTAAATTATTGAGATCGACCCGGTTACAGACACCTTGGCGGCCAATAGTTAGTAAATTTTTGTGGGTTAGGGAAAGGAAAAGTATGTTAGTTATGACTTAATTGGTCCGATTTCCCGGTATCCAATATTCAAACTACTGTTAGTGTAAGACAATCACATTTTTGTTGTACGCCTCTGCATTCTGCCATCTCCCATCAGCAACTCCAATGTGCCACCATTCATCTGTAATCTGCAGAGGTTTCCTGAAAACAAAATCTATTAATTAACTAATTGCTCTTAGCCATAGGCTGGAAGAAATAGAATTAATTTCAATCTAAAATTATAATTTAATTAATTATAATATTATAAAATTAAATAAATAAATAAATAATTCTGCCATCCATACGCTGCAATAAATCTGATTAGTTTCCCTTGAAATTCGTAACAAAGATATGAAATTATATAACATACAATAATATAACAATATAAACACCAAAATTCAAATCCGATACGCAAGAACCTACAGAATATAAAAATATAAAATATAAAGATATCGAAATTAATTAAATAACATCAGCACTTGTACGCAAATCAAATGCAGCAGCGATACTTAATTCGTCACTTATTATTTCACGGCCCTTAAGATCTTCGTTAAAACATGAAATTTGTAGGAGAAGCCGGCATCCATCTTCTTCGAGATGACAGCTTTCAACAACGTCACGTATTTGAGCATACGGATATTCTTTTCAGTTTAACACAAAATCTTCAGAGCCCCTCTGGTACAGATATAATTTATATATCTGTATTTATATATCACCCAAATATTACGCACAGACAAAACAACTTTACACTCCAACAAAACTAAAAGATCCTAAAATTTACAAATTTTATCTTAAAAACTAATAAATTTAGAGTTATTAGTTAATTTAGAAATATTTTATCTATTTAATATATTTTATGTATTTAAATATAGATTAGAAAAGTATTTGCAAAATACATTAATTTATTTGTTGCAGTGCCCAAAATTCAAAAATTCGAATTTTATTAAAATGATTAAACAACTGAATTGGATCGAATCCACCGTTTTTCAGCAATTACACCACATAAATACATAGATATATAAATATATAAATATATAAATACATAAATATATAAATACATAAATATATAAATATATAAATACATAAATATATAAATATATAAATATATAAATATATAAATATATAAATATATAAATATATAAATATATAAATACATAAATATATAAATATATAAATACATAAATATATAAATTTATAAATATATAAATATATAAATATATAAATATATAAATATATAAATATATAAATATATAAATATATAAATATATAAATACATAAAAATATAAATACATAAATATATAAATATATAAATACATAAATATATAAATTTATAAATATATAAATATATAAATATATAAATATATAAATATATAAATATATAAATATATAAATATATAAATATATAAATACATAAATATATAAATATATAAATATATAAATATATAAATATATAAATACATAAATATATAAATATATAAATATATAAATATATAAATATATAAATATATAAATATATAAATATATAAATATATAAATATATAAATATATAAATATATAAATATATAAATATATAAATATATAAATATATAAATATATAAATATATAAATATATAAATATATAAATATATAAATATATAAATATATAAATATATAAATATATAAATATATAAATATATAAATATATAAATATATAAATATATAAATATATAAATATATAAATATATAAATATATAAATACATAAATATATAAATATATAAATATATATATATAAAAATATATAAATATATAAATATATAAATATATAAATATATAAATATATAAATATATAAATATATAAATATATAAATATATAAATATATAAATATATAAATATATAAATATATAAATATATAAATATATAAATATATAAATATATAAATATATAAATATATAAATATATAAATATATAAATATATAAATATATAAATATATAAATATATAAATATATAAATATATAAATATATAAATACATAAATATATAAATATATAAATATATAAATATATAAATACATAAATATATAAATATATAAATACATAAATATATAAATATATAAATATATAAATATATAAATATATAAATATATAAATATATAAATATATAAATACATAAATACATAAATATATAAATATATAAATATATAAATATATAAATACAAATATATATAAATATATAAATATATAAATACATAAATATATAAATATATAAATACATAAATATATAAATATATAAATATATAAATACATAAATATATAAATATATAAATATATAAATTTATAAATATATAAATATATAAATATATAAATATATAAATATATAAATATATAAATATATAAATATATAAATATATAAATATATAAATATATAAATATATAAATATATAAATATATAAATATATAAATATATAAATATATAAATATATAAATATATAAATATATAAATATATAAATATATAAATATATAAATACATAAATATATAAATATATAAATATATAAATACATAAATATATAAATATATAAATATATAAATATATAAATACATAAATATATAAATATATAAATATATAAATATATAAATATATAAATATATAAATACATAAATATATAAATATATAAATATATAAATATATAAATATATAAATATATAAATATATAAATATATAAATATATAAATACATAAATACATAAATATATAAATATATAAATATATAAATATATAAATATATAAATATATAAATACATAAATATATAAATACATAAATACATAAATATATAAATATATAAATATATAAATATATAAATACATAAATATATAAATATATAAATATATAAATACATAAATACATAAATATATAAATATATAAATATATAAATACATAAATATATAAATATATAAATATATAAATATATAAATATATAAATATATAAATATATAAATATATAAATATATAAATATATAAATATATAAATATATAAATATATAAATATATAAATACATAAATATATAAATATATAAATATATAAATATATAAATATATAAATATATAAATATATAAATATATAAATATATAAATATATAAATATATAAATACATAAATACATAAATATATAAATATATAAATATATAAATACATAAATATATAAATATATAAATATATAAATATATAAATATATAAATATATAAATACATAAATATATAAATATATAAATATATAAATATATAAATACATAAATATATAAATACATAAATATATAAATATATAAATATATAAATATATAAATATATAAATATATAAATATATAAATATATAAATATATAAATATATAAATATATAAATATATAAATATATAAATATATAAATATATAAATATATAAATATATAAATATATAAATATATAAATATATAAATACATAAATATATAAATATATAAATATATAAATATATAAATATATAAATATATAAATATATAAATATATAAATATATAAATATATAAATATATAAATATATAAATATATAAATATATAAATATATAAATATATAAATATATAAATATATAAATATATAAATATATAAATATATAAATATATAAATATATAAATATATAAATATATAAATATATAAATATATAAATATATAAATATATAAATATATAAATATATAAATATATAAATATATAAATATATAAATATATAAATATATAAATATATAAATATATAAATACATAAATACATAAATATATAAATATATAAATATATAAATATATAAATATATAAATATATAAATACATAAATATATAAATATATAAATATATAAATATATAAATATATAAATATATAAATACATAAATATATAAATATATAAATATATAAATATATAAATATATAAATATATAAATACATAAATATATAAATATATAAATATATAAATACATAAATATATAAATATATAAATATATAAATATATAAATATATAAATATATAAATATATAAATATATAAATATATAAATATATAAATATATAAATATATAAATATATAAATACATAAATACATAAATATATAAATATATAAATATATAAATACATAAATATATAAATATATAAATATATAAATATATAAATATATAAATATATAAATATATAAATATATAAATATATAAATATATAAATATATAAATATATAAATATATAAATATATAAATACATAAATACATAAATATATAAATATATAAATATATAAATATATAAATATATAAATATATAAATACATAAATATATAAATATATAAATATATAAATATATAAATATATAAATATATAAATATATAAATATATAAATATATAAATACATAAATATATAAATATATAAATATATAAATATATAAATACATAAATATATAAATATATAAATATATAAATACATAAATACATAAATATATAAATATATAAATATATAAATACATAAATACATAAATATATAAATATATAAATATATAAATATATAAATATATAAATATATAAATACATAAATATATAAATATATAAATATATAAATATATAAATACATAAATATATAAATATATAAATATATAAATACATAAATACATAAATATATAAATATATAAATATATAAATATATAAATACATAAATACATAAATATATAAATACACAAATATAAAACCATAAAATTATAAAATATAAAAATGTTAAAACATTAAAACTGGCATAATTCGTATTCATCGCACCCTATATAATATGAGGCACCCTATTTAATATTATGTATTATATATCACTACATTTTTGTTTTTGTTTTGTGATCTCTATATATCATCTACACATATAAGACAAACAGATGTTTCTATATTATTTACATACATAACAAAATTAGTGAGAAGAACTGTATTTTACGATTTTAAAAACAAAGAAAATAGCAAAACCAATATTGTTCTAACATTGTTGTTGGTTTAACAACAACGGGACCTATGTATCTAGATATATGTACATTTACACTCAATTACTAATTTTAATAAATTATATTATTATCCTATCACAAGAAAATAGAATTAAATAAATAAAAATTATCAAACAAATCCACAAAACACATTAAATTGATAAAGCTACATAAAGCCAACACGTATGTTCAACTACGTAACAATCTTTTTATTTACTTTTCGTTATATACTTTTTTATTTAAAAAATAGGAAATAAAGTATATAACGAATAATCTACAAAAACCATTAAATATTATGCATGTAACAGCAAGCCTTTATGGCCCGTTTTACACAGCTGTACCGGTGTTGGCGATCCTTAGATACCCGTATTTACACAACTGTGTTGGCTTTTATTGATACCTGTACTCTGGGAAAACGACAGAGTTCACAATCTATTCATTTCACAAACACACACACGCACAACACTACATAAAATAAAAATTAAAATAAAATAATTTAAAATTGTTTAATGAAGAGTCGGAAAAAAACACGTCCGATCTCTTTCACTAAACAAACGAAACTCCATTCGTCAATTGTTTGCAGATGATACGATATTATTTTTTTTATGTTCCGAATTTTTACCAGTTTTAACGAATTTCCGTGTTTGTGTAGTGCTTCGTAGGTTTTAAAAAGTGAAGTATGACAAAATAATTCTAAATATTTGCAAAAACTATCCGGTGACGCAAGTTTGGAGGCTATCGGATGATTCACAGAAAATCAAATATATAAGCATTATGTTGTACTGGTTAATTCGGGCAAAAAATTTATTTTTCTAAGTAACATTCTTTTTCGATCGTTTCATATTTAACCCGGCTTTCACATCAAACTAACTTTTTGTTTGATACAATTTGTTGTTATCCAAAAATCATATTTTAAGCTTGAGATGTTATGTTGTTGGCTTTATTATTAATTTATATTTATTTGACTTCAATGATTCGGTTGGTTTCTTGATTGTTTCCTTATTTGTAGAGGTGTAATAATGGGGGTTCTTGCTCCTGAAATGTGCTCGATGCGACCAGCTTTGCTGGGGAGAAGAAGGTTAAAATACACGAGGTTGTATCAATGGTATAGGCTGCTGCGGCTGTTTTCGAGTTCTTTTTCGAGTATATGGGGTTGTATCTCGGCGATAGCATCACGAATGTTGGCCTTCAAATGCTCAATTGGCTCTGGTTTGTCGGCATAACACTTGTCTTTAACGGCGCCCCACAGAAAATAGTTCAATAATGTTAAATCGCAGCTTCTTCCCCGCCAATTGACATCACCATTTCTGCTAATTAAACGGCCATTAAACGTTTGACGCAATAAATCGATTATGGCAAGAGATGTGTGGCAAGTTGCACTATTCTGTTGAAACCAAACATCGTTCACATCAATACCACGAAGAGCGGGCGCAAAAAATTGGTTATCGGTAAAGGTTGCGCCGTCCTTATTTTCAAAGAAATATGGGTCAATGATACCTCCGCTCCACAAGCCTCACCAAACAGTCACTTGTAATGAGTGCATTGGCTTCTGCAAGACCACGTGTGGGTTTTCTGAGCCCCAAAACTCGTCAATTTTGCTTATTAACGTACCCACCAAGACGAAAATGAGCTTCAAAGAGTGCTCGAGGGTTGGTCCGATCGAGATCGAGTGTAGTGCTGTGGAGCCAGCCGTGGCGGCCGAATGAGTGAAATAAAGTTCCGTCTCTGATCGGAGCGATTGTACTTCGCGGCAGGGGGATGGATTTGGCAAGGTTTCGAACCGTTTTTGTTTTGTTGCATTTTTAGGTTTAAACTTTTAAATGGCCCACCCGTTATGTATCGTACGTACTTGTGTGTTCATTTGGTGATGTCTCATTAGTGCGATTTGTGTTTTTTAATGTAATTGCGGCTTGGCTGTCGGTCTTTCATTGATTGGTGGCCGATTTTTGGTCGACTTGCATTGGAGTTTGAATGGACTGATTGTAGTTTTAATCAGATAGGTATGATGTGTTATGTGTGTGTGTTTTCTTTCGGACGGTTGTAGGCAGTGTTGGTTAGGAGATTTCGTTGGTGATTCCAGGTTGGATTGGTGTTTAGGATTTTTTCAGAGGGGTGTTCCCCGCAGGTTGAGGTAGGGCGGTTGTGTGAATGGGTGAATCCGGACATTTATGCATGTGTGCGTGCTCCTAAATGGAAACATAATGGCCTAATTAATGGTTCCGCATCCATTGAGGGTGATCTTAAGAGCTGAGGTCTTGCGTGTGGTGAGGTGTTGGTGGTCTTGTTTGTGTTCGAGATAATCGGTCTGTGTGAGGATAGTTTATTGGATTTCTTGGTTAAGGGTTGAATTATGGGATCTTGCTGGTACTCTTGGAGGTGGTGGTTGCGGATGGTTTGGAGTTGTGTTTTTTGCGCCGTGCGATCGTTGTATTCGGATGTGTGCGTTTGAACATGTGCATGGGTTTTCTTGTATTTGTGTGTATGTGCCTGCTCGGGCCGTTGCATGTGTGTGGTTGTGTTGGATTGATACGTTTTCTTTCATTATTGTTTGTCTTGTGTGAGGGTGCATAGTGGGAGTTGTCCCGATGTGGCCGAGAGCTTGGTACTGCAGTGCAATCCAGTCTGCTTTTGGAGGTGAGTGTGTATTGGTGTTGCGTATGGGTGGTAAGGTTTGATTTTGTCAGTATATTGTACCTGTTACGCGGATGCCTTACTTTGTTGTATTGTTGTATTGCTGTGTCATTTCATTGTTGTTAATTTTAGAATTTGTATGTAGTATTGTTATATTATTTTGTTATTGTGCTTCAGTATTGTTATATTTTTGTGTATTTTATGTTTTTATATTAGATATATTGCTGAATTTCTGTATTTTTGTATTATCATATTATTATATAATTGTGTGATTATCTTGTTATACTGGAGTGAACAAGAAATATACATTTGGTGGTTGTTGGCAATAGTTCAGTTTTGGCTCACAAGAGAGGTATGTATTTATGACTTTTACGGTTTTGCTGCCATAGCCAATGAGCGCAGTATAAAATAGAACGGATGATGCGTTTTGTTTCGATTTTAATATTGCCCAAACGCAGAGAAGTGTGAATGTGCAACAAATGTGGAGAGTCACCCGGTTTCACTTTCATTTATCCGCTGCACGGAATGTGGAGTTGTGTTCTGTTGCTGCATGAGGAGTAGAGTCACAGAGTATGGGTGGTTGGAATGTGGATGACAGGGTGGTTAATGGGATTGAATGATTTTGTTGCATAGCATAGTTGCAGTGTTGTTGAGGTTCTTGTTATTTTTGTTTAAGTTGGTGGGGTCTCTATGGGATTGGGATCGAGTATTTGTGGTCAGTCTATAGTTGCGTGACCCAAATCTTTGGGAGGTTTGGTTGTAAATTTGCTTTTGTAGACTGGAACATTGTTTTGCTGTAGTGGGAGGTCTGTTCTTGTCAATTTTCACCCGGAAGACATTGCATATTTATTAAAGGCCTCCAAATATGTGCTTGAAGTAACCTTTCCCAGCAGCATTGTGAGATCTTCTATGCCATTATAGCTAAAACACCCCAAACAATTACTTCACCTTCTCCGCTGTGCCGAGTTGGCATTGTTATGTTACGAAAGTCTCTTTATTGAGGTGTCGAAAAAAAATATTTTTTACGTAGCTTCCATCTAAAGAAAAGGACGATTCGTTGTTTCATAATATTATCCGCCAGAGCTCCGCAGGTTTCACTAAATAGGTACGAGCAAAGTTTATTTGGTTTTTTATTCTTCTGGCTTATAAATGGCTTCTTTTTATATTCGCTTCACAAAGCCATATGTGTACAGTTTGAGACTAATTTTTAGTTCTCTTACATACTGATTATCTCACTTAGAACAGATTTTCCTGTACTCAGAGGGTCTCTGCACAAGCAGAGGCTACCTTTTGAGGCATTGTATTTCTTTTACGCTATCTTCCTTTAGGCACTTTAGGATTTTGGATTTTCAAATTTGGTACATCACCAAATTTATGTGGCAGTTTGTATCTGTATTATTACAACTATATTATTATATTATTTTATTATATTATAAGGTAAATTTATATTTATAAGGTATATAAATTAGATTTTCGGTGATTATATGACGTATTTGTCGTAAAGCGGTTAATTCAATTGATTTTTAATGTTTAATCAAATTTTAAAAAATCTAATTTATATTATTTTATAATTTTTATAATTTCTTATTTTTATAAATGTAAAAAAATTTATTAATTGTAAATTTCAGGTAAAAACTAATCTAATTTATTACAGCATATGGCTTGTAGTTATTATATTATTTATGTTATTATATTAATAATTAATTAATTTGTAATTTCAGATTAAAAATTAATTCTATTTCTTACAGCCTATGGCTAAGAGCAATTAGTTCATTAATAGATTTTGTTTTCAGGAAACCTCTGCAGATTACAGATGAATAGTGGCACACTAGAGTTGCTGATAAGAGATGGCAGAATGCAGAGCGGTACAACAAAAATGTAATTGTCTTACATTAACAGTAGTTTGAATAATGACTACCGGGAAATCGGACCAATTATGTCATAACTAACATACTTTTCCTTTCCCTAATACACAAAAATTTACTAACTATTGGCCGCCAAGGTGTCTGTAACCGGGTCGATCTCAATAATTTAACTAGTATCCTTCCATATCCTTCCAAGTATATGTAAAAACGGGTGTACTGTGGGCCCGGCGCTTTCCGGGATATCCTGCTTAATGCTAGGCAGTACATTCAAAATCAATCAATCAATCAATCAATCTAAAAATCATATTTTAAGCTCTTTTTATTGTACATTAAGATATTTTTGTAGAACTTTTCTCTTAATTAAACTATAAAATAAAACTAAAAATTGAGAGCTAATTAATTTAATATCTTTGATCAAATTCGATAAATAATTGACTAACTGAACATAAAATTTTATTAAAGAAGCGCCATGTCGACAAAAAGATCGTGGTGTACGATAAAACTAAAGTATCTGCATCGGGTAATTCTACAATTGGTGTGAATATATTTTACAATTCACACAGTGACCTTAATTTTTTCTTTCAATTTTGACATTTATTGTGACAATGTTTTTTCTTTAAATTTCGTTGCTACTAGCAACTTTCCACTAATATCTTGATGGCACGTAAATTACAAAAAATCAAGTTTATCAAACGTATTTACTATGATTGTATTTATTTGGTCTAAAAGCTGGGTAAGCGACATTTTTCCTAAAATTTCTTTAAATCAAAAAAATAAAAAAATTATCGGTCTTTAACAAACCGGAATTGCTACATGTTTGGTTTGGTTGATGTGTTTTCAATCGTTTCAATTTTTCCGTTGTGGTGGTTCGATTGGTAATAACGGTGTTTTAATTTAGCTTGCGCGTACAGCTGTTTTGCAATACTCGAAAATATTTTTAATTTTAATTAAAAATATTATATTATATATAAAGACGATTATTGTTTAATACAAAATTAATTTAAGTGATGGACACCGATACTTAACAGTCAATAAATTAAATTTTGTTACATGCGAAATGTGAATAAAGCTTCGTGTTTGACCGTGTTAAATGGCCAACACATGAATTTGATTGTAGAATGTTTCTCACTTGCTGTTGGTCAGGGCTTGACAGAAACACGTTGACTTTTGTGTAATAACTAACATTTATTAAAATATTCATTTTCTTTATATAACAAAAAAATACAAATAAATGTAAACCGATATGTCCATATGTCATCAGTATTTAACGGATGTACATGAACATGAATAAAACTGTATATGCATTTAACGGATGTAAATGAATATGAGTTTCGTTGTTATGCATGTTACAAATTTATTCCATTGATGTTGTTGTTGTAACATTCTTCCCGGCCAAGATGTGAAAATTATCGTACTTTATACCAGCGCTTGTAGAGGAATAACTCTAGCTGGTTTATTTTTGTTTTTATCAATTCTTCTTTTGATTACCACAAAGACTATGCCTATGAGTGCAAGCGCAAAGAGCCCATACGTGATTGCATAGTGGTGCACGTGGTGGTGAGATAAGGTTTCTTCTGTACTGATTTTTACTTCTTTTATTCTTTGCTGTAGTTCATCGATTCCTTGTCTTTTTGACAACTCTTGAAAGTGATACGAGTAATCTTGAGGTTGCTTGGCCAATTCTGTTGAGAGATTTACTGTTGGTAATATTGAGGCGTATACCTTGTGATTATACGATTGCTTCGCTAGTATGCTTATGGTTCTTCCCTTCAGTGTACAACCAGAGCCTAAGCTTAGTATTCCACTTCTTGAGATCCTTGTAGAAAATGGCTCTTGTTGACAAACGATACTGATTGTACGCTCAGTTGGTACTGAATAATGCCATCTGTAATCTCTTAGTTGAATCCATGTGTCGGGCATGTTGGTCATCTTTCTTTCGACCACCTCGCATTTATTGTTTACTCCTTCTTGTCGTAGTAGGAGCAGTTAAAACCTCATATTCTTGATAAAACCTCACATAAAACCTCATCTTCTTGATTCTGATGGATAACCTGGGTTAAAAGTTAATAAATACCAAAACAATATGTTGTTGTTGTAACACTTCGAGATTTTGATTAGTTTTTTGAAGTGGATTTTTTTAAATTATGCGAGCATTGCCTTAAAAATCTGATAGTGTTTCATAAGAGGGTGTAACATATGAATTTTTTGCGCTGATTATAGATACATAATTTTAAGATGGATGGCATGGTTCGTGGGTGATATCCCACTTTAACAAGTGAAGCCGTCTTAAACGTGTAACTTTAAAATTGCCTCATCTCTGTAGAATAGTTAAAGGCACATCGCCAAGTTTATACAATGATGGACATACCATATATTACTATGGTGCCGGACACTTTATTGTTACCATAGCAAAATCTCTCGCAATTTTCTTAGAAATGAAAATTTCATTTTTGATTTCAGTAAATAGTCAACAAAAAAAAAAAAAATAAACATGTTTTTATGGTACTAATGCTTTCAACTAAGAAGAGACAAATATTTGGAAAATATTGGTGGAAGAGTAATTTCTACCACTTTAACTAACTGAATTAATTTTAAATATCATACTTCTTATATTAGAGCTTAGGAAATAGTTATTGTCCAACAAATTGATCTTGGTTGTTCTATTAGTTTTCAACGCCTTCAATTCCAAAGCTTATATAGAAATTTATATTTGTATTACGAACAGTCACACGAATAATATATCATATATATTTTGTATGCTGCGAAACATGAAACATCTAGAATATTAAAGAAAGATGTCACATGCCATCGTTCGGTTCTCCGTTTTGAATATTAAAGCTGGTAATCAAATTACTTACACTACTTTTTCTTTTCTTCAATGACTGTTTCGATAAAGGTAATGCTGCGACTTCAGTTTCACAAGTCTTTGCACGTTCAAAATTAATCGACTTATTATCTCGAAAAACATTCCTATTAATTTGCTGGTATAACTCAAAAAAAGAGTTCCTACGGATCATGGTTCAATCTGTATGTCAATATATATTTGACGTAATATTTTCTTACTTATCGTCAAACATAATCAGTAGAGCGTTGGAACTTATCAAAAATCCTTTTTGGAAGGGAAGATAAGATTTAGATTTTCCTACTTTACTCGTAAGATTAGAAATTAAATTGTCTGAAATTAAAATTTCTTTTATGATTTGATTTTGAGTTTCAAATGCTTAAGATTCTGTCTCGTGATTTTTTTTCGAGCAATCTGCTATTGAAAATATCAAATCAGTCAAACCAATTTTAACCTAAAATTTAAAACTGTGGTAATATTGAAAAATAATTTTCTTCTATGTTCTTAACAATTGGATTCTTTTATGTATATATGTAATTACAATGACGTATTTTGTGAGTTCAACGATTGTATTGTTGATCGACCCCCTCGGATCGAACGTTATTCCAACATGTTCGAGGGATCCTATCTAGCATCTCTGACATGTGATTCGCTACATACGTTTTCCAACTCCTTGGATGGATAGATAGCCACATCAATACTATAGTAGAGTTCGTCCAGGCATAGCATTTTACTGGACGCTTAATGGTTTCCTTCACTAATATTAAGAGCTTCGTCAGCAACTGCGCGCCACATAACTCGAGTCTGGGTAACGATATCTGGTTAATAGGTGCTACTTTTGTTTTGGCGGCCATTAAATCTACTGTGATTTCGCCATTTTCACCAACCGCTCTGCAATAGACTAGTGCACTATACGCGTTTTCTTTCGCATCGCCAAATCCGTGAATTTCAATTTGATCGCCTTGTGGAATGTACCACTGGATTTTTATATTTTCTAAAAGTCTCAACTCGCCTTGGATTTCGTTATATAAGTCTGTGGGCTTGTCTGGTAATGCATCGTCCCAGCCTAATTTTAGCAGCCAAAGGTTTTGAAAAATTAGTTTCATTAGTATGATCGATGGAGACAGCCAACCAAGCGGATCAAAAAATCGCGAATATTCTGATATAATGCTCCGTTTTGTTACCTTTGAGTTGTCACCAAGATTTAATTTAAATGAAAAGATATCAGCAAAAGCATTCCATAGAAGTCCCAAGATTTTAGTTTCAGTTGAATTTAGGAATTTCGAACTTTCACCGGTATCCTTACTTGTTGTAATATCCGGCATATTCGACTTCCATTTTCGGATATTAAACCCTCCCGTTAGTAAAACTTGGGTGATATCCATCTTTAGTCGCTGAACTGCTTCAGCCGTATCCGCTCCGGAGATGAAATCGTTTACATAAAAATCTTCTAATATATGCTGAACAAGGCTTGGATGGTCTTGCTGATTATCGTAATCTATATCTGCTGCAATGTTCTAATCGCCAAAAATGATGAACTGGCCAATCCGAAGGTAACAGTATTGAGCCTGTAATGCTGGAGCTCACTTGATGGTTCATTTCTCCACAAGACATGTTGAAACTGCGTATGCTTTTCAGCAACTAGCACCTGGTTGTACATTTTCTCGATGTCCCCGGTTAAGGCTAACTTGTGATTTACCACGGAACTTTATCAATATAGACCATAAGTTGGGCTGGATTGTAGGACCAATTAGCATTGATTAGTTTAGTGTAACACCTGACGAAGATTTCGACGAACCATAAAATACCACTCGCAATTTGGTAGTTTCACTTGAATCTTTTAAGACACCGTGATGAGGCAAATCAAAACATATTGATTTCTCAATAGCTAAATCAGTTTTACTAATAGGTTCCATATACCCCAACTTCATAAATGCATCTATTACCCTTGTATATTGCTCGTTTAACGACGGATTAGCTTGTAGCTTACGTTCCAATGCGAGAAACCTCCGTTTCGCCACATGTATTGAATTGCCAAGCTGTTCTACTGATTTTTTAAAAGGAATTTCTACCACATATCTGCCCCCATCAATCTGTTTGTTTGTTAGTTTGTAATGTTCTTCGTACTCGACATCTACTGAACACACCAAATTTGTAGATGGGAGTTCTTCTTGCTCAAAGATTCGCTTTAACGTTTCATCTAAATTGATATCCAAATGTAAAATTAACATGGACATATTAACCTGAACGGCTTCATCATTCTTGATGCTATTTCTGTCAGTAACTCCAGAAACAATCCATCCAATTATAGTATTTTGCGCAAATATTGAATTGTTACCGACTCGCCCATCTCTGATTACATGGAAAAATCTGTCAGCCTCTATTAGGATATCAACCGGGCCAACTTTATTATACTGTGGATCGGCAAGTTCCAAACCGCCCAAAAATTCACAGTCTCGCAAATTAAAACCAACACTCGGAAGTCTTGTTGGTAGTTGGGCTATTGTCAGGGCTTCTATCTGAATTTTATTGTCCGGATGGTGTAGCGATTTTACGTTGATACAAGCTGCTCCTCTGGTAGATGTTTTTCCCGCAGTCAATCCAGTTACTAAAATGTTCGCCTTCCTGGACTTCCCGAAAGACGCCTGGATCCCGAGTCTAATAGCACTCTGCAATTTAGTGCGTTTCCAAATCGGTCCGTAACCTGGACCATTGCAGTGGGAAGTAATGATTGGAAATTCGTCCATATTTCTTTAAATTTTTAAATTTTAAATTTTTCCACTTAAAATTTTATCCTCCTCTATTGGTTGTACGTCTTTGGGATGCAATGTTAAATGGTGCTTTCTATGACATTTGCCGCATCTGTATTTTGACCTGCAAATACCTGCTTGATAAAACAATTAAAACATAGTTTCTTTTCTGACACAAACCCACGCCTATCGAACACATTCAAAGACAGAAATTCCTCAGATTTGCTTACATAATGGTCTTGTGAACATTTGATACACCCAGGGATAGCAGACAAGGAATGAAAATTTTTAACACGATTATTAGTCACTGACACTATTAATGATGTTTTCTTTGATTTAATAGTGTCCAATGCGTCACTTCTTTTGCTCAAAAATTTCAAAATTCTTTCCATGGAGGGAAACTTCTCTTCAGCTGTTTCGGTTGCCCATGCTTGTTTGGTAACAACGTCCATTTTGTTCACCAAAATATAAATTAATCACGGATCCCTATTTTCGGCTTCTGTTCCTAATACCTTTAATCCCCTTAGCACTTCGTCAGATATATCACTCATCTGATGCAATGCTTTCGCCGAGAGCTTAGAGATTGTCGGCTGATCCATGAACTGACTAATGAGGGTAGAAACCACCAATTTCTTCTTGTCGTTCCTCTCTTTAATTGTTTCCCATGCCTCAGAGAAATTTGCTTCCGTTACTTCAATGTGGCTAACCAACGCAGCAGCTTCACCAGTTAAAAGGCCCTTTAGATATTGGAGCTTGTGCGCATTCGATATTTTCGCGTTGTTGTCAATCGATGCGTCAAACAAATCTTTGAAAGATGGGAACTCCGCATATTTACCCGAAAACATAGGAATGTTGATTCTGGGAAGTCTCACGCCGCTTTCTCTCCTATTCAAAATGGAAACTTCATGCAAAGCAGCACCTTCTTAATTTTATAGAATGTTTCTTCCACTGAGTTTTGGAGATCTGCGTATTTAGTCTCCTCGCCAATTATTCTTTCCTGTTCGCGATACTCCTTCCATTATTCGTCGAGTAATTGGATATTTGTTTCTATTTCCTCCAAACACGTGTCGTAATCAAACTTTGTGGTGGATGCATTGATATCCTCGCAATGATTTAAAATGCGTTTTAAGGCTCTTAAGGTAGACATTTTAACTTTTGGTTCGCAATTGAGTCAAAAAATAGAAATGAACTAAAGCACAAAACTCGAGAACCGATTTTTTTTTAATGTAATAGTTCACGGAGTTTTAGCTTATTATGCCGATAATGAGCACGACATGCGTTTAGAATAATTCGCTATTTAATTAACACACCGCGAATAAAGTCACTATCCTCGATACAACATACAATTTTAATTTATTTAGGAAGCTGATTTGAAATGTTTTAAATGTAGCCTTATATCTTATAGTTTATGTATAGTCTCGAACTAAAATTAAGTCTTTGCACTTTATAAACACTTTATAAAAATAAAATCGCAATTACCTATCATTTATAAAGTGGTGACTCACTTCCCTGTTGGCGCCAAATCTCAAAGTGCGATATCGCTATGCTGGAAATCCAAATTCTCCGCAAGATATTGTTGGAAATCCGGCTCGAAGGACCAATGAAAATGTATAAAGGGGGCTCGATTTTGAATGGTGTGTTTTATTGGCGTTGTTTGTTTGGAATTAGAATGGGTTTTCGAGTTTGAGTCGTTTGAATGTCGCGGGTATTGGCACCGTTTTGGCGTTTTGGCATATTTTTTCTATATTACGAAATGCTGATTATTTATTTTGTTGAGAGTAGTCCATTCGAGTTTTTTTCTGGAAGTCGAGACAGGCTGATTTGCCTATGACTGGACACATTAGGGATGATTAGTTTGGTTTGTGGATAATAATGGCTTTAGGATTTTCCCGCGGGAGGAAGGAGAGTAGTGTAAATGTAAAAATATATAAATATTTTTATAATTTTTATATATTTTGTATTTTAATATTTTTTATATTTTTTATATTTTTTATATTTTTTATATTTTTTATATTTTTATATTTTTTATATTTTTTATATTTTTAAATTTTTTATATTTTTATATTTTATAAATTTTTTATGTTTTAATATTTTTTATATTTTATATTATTTTTTATGTTTTAGTATTTTTTATATTTTTTATATTTGTTATATTTTATAATTTTTATATTTTTAATATTTTTATAAGTTAATTGTAAATTTCAAGCCTATGTACTAAAATTAACACGTAAAATTTTAAAATTTTAGCAACAATGGGATGAAATAATTAATTTGTTGATTTGTAAATTGCAGCCGAAAACTTATGCAATTTATTACTGCTAAGAGCAATTGCTTCATTAATAGATTTTGATTTCAGGGAACCTTTGCAGATTACACTTGAATGGTGACACACTGAAGTTACTGATAAGAGATGACAAAATGTAGGGCAGTTCATTATAATTGTGATTGTCTTGTAAATCTACTTATTTAATATTGGCTACAGGGAAACCGGACCAATTCTGTCATTACTGACTTACCTTTACTTTCCCTGCCCACAGTAAAATACTAGGTATCGATCGCTTAGATGTCTACAAAAGGGTCAAGTCTGTCATAACTAACATTCTATCCACTCCTTCTGTTTTTTCGTGCACGGTGGTGCTCGGTATTCAGAGAGTTTCTGGTTCGTCCTTGGCCATACATTCTTATCAATCAATCAATCAATTTTTTTAATTAAAAATTGTATCATAAATTTGACAGTTTTAATAGGCTGCTACATAGTCTTCATTTGTTTTCTGAATTTTGAAAATTTTGAAAATCATGGATTTTCTGGATTTCAGTAATTTTTATGTGTGCCATAAATTTAAGGTTTCAATGGACTAACCATCATGTTTTTTTCTAGATTTTGAAATTTTTTTTATAAGTGGCATTCATTTGATTATAGTGGCATCAATTTTTAATGGGCTTAATATCATATTTTTTCTGGATTAGAGAAACTTTTTATTTGTAGCATAAATTTGACAGTTTACTTAGACTTACCATCATGTTTCTTCTTCATTTTAAATTTTTTTTATTTATAGCGTATATTTGATAGATTTAATCGGCTGACCATCGTGAATTTTCTGGATTTTGGACATGTTTTATGTATGTCATACATTTCACTGTTTTTTGTTTGAATTTCACAATCTTTAAAATTAACAATTGACGATCTATTGTACAACACTGGGTTCTTGAATAAAATATATTGTCGATTAAGAATATCAATGACGTCATTCGATTAACTACCAGAACGTACATCATATGACCCATAGAGTTCTAAATCATGTATATAATATAACACTTGTATTCATCAATTTTGATTGACCTCTTTATTTGGAAGTTACACGGAACTGCTGATATTTTACTGTTTTAACTAACATTTAGGTTTTTGTAATTCGAATTTTATCTTATCACGTGCCGATAATCTCTTTTCAATTTGCGCAATAACTGATTAGACTATTGAAAAATACTAAGTCATTGTATTACCGCATACTCGTGGCTAAATTAAAAAGGCACATAAAATAAAATCACAATTTGTACGCGTGTTCAGTCGCATGTAGGCGCTTAAAAAAGTTTTTAGCATTACGTTGAGCCACTGTACGAATATAAAATTCTATTAATATTATCAGTGTTTGTATTAACTCGTCACCTCTCACGGCTCACCACCACCAAAACTTCTCTGACATAATTGTTTGGATTAGAGAATCTTTGTGTATATAGGAAATTACAGCTGTTTTGAATGTCGTCGGCATAATATTTAAATGATCAAGTTCACTAAAAAGTTTCAAAACCAGTTCGTAAATTTGTCATAATATATTGTTATATTTTATGAATATTTTCAATGTGAAGGTTAAACCACGTAACACTCTCACTTTTGTGTTCGCTATTTACAAACGCCAATTAAATTATAAATGCGTTTTAGTTTGTTCAGCCCATGTAGTCCGTGGCCTGTTTGCAAGACTCAATATTTGACGAAAGAGTCGTGTGGATGTTATGTGCTCCAAAATGCTATGATTGAAACAATGAAACCGGATACAGTATGAGCCAGCAATGGCCTTTTGTGTTTGTCATCGTGATATTCCGATTTCAGTTATATAAGAAGTTAATCGCTTTAGTAAATAATAACAAAATTAAACTTGTGTGACCGATAAAATTTAAAACTGCCGGGTGACGTGTAAATTTATTAATCAAAATAATAGCGTCTGTCGTTATTTTGATAACGGTACAGCAATTGAATCTATCTGTTGAACCATTTTCATGCGATTTATAGGCCGAAACAGTCTAAAATCTTTCGTGGTCAACTTATAATCTCCTACTCAACCTCGGTATCAGCAAGAATAAGATCACGCGACCACAGATTTGATTTTACACTCCTACAGGGGAGTCCATTCTCATATTAAAAAATATAAACTCAACACATTTTAAAATCGGACATTTAATTTTATTACTTAAATATAACAGTTAATAACAGTAAATTTTTCTCGATTAGAAAACTTCGCCAACTGGCTTAATAACTAACTCGTGCACCTGGACATGAGGTGGTGTTCCTAAAACATACAACACTGCTGCTGATACATCTTCGGCTTTCAATGTGGGAAGACCTGGAAAATCTCCAACAGGTACGAATTCGGTGTGTACAAATCCTGGACTAACACTCTGAAATTGATAGATTTTTTTTTACCGTTAATTAGTTAATTACCCATCTTTAGTTTAATAAATAAATTACCGAAATTTTAATTTTGGTTCCTAAATGTAGGAATTCCTGTCGAAGGGTTTCTGTAATCGCGGTAACAGCATGTTTACTTGCTGGATACACATTTGATTCTGGTGCCATACCAGCAATGAATGGCACTTTATGACCCACTACACTATTAATAAGAACTACATGTCCATCGACAGATCGTTTCTTCATCGATTGAACCGCCTCACGTGTACAATAAATTAAACCCAAAACATTTGTCTTAATCGTATCCTCAATACCTTTTGAATTGTCGGGTGACGTCAACATTCCCATTTTTATCATGCCCGCATTATTTACCAATATGTCTATGCCACCAAATTGTTTTTCAATTTGTTTGAACACCGACACAATATCACTTTCGTTCGAGACGTCACATTTTAGGGCATGTAAATTTTTTTTTTCACTATCCGATAATTTTGATTTTAATTCTTCGACACGTTCAACGCGACGCGCTAGACCGATGGTTATAACACCAGACTTAGCCAAATCTAGTACGAGAGCAGCACCAATTCCTGCGCTTGCACCGGTCACTACCGCAACTTTACCAACCCAACGATTCATTTTTTTTTTATTTTTTATTTTTATTAAATTGTCTGTGATATTCACAATGTTCAAAGACTTACTAAAACATAGAATGTGAATTGTGTTTGAATTTATACAAAAATTTAGACTGAGTATCGTGCGACCAACAAGAGAGCGGATAACGCAATTTTAACAAATTTTTTAGCAACATCATTGTTTATACAGTGGCTAAAAAAAATTCAATTTGGTACGATTCGCATAAAATCTACAACAACAAAATATTTAGTGTAAGGCCAAACCAAACCCGGAAAAACGTTGCCGATGATAAGATTTAAAATTGGATTGTGGAATTGCTTTAAAACAGTTGGATGGCTGGTCAGACAAGTAGGCTTTTTTTTATAAAATTAGAAAAAGGAATTATTCTAACTGCTTTAATATTCCCGGGCCTTTGACAATTACAAGGCCACGTCACTTAGGATTCTCCAAGAAACTCGAACACCTAAAATAAGTAATCAGGTGCCCAACGATTACCGTTGATTTATAGTATCTTATAGAGTCCCAGGAAAAAGACAGTTTTGATTCGCAAAATAATCGATAGTCACATATGTGCGGTAATCTATGTTTAATGGCCCTTATCGTTAAAATTCATCGTCTAACAGCCGTGGACATTTTTTAGATCTGATATTTACGAATGAGCTGCTGTTCTCCGAGCGCTCAGTTTACGATAATCTTACCGGTTGTATTAGCCATTCATCACACTCCCTTATAATGATACATTTTTTTACTTTCCGCTTTATATCTTATATTTCCCCTGAGCAAGACGGATTCTTTTCCGGTAGGTCACTAGTTACGAATTTAGTCTTATTCTGCAGTCATCTTTCTAATACCACAAACGCCAGAGTACAGCTCGACACCGATTTTTCCTACATAATCCAATTAATCTTCGAATGAATAAAAAGAGATGCCCATCAGAAAATACCCTGCAAGAAATTACATTGCCTTGTCACGGGAGCTGATATAAATAAGCAGCTAAAACAGTTCTAGTAAGCAGAAGAGCTGCATCCACAATGGACACCAACAACTGAGGAGATACAATTTTAGTAGCAAAGAGCAGCAGCTCAGTTCATGCATGAGTACATTGAACTAAAACATGTGAGATACACGATGATTTTACGTTAGACCCTTCACGTACTTACTACATACCGCATCATGCCGTTATGAAACCGAACAGCACAACAACTAAATTAAGAGTAGTGTGTGACTCTTCGTGTAAAACGACTTCGAATGTTTCTCTTATCGAGTTGATGTTGGTTGGGCCAACGATTCAGGATAACTTAACAAAATAACTTAACAAGATTACTTAACTTACATGAAGGAAGTATCGGTTTTCAATTAATAGTCGTCCTTCTGAGAGCCAGAAAATGTTAACGTATATAGATTAAAACTGTAACATACGGAACAGCATCCGCAACATATCTAGCTACAAGAACTCTTTAACAACTCTGGACGACGCAGCAAAATACAATGTATACGAACACAACTTGCTCCAAAAGATTTTTACATGGACCATCTTTTGACGGGAGCACATAATCCATAGCAGGAGCTGTAACTGCTCAAAAACAGATATTTGACTTATTACCAGGAGGAGGTTTTGACTTGGAAAATGGAATTGCAACAATAAAGGAGTATTAAAAGATTTGTCAAATGTACGCCAGTCCAATCAGTACGCCAGGGAGTTTTACAATTAGCTGTCCCCGATACTCTTTAATCTCATGTTAGAATTTAACTTTCGTAAAAGTGAAATACCTCAGAACAACATCTTGACCGTCAGTCAAGATGTTGTTCTGAGGTATTTCACTCAACCAGGTTCTGGCATATGCAGATGTTATCTGTGTAACTGGACTGAATAAAAACGGTCACAGAAAACTATTGCAACCATACTTGTACGATTCTCAGCTTCCGTTAGTATCAAAATCAATCAGTCTAAAACAAAATATATGATCACTGGCCTTAGACACCAAGACGCAATGGATTTTAGTAGTGATGACCACACATTTGAAGTAGTGACAAGTTTCTGATACCTCGGGTCCCTTGTCACTCATGATAACAGTGTGGGAGGGGATATAAAAGCGCGCCTTGTTACTGACAATCGTGTTTTGTATGATTTACGTCCACAGCTAAATTTAATGCCTTACATATGCCGACAAGCTGTAGTTGTCAAAGGTGTTGATCACGTCCCAAACGTCACATAAATACTAAAGCCTAATTTATATATAGGTCAAAGTATTTTCCTGCAGCAAACATTGTTTTTAGGAGTGGACATTCGGCGCTTAATAGGTTCAAATCAGGGAGTAGTGGCATAATGATTGCTTTACATTCGTGTCTTGTAAATGTGGGTTTAAGCATTTTGGAATTACAATATGGCACAGGAACATTGTCAGCATTCCCAAATTATTTGAATCTATTGTTACTGACCATATGTATTTTGCCCTGAAGTCTCCTATAATAAATGAACAACACGAGTTTTACTGTGGCCGTCCCACTATATGAAATGTAGTGGAGTTCTCGAAACAATATCCATTCTAGGGGTCGCATCTTAGACCACTTGTTTTCATAGTATTTTTGAACGATACAACTTAAAGTATACACTTTTCCCGTTGGCCAAAATATGCTTACGACCTAAAAATATTTTCCCTTATATATAATCTATCTGATGAGGCCAATTTATATTTCTCCAGGGTTTAAACAAAGCCGACACTCCGTCTCCTTGGACAGGTTCATTTTATTCAAATAATATCTCAGTTTGCAGTGACCTGAAAGAAAACTCGCTAGTTTCCTGATATTTTCTTTACTGAAATTGGCCGCCAAGTCCTTATGGTGAAATGGTCTGATCAAATATTTGGCCTTGCTAAGACCAGGAGTACAGTTTCAATAGGTCAAGCACTGCATTTTTAGACTAACTGAACCATGGTTTATTTACTAATTGCGTAGGCTTCACAGGCCCACGAGGTGCCACAGAAAGGCTCAGGTCCAATTAGTGAAGTCCTTCTCATACAAGCTCGTCGGCTATCTCATTATCAGTGATGCCCTTGTGACGAGGTATCCACCACAACCTTTACTATGGCAAGAGAGAGATTATAGCAGTTTATAACAACTTTTAACCGACTTAGAATCCAGGCAGTTAGAAGCCAGTGCTTCCAATGCTCTTTGGCTTTTGGAGAAAATAGGGCGCCTTTAGGACCTTTAGTCATAATAGTCGAGGCGCAGGTTTCAATGGCGTGAATTTCGACTAGAAAAACACTGGGAAAAGTTCCCAGTGATTTCGATATTTTGTGGTTGGGTCCAAAGACACCAATGCCAACTCTACTACTCATTTTGAATCCATCCGTGAACCGGACTAGGCTGCTAAGTTCCATAGGGGGTCCACCAGTATTCCCATCAAGGACCGTTATCCCGAAATTCCTACCAAAGTACAGTTCTTTGGGCATCATGTCCGGAATTTTAAAGAACATGAAAGTTCATTCAAAATGTCTAGTTGACCCATTTGATCATCATGACTATATTGATTCACTAGGTGTAATTTAGCTGCACAATTAGTAGCAGCTAATTTTTTGACGTAGATATGAAGTAGAGTGAGTCGAATGAGAATGAGAGATTTTAAATAGCTTGAAACTATTACCGTATCTTATCAATAATATTAAGAGCATCATTTTTACATCTTAATAAATTATTTTCGATTTCAATATAAATATTATCACCATTTTCGATAGTTTTCTTAAAAACAATTATTATCAACAATTACTCGAAACTATCCGTTTTTTGATGTAATAACTTTTGATATTTGCTTAATACCTTTTAAAACTCTGCTATGCCAAATGCCAAAACGTGATCTTCACTTAACTCCTCATCAATCTGGTTTATCTTGGTTTATCTTTGGCCGTACTCTCTAATCAATTAATCAAATGTTTTGATTGTTAAATTTGTACTAAGACCTATTCGCCTTTAAAGTGCCGCGGGCACTTTCCTACTGTTTATAGATCAAAACAAACGAAGAGCGTCAACGAATAATTTCAAATTTCGACAGCGATATCGCTGTTGTAAACATAACAAACAAAAGCATCACCGTATCGCAACATAAAAATAACAATTAAATTTGTTAAAACGTAATGGTTGCTTAGTACCCATTTTGTTTAAAAAGCCAACTCAAAAAAAAACAGTTGACAACATTGTTTCGCTGGCGATAAAACTCTAAATATATTTAAACGAAAAAATCTCTGTCGTTACCATCGACGATTCTGTTAGCATAGTATGCTTTTTGTATATTTTAATTTGACAGGCGCCAACTCTCGCCGCTGACGCTCTTGTTCTGTTTCGCGCTAAAGAGCCATAAATGATAAAAGGCGAATGGATTCTAATTAATTTTCTTAAAAAAAAGTCTCATCTAAATCAGTCCAGAAGGCCGTAGCCAAGAGTTATTCATCTTGTGGTATGCTTATAGAGGTAGTGCATAAAATGAAGACCACTGAAAATCCATTAAGCAATTCAATTGCATCCGTAGCAGGTGTAAAGTTCCAAGATGATGAAGTTTTTGATTCCGAGGAAGAAAACCTCGAGGCCCCAAAGATTATACCCACTGCTAGAAGTGTTCAGGATAAGGAAGAATTTGGTGAAAAAGAATCGGGTGTTCGGTTCCAATCAGCATTTGCAAAAACAATATCTGACATTCATTCTATTGAATTAGAAGCTTCCATTACACCCTAGAGTACTAGAACATTAGCAGCAAGTCGCTTAGCTTCTCAATAAAATTACACTCAAATGTGTATAAATGGGGAATTTCCTTAGATAGGTCATCATCAGGGTTATCCGTTGAAAAAAATGTTTATCGTGCTGAACATATGGCTAAAACAAATAACATACCAATAAGCCAGTTATTAAATGATTTGCCCTCTCTGTTGAAGGCTTTGGCAGCTGAGCATTATTGGCTGGTTCTCGAACGTCAGCAAGATTGTGATTAGACTTAATTTAAAATAGCATTTACACATCGATTTCAAGATAGACGATCTGATGTGAACATAGTACGAATTATTGATGCTCGAAAACAGAATTCTAAAGATCAATTCATTGAGTCCTATTACGACATTTTTACTAGCTTTACCACTAGCTTTACCACTGAAAGTTTCGTTATCTGAACTTCAACTTTTAGAGATCTGAAAAAAAATATGAGAGCTGGGTTACAAGTTCATTTAGCAGGAAGACAAATATCCTCCATTTCAAATTTAGTTAGTATATGTGTGGCTACCGAGGATATCTGGCGGAATATTGGTATAATTTCAGAACACCAGTTCCACCGATCTAAAGTAATGATACATGAAATGGAAGTACAAGATACTAAAGAGGCTAGTGCCTATACATCCAGCGCGTGTTTATCTCGAGCTTCTAAACATTCGTCATTTAGAGAACCCATTTTGCCAATTATCACTCAACAAGTTATTCCTACAATTATGGACCAATCAACCAACCATTCTTTTAGTGTGGAAGCTTTACTTCCAACTCCATTGGTAGGTTCTAATTTAGCTTCAGTTCCATCAAAAAACACTCCATTTCCTGTTTGCTGGAATTGCCACCAAATCGGACATTTATATATAGATTGTGATCTCGTTCATCAACATTTATTTTGTTATGGATGTGGAAGTCCAAATGTATTAAAACCACATTGCATTTTTTGTAAAAATAAAGTATTAGCTTTAAACCTGTCAACGAAGCCGACAAACAGTGGGTCAAGTCGTTCTCCGATGCAAATTCTGCCGCGACCCCCATTACCGAATGTGCAACGATAATATTACCGTACTCAGAAGTAAAATCAAAAATAATTAAAACTAACCCACCTTTGTATTCTATCAATCCACAATTTAAATTTAATTATAGATCTGCACGCTTTGTAAATTATTTTAAAATTCGTAGGAAAATGTTTTCCACCGAGCAATTGGCGCAGTGGTTAAAGCTGCGGTGTTTGGGACGGGAGGTACCGGTTCGAATCCCAACGGGGGAGGGTTGCAAAAGGGATTTTTCATCACCTGATTTCGATCGGTGATGACGATGAACACAACTATGACCCCCTGTTAGAGTGCAGAATCCATGAGCCGAACTATCGTCCATGTCAGTGTAGGCTGGCTGGAGCAAAGCAATGTGCAGATGGATTTAAAATCGAACCTGTATTCGTGCGTCCTCAATTTGGCTGGTGACGGCGTAAGGTAGGACGTTAAAAATTAACTGCGAAAGAGTTGGCAGAGTTCAAAATTTTGAACAGATTGCAGAGTTCAGAAACAAAACAAAAAAAAAAAAAAAAAATTTCCAATATAGCTAGAACAAAATTTTGTAGTTCTATCGATTTTCTCAAAGATAATCGACAATATGCTACTGTCATCATTAAAGGTATTAAAATTCAGGGGTTGCTTGATAGTAGCCAACATGTCCGCATTAGGCAAAAATTCTTTAAGTTTCACCAAGGAACATAATTTAACAACTCATCCTATGCCTGCAGTAGTTCAAGTTGCTAACGGGTTTTCAGATAAAATTCATGGTTTTTTAGATGAATTTAGAAATGAAGTAATTCATTGTCCCTGATTTAGAACAAACCCTTTATTTAGGATATGATTTTTGGCATAAATTCGGTATCAAACCACCCTTTATTTCTTCTGTTTTGGCTTCTTCATCTTTACCTGAGTTTTCTCCTCAGATTCATGTCTCTCCCGATAACAATCAACATCCACTCAGTGATGATCAGCGTCAGTGATTGCAATCCGTGATTGATTTATTACCTAGATCAGAGCGTGTAGGTTTGGGTCGAACCCAAATATTGAGTCACTTTATCGATGTCGGAGAAGCATCACCTACTAAACAACGTCATTATGCTGTTTCTCCAGCCAAGCAGCCACAACTCTATCAAGAAATTGATAGGATGTTGTCACTGACGAAAAACGGTGGTGTTCGTTCCCTTTGCCGCTAATTGAGGGATTGTTAAGCCGGTTGCACCGGATCCGTTATATTTCGAGTCTAGATTTAAAGGATGCCTTTTGGCAAATACCTTTGGATCCAACTTCGAAAAAAATACGGCGTTTGCCATTCCGGGACGCCCATTATATCAATTTAAAGTGATGTCCTTCGGTCTTTGTAATTCGCGTCAAACATTATGCAGACTAATGTGTCGCGTGATCCCTCATCATCTTCATGATCAAGTTTTCGTGTACCTTGATGATCTATTAATCACAACTGCTGATTTCGATGAACATTTATCCTTACTTCAGGATGTCGCCGAGAGGTTGATAAAAGCTGGACTTACGATAAATATTCAGAAGAGTAAATTTTTATTGAAAGAAATCGATATTTAGGTTATGTAGTTGGTGAGAGAGGATTAAAGCGTAATCCGGATAAGGTGGAAGCCATTACCAAATTCCCTACGCCGAAAAATGTACGGCAAATAAGAAGGATTCTTGGCGTCTCGGGATGGTATCGTCATTTATAAAAGGGTATTCCACATTTTCAGCTCCACTTTCTTCTCTATTAAAAAAAAAAAGAACCAAAAGTTTGTATAGTCTGAGGAAGCAGAAAATGTCTTCTCTAAATTAAAGGAAGCTCTTGCTTCAGCTCCAGTATTAATTCCTCCTAACTTTAAGGCTCAGTTTTACATTTAGTGCGATGCTAGTTCACTGGCATTGGAGCAGTTCTGTTTCAAAAAGATAATGAAGGAAATGACAGACCTGTTGCTCACATGTCTAAAAAACTTAGTGGTTCTAAGCGTATTTACTCGGTTACGGAGCAGGAATGTTTGGCCGCGATAGAAGCCATTAAAAAATTCAGGTTATATGTAGATGGTCTACCGTTTACTGTTACAACGGATCATGCTAGTTTTAAATGACTCATATTGATTACGAAAAGGGGTCCCAAAACTCTTAGTTTTTTTACGTTAATTTCATACGTTTTTGGACATAGGTTATTTAATTTTTTTTTTTTTTTTTTTTTTTTGTTAATGATATAAAGTCATAAAATCATGAATGAATAATAATCAAAAATTTGGGGAATGTATCGTTAAGCGGTAAGTGGTATAGGTAACTAAGATATCGTTGTCTTTTTTAAATTTATTTTCCTTTTACTAATCCTAATAGCGGTCTATTCAAGATTCCCATAAGCTTCTAGAATTCCCACGACCTCATTCCTGAATCTAGTCGGCTAATTTTATACCGCTCAGAAGCATCTATGGGAATATTCTGCTAACGGGATTTGAAACTCCGGTTTCAAATTTCGTTACAGAAGTAAAAATAGAATGCGATCATGAATATGATACGAGACCTGATTATGCAGCAAGCATAATCAGCAGCGAGCAGAATCACTCGAAACGCGTTATAATTTATCCTAAAGCAACAGCAAATTTTAAATTAACCGAGGTAACCGAGCTGAAAAATATGAAAATCGTAAATCAAATTCTGGACATGTCGCAAAAAAAACTTGTGTGGCACAAGTTTAGGCACTTTTTGAGGTATATCAAGAAGCTTTTTGGTTAAAGCGTTTATTGACTGTCGTGTATCAAAGTTTTAATTCGAAAGACCGAAATACATCGATCTACGCGCTATACATCCGTGAAGGACTACGTAAACAACAAAATAGGGTATTGTTGAACTGAACATAGTTTGAAGAAGTGGCGAATTTTCGATACTTCCCATCCTTGGCCAATCATGATAATTATCTTGTCGCTTGAAACCATGCTTTAAAATAGAAAACGGCTTGTATTTTATGGCTATCTAGAACAATAAAAGGAGAACCAGCTCGTGATCGTAACTGATGGAACCAGATTGTTAATACGTATATCGTTTTTATATCTCAAAAAAGAGGGTTAACGGATAGATCAAATGACAGAATTGCTTTATTACCTCGTACATACTTTTTTATCATCATCTCTACCGAATGGTTGTCTTGAGCTACTAGCCTTATAATATAGACTCAGAGCAAACATAATGGAAAATGAAGCCTAACAATTATACTCTTCAATTCTAATAAAAATGACACAACCCCGAAGAGGTCAGTGGCAAATGATACTGGCACCCATTTCCCTATATTTAAACTACTTAGCATCAACAGAAAACGAGTTAAGTTTCAAGATGAATAAGTTTCAACTAATGTGGTACGTGCACAAATCACAGCGCAGAAAATGGTCGCGTACTTCTTTTCGATAACAGATCATGTGACTATTGAGACTTTAATGTGGAACACACCGCGATATCATGATTTAATCTAATAATTTATGATGACACTATAGTGACACGACAAATATTCACTTGACAAATAGCACAACCCGAATGCAATTCTTTCCCTATATTGTGAAATAAAATTAGTTCAGTTTTGAAAATTTCACGAACATTCTTAAATCGTTGTCAGAATATAAATATTAAAAAGCATTAGAAATTTCTGCAAATCATCATTAACAAGCAGAAATAGATTCAAGGTTTAAAATTTTGTACGGCTCTCAGGCGAAAATAAAACTTATTTTTTATATCTCATTGATCACAGACACATACACATACTGGATGCAATGATTTTGCTAAAATTATTTTAAGTTTATGTTATCAGCTCTCTTATCGCTCGCACGATGTTTCATCAAATATTTTTTTTGTATAAATTCTAACACAATTCACATTTTATGTTTCAGTGAACCGTACATCGTCAAAATTGATTGATCATCTAAAATTTTAAAATTTTAATATCTAAAAAACAAAATGAATCGTTGGGTTGGTAAAGTTGCCGTTGTAACAGGTGCAAGTGCCGGTATTGGCGCAGCCCTCGTTCAAGATTTGGCTAAGGCTGGCGTTATAACAATCGGTCTAGCGCGTCGCGTTGAACGCGTCGAAGAATTAAAATCAAAATTGTCGGATAATGACAAAAAAAATTTACACGCCTTGAAATGTGATGTGTCGAAAGAAAGTGATATTGTGGCGGTGTTCAAACAAATTGAAAAACAATTTGGAGGTGTAGACATATTGGTAAATAATGCGGGCATGATAAAAATGGGCTTGTTGACTGATGCTGATAATTCGAAAGGTATCGAAGATACAATTAATACAAATGTGTTGGGTTTAATTTATTGTACACGTGAGGCGGTCCAATCGATGAAGAAACGATCCTTCGATGGACACGTTGTTCTTATTAATAGTGTACTAGGACATAAAGTGCCTGTCGTTGCTGGTGTACCACCTGTAACAAATGTGTATCCTGCAACTAAACATGCTGTTACCGCGATTACAGAAACTCTTCGACAGGAGTTCCTACACTTGGGAACTAAAATTAAAATTTCGGTAATTCAGTTATATAATTAAAGACGACCAATGCATTAACGGTAAAAATAAATTTTTAATTTTCAGAGTGTTAGTCCAGGATTTGTACACACCGAGTTCGTACCGGTCGGAGACTATCCAGATCTACCCATCTTAAAAGCTGAAGATGTATCCGCAGCAGTATTATACGTTTTGGGAACACCACCTCATGTCCAGGTGCACGAGTTAATTATTAAGCCAGTTGGAGAAACTTTATAATCCGAAAGACTGTTAATTCTTGTAAAATAATATATATTTATATGTCTAATTAAATAAAGATTATAAGTTAACTTTATAAAACTTCAATATTTTCATAACGATCAAAACTAAGCAAAAGCAGCAAAATGTGGAACATAATCTTAGAGGTTATGTTAATTCGATCAGATTTACTTAGTGTGATTGATGAGATCTTACCTATTTAACAATGTGCTCTCTTTCTATCTCAATCTCTCTCTCTGGCTTTCACGCACTAAGATCCTCCATCCATCTCGGTCCATCGCTCTCGTCCTTCAGTTTCGACATCCTAATGCATGTAGATCTTGTTCGACGTCGTCACGCCATCGCAATCGGGGTCTTCCTCTATGACGAACACCGGCTGGTTGTTGATGGAACACTTTATTGGTCATTCGTTGTTGTGAAGATCGTGTAACGTAGCCGAGCCATCTAACTCGATTGGATTTGATGAACTCTATAATATCGCAGCCTCCAAGAAGTTGCCTTATCTCGTGCTTCATGCGTATGACCTTCCTTTCGAAGGTAGATAACAATCTACAATCGTTATAACTGACCCGAGGTCAGTTGATTCCTCGATGTTGATAACAATTTTGTTTTGCTGCTGTTCACCTACAAACCAAGTCTTCTTACGCAGTGGTCAAGCTGTATGAAACTGTTCTTGATATTGCTAGGTCTTTGGCCAAGCAATTGCTAGGTCTGCATATCCAAGAATTTGGCCTGATTTGTTAAATATACAGCGCGAAGTTTCAATGTTGCTTTTTCTCACTACGTACTCAAGCGCCAAGTTAAACAGCAGAGGCGCGAGTGCATCTTCCTGTCGAACACCAGATGTTATTTCAAAGGGGTCTAACACAGTTCCCTCAAGTACGATTCTACATACAGATCCAGAGGTTGTTAATTTGCACAGAGAAACGAGTTTCTCTGGAATTCCTAGGCATATGAGCGATTTATACTGTCATATGCCTGTCTCAAGTCTATATACAGTTGGTGTATGGTTATGTTGTACTCCCAACATTTTTCCAAGATTATCCTCATGGACATTGGTCAGTGGTCGATCGGAGGTTGGGACGAAAACCACATTGATAGTCGCCAATGGTGTTTTCGGCGAGACGGATGAGTCTGGCAAGTACAACATTAGCCAACACTTTGTAAGCAGTGCTCAACGGAGCGATATCACGATAGTTTCCACATTTAAGACAATGTGCTCAGGGTTGAATAATTAAATTATACAGCGTGTTCTGCATTGAAGTATAAATATTTTCAGCGATCATTCTTTGATTATTTTCAAGGAAAAAACAATTTGTTCTCTACTTCCGAAATTCCATCGTCACCGACAGCAGCCTCTGCGATTGCTTGACGGCTTTCCTCAATCACTACACTATATAATCTTACAGGCTCCCGAACCACACGCCTTAACCTAGTTGTGTCGCTTACCCCAGCCATATTCGCCGATAACACATTCTGACTTGCCATCAAAGGTTCTAGATTCTGACGTTGCCTGTCGGTCCCTGACTCGTCAATAAAGCTATTTTCATTCCTCTGGGTATTTTCTTGAATTTCTTTTTTAAATTGAGGATATTTATGAGATTTTCTTAAATGATACGAGTTACGCCTCAAAATGTTTCCATTTTTATTTTTTATAAAGAATGATCGCGGGCTATTGTGTTTCCCTATAATTTTAGCAGGTTCTCAAAATGTATTTCTCCTGTATACTACAGGTTGTCCTTCCTCAAATTCTGGCCTTATCTTTGTTTGTCGATCATAATAAATATATGTCTTCTTTTGGTTAGATTTTAATTTTTCTAAGAAATTTATTTCTATTTTAGGTTTAAGCTGACTCCCTCTCATTGGTACTTTGATGCGTGTTTGACAACTGAAAGTTAATTGGCTTGGTGAAACATTTAAGTTTGTGACCGGATGGTTCCTATACTCTAAAAAGGCATACTAGATATCCTCAATATCCACTTTTTGCTGAATTCAAACATTTTTTGTGATGCAAAAGGCATATCATGGTATCCCACGAGTAGCAAAAATAGTTTTTAAATTGATGATAATTTCCGAGGCCCGTTTATTTTTTAACAGCAGTGCCTCAATCCATTTCGAATAATATTCAGTTATGACTAATTAGTCATCACTTCCCACTTGCATAATATCATAAGCTATTTTATTAAATGGAAGTTCTGGAACTTCGTGATAAATTAATGGTTCCTTGGCATTTGAAATATTTCATTGTTTTGACATTTGTCTATAAAATTTTCGAAGCTCTTCGCTTCGTTTTGTTATTCCTCCGTGAGATTCATTTAAATTTTCAAAATAGTTTTACCACATTTCAAGCATGTTTTTGAATTCAGCCAATCATCTTTATACGCAAATAATAAATTTGATAAAGGCTCGTCCGTTAAGAAGCTGCGTGATAAATCTTGTAAACCATTACAATTGGTTTTCCTTATCCATTCGCATTCCAACAGATACCATTACCCCATAACAATTATAAAATTATGTCGGTAACTTCTTGTGATCGAATTTCAAACGTTGTAATTGTTATGGGTGAATATGCAATTCCTTTCCTGGTTTCTACTTAACTAGCAAATCGTATTTGCACAACTTCAATTTCATGCACTGAAGCCTTGACGAGTTCACTTTGTTATCTCATTTCTCATTACACCAACAACAGGCTTATGATCCGAGTGAATTTCAACTTTTCTTCCAAATATATAATTATGGAACTTTACGCCTGCATAAATTATTGCCCGAAATTCTTTTTCGACCTGAGCATATTCTTTCTCTGTGTCATTCAAGCTTCGTGAGGTATACGCTACGAGTTTTTGTTCCTGAGGTAGGATGCACCCCAAACCATTCTTACTTGCATCGGTCTGTATCACAATCTCTTTGGTGACTTCAAATGATTGCAAAATAGGTGTCTGAGTAATCATTTCTTTTAATATTTTCATTCACTTCTCATGTGGTTGAAACCAGCAAAATTCCACATTTTTTCCACGCTATCTCGGCCAAATTATGTAAGTAATTTATTAAGTAATTGACCATACCTAAGAATCTCTGTAACTCAAACTTGGATGTTTGATCCTTCATTTCAACGATGGTTTCGATCCGATTTGGGTCACAACTGACCCCATTTTTGCCAAAAACATGGCCCAGAAATTTTACTTAGTTCACTTTATATTGCACCTTGTCTGGATTAAAAGTAATATTCAATGTTTTGGCTGTCACTACCACTTGTTCTAAATTGGAATCATGTTCCTTTTCACCTCGTCCTATTAGCCATACATCATCAATATATAAGAATGTACCTGGAATATTTCCACAATTTCCTTCATTTAGCCTTTGAAAAGTTTCCAGAGCTTTATTAATTCCAAACGGAGAGCTAAACGCACAAAGTTTTTTCGATTCATCGTCGAGTTCAATTTGATAAAATCCATCGTTAATATCCAACACCTTAAATAGTGTTGCACCGGTTAATTTAGCTGTGAAATCTTTTAATTTAGGTATTTCGTAAAAATTTTGTTTTAAAACCTCATTCAGAAATATTGGATCCAGGCAAAACCTCAATGGTTAAACTCAAGGTTTAACCTTGTCCGGAAATTTCCCTAATCCTTTAAAAATTTCTTCATTAGCTTCCACTATCATTTACAATTTCCCCAATATTTTTTATTGATTTAACGTTTTTAATAGTCCCCAAACCGATTAAAGGCATCACGTCAGAATCCACGATTATAAATTTTTCTCCGGCACAATTTTGTGACCGCTAAACGCTTTATTTTTTTTGAAAATTTTGAAAAATATTTTATAAATTGATAAGGGGAGGATATTAACGTCTGACCCAGTATCAATTTTAAATTTAACTTAACATTCTTCAATATAATAAAATTCGAACCACCCCTCATCATTCGGTAATACTAAATTCTTGACATATGTTTCAACACTTTCTATACAATACGCATCATCATCACGATAACTAAGACCCGTAACAATTTCACTTATATTTCTAGCCCGACAACATTTTGCGTAGTGATGCTTGCCTTTACATCTAGAACATTTTTTATTATACGTAGAACAGTTGCCTTTCACATGTTGCTCGGCACATTTACAACAGTTATATTTCAATTCCGTTCGCTCTTTAATGGTTACGTTATAATTCTTTATTTCCACTCCAATATCACATGTCTGACTTCTCGTCATGTTCATAATAGAATGTCTTTTTAACATCCCTCTTTTAATTCCTATACGTATCCTACGTTTACATAGGTTTATATTTAAGTTGCATTTAGACATTACTTTTGATTGCAACTCAACCATAATACAGGGGGGCTGAGACCAAGTGTTACCAAATGAAAACGCTGTAATTTTTTTAATTTTGATTATTTTTTATTGAAATTTCGTGGAATATGTTGAAAACATATTACATTTTATGAAAAACATGTTACTGCTCGATATGACCTCCTTTGACTCTGATTATTTGATTCAGTCTTCCATAGAAAGCATTGCATGCTGACCGAACGTGGGCTTGCGGAATTTTATTCCATTCTCGAACAAGAGCTGACTTCAATGCATCAACACTTTCGTATTTTTTAGTGGACACCTTACTCTCCAAAATGGACCATATGGAGAAATTCATGGGATTCAAGTCTGGTGAATATGGTGGCCATTCTTTCGACAAAATAAGCCGCGGAACGCAATTTTGTAAAAATTGCTGTGTCGCTCGAGCTTTGTGTGACGGTGCCGAGCCCTGTTGGAATGTCCAACGGTTCGTACCAAAGTATTTACGTGCCCAAGGTAGCAAAGCATCGCTTAGGATCTTTTGGCGGTACACCTCTTGGTTTACCTTGACTCCATGTTCGATGAAAACCAGAGGAGCGCGTCCATCTGCAGTAACTGCAGCCCAAACCATAACATAAGCTGGTGATTGCTTGCGCATGGCAACTCGTGTGTCCAAATTATCGTTTAACTTGTGCTCTAATCAATCACGATCAGTTTGTTTATTCACATACTGTTGAAGGGTGGAAATTTTCTCATCAGAAAAGACAATTTTTGGAATCTCATCACGTTCGGCCAAGGCCTTCAATGCTCGTGTTCTTTCAAGCCTAACTTTTTTTTGTGCCTCCGTAAGATCTTGAACTTTTTGTATCTTGTAGGGCTTCAAGTGTAGTTCATTTTTCAATATGGTTTGAATGCTGCATCGTGAAACATGTAGACGTGCGGCTAATTGATTGGCACTTTGACGAGGATTTCATTGGATTCGTTTCTTCACCTTTCGTATCATTTCTTTTGATGTTGCTGTCTTTTTAGGACCGCCTCTGTTGCGTTTAGCGATGCTACCAGTTTCGTTGTATCGAGTTATGGTTCGATACACAAACATTTTATTCACATTCAAATGCTGGAGCTGACGAACTATTGCTGTTTGTGAATTTCCACCCAAATACAGTGCAATTACACTATCACCTTTTAATTCCATTACGATTTTTTTATTAAGATATTAATTTAGAACAATTATTTGTTGACCACATGTAAACAACTAACCAAACTTCAATCGGTCAAAAAATTGACGCGCGAAAATGACAACTACACAAATGACAGTTGAGTGAAGTCAGTAATATTTGGTCTCCGCCACCCTGTATATAATACAGTGTACGTTGCAAAAATTCTCTATTTGATGTGCTGGTGGATCCTGAAAGTCCCCATCCGGATATCGATGAGATATTACCGCGCCGATTCCATATTTTGACGCATCTTTAGCGAGTGGACCGAACGTTCAAGAAAATAACAGGTAAATATTATTGGCCGGGTATATGCGAACATATATTGCTTCATATATAAAGGATTGCTCCAAATGCTTGCGATATAAACTGACAAATCTAAAATCAGCAGGACTATTGAGAACCTCAGTGATGAATCAGAAATTTGAGGTGATTTCGATTGACTTATTTGGTCTTTTGGCGAAAAGTGAAGAGAGCTAACGTTGGGTGTTCATTGTGGAGGATATTGCTTCTCGTTGGGTTGAATTATATGCACTGAAAGCTGCTACAGCTGAAGCCTATGTAGTACGATATTAGTTAACGAATTTTGGTATTCCACGTCGTTTGTTATCCGATAATGACAGTCATTTTGTCAGCGTTGAGACTTGAAAAATCAAATTTTCATCTTGGTGGGTGATGAGCACCGAAATTGGCAGAAATATTTACCCGCTATACGTTTTGCCATGAATACCATCGTCTGCGATAGGTATGCCCTCGCGTTTGTTTGTTTTGGAATGTAACTTAGGCATGTATGTGAAGTAATTCAGGATTACTGAAATTAGTTCACACCTATTGAAAATCGGAGATACCATCGGAAAAGCTCGAGAGGTCCACGAAAGAAAAGATGTAAGGTAATCATACAAGATGTAAGGTAATCATACGTTGATTCTCGTCGTAGGAACCAATCAATTAAGATTGCAGATACTGTCTTGGTAAAAACACATCCTCATATCGATGCTTCTCGAGGAATAAAGGTCAAGTTCGCACAACCATCGATGAAATCTCCAACTATCTATTTTGTTGCAGCTTTGGATGGTTCGCCAAAAGGAGTGTACCATGTGTTCAAATTTGTTGAAACTAGCACTAGCCGCTGATCTTGGACTTCTTTTTCTTTTATATATCTGGATTTTTGAATAGTTTATTTATGGCATACATTTGACAGTTTTAATGAGCATCATGGTGTTTCTGGATTTTGGAAAATTTTATCCGCTTATCATATAAGCTGGTTCCAAGAACCTGTATGAGCAAGTTATTTAACATTTTGGCTGATTAATAACTGACATAATCTATTATTAAATTTTTTATCTAAAACCAACACCGCAAATATTTATCGATCGACATAATCTAAAATTTCACTTTGGCACGATAAAATTTCAGTGCAATTTTTTAAAAATTATGAAATTAAATTATTTCGACAGTAATGTTAGCCAAAGAACAAATATAAAAAGTATTTAAGTTTTTAACACATCATCACGCGTCATCACATTTTGAACCAAAGCAAATGATACGAGTAAATTTGTTAATCGGCGAGAGTTACATTTTTTTTCACATTAAATTTAACATTGACTGTTCTCTTTCGTAATTTGTAATAGTATTGGTTATCTATCAAAAGACCTATACAACATTTTGGAAAAGATAAACCACAATTTGCAAACGTTAAACCTGTCGAAAAAGTGCTAGCTATTTAGCACATGAGCCATTACAAAGTCACCTTAAAGAAGAAGCTTGGTCGAGCCCAGGTGACTCAATGCCGAAATTGCCAGAGATTTGGCCACACAGCGTTAAATTGCTGCAGAGATTTTCGTTGCATAAAATGCAAGTAAACCCATGAAAGAGGATACTGCAAGAACTCCATAGAGAACCGGCAACCCGCAGAATCTGTTAACTACGGTGAACAACATCCAGCAAATTACAGCCAGTGTCAGGTGAGAAATAGATTTGTATCCAATATTTCTCCGCCTAAACCAGGTCCTATTCAATTTTCTTCTGGTCTCGGTACTCGAAAGTTATAGGGGTTTCATATGCTAATGCAACGGCTAGCAACCTTCACGGCTCTAGACCACCCACTTTTTCGAATAAAAACAATTTTTCTCGCATACTTCAAGATCGCGAAAAGTTATTTGGTATAAACCTCGCTGAACTCAAAGAAAGATGTGACCACTTCTACGTTGAATACGTTCGGTTTCCATCAACTAATATCGTTAAAAAACGGTTTGCCTCATAAAATTCGGTTTCTCACTCCCAGGCCCTTTATACTAGAACAACTTTTATGCATTTTTTTGAATGTCAATAGTCTAGTTTCACTAGATCGGCGACAACAATTTGAAAAAATGCTCTTCCGTCACAAGCCTAACATAGTTCTCATATCCGAAATCCACCTAACTCAACGATATAAATATCAAGTCACTGGGTATACTACTTTCAAGCTAAATGCAATAAGTACCAAATCTGGAGGCACTGCTATCTTAATCCAGAATGGGATTCCTCACTTCCAAGCCAAAACTTTTGTAACAGCCGAAACTAAGGCAATAATTTTAAATGTTGGTACCCAGAACAAATATCTCACGTTTTGCTTTATTTAAGTGAGACAAGTAAAGAGTCATGCTTTGGAACTTCCTTTTAACTCCAGTAACAAAATTATCTTGTCAGGTGACTTTAATTCACTCCACACCACATGAAGTTGGCCAAATAATAATCAGAATGGTCGTTCACTTCTTAATTTTTGCAATAATTCTAATATCCCATTAAATACTCCTAATGAACCAACATTGCCAAAAAGAAACTCGGTTCTTGATTTGGTTCTATCTAAAAATATCTCTTTAGTCACTCCACCGCGAGTCTTGAATAAATTTTACTCAGATTTACCAATTCTATTCACAATCCCTTCCAAGACCCAAGCAGAAGTAACAAATTTAAGATGAAATTTAAAATTCATGTTCATCGAAATCTCCCAGAAGACTCAGAAATCACTACTGCTACTCAAATTGAGGAAAAAACGGTCAAGTTAACTAACGTAATCAAATTAGCCATCAAGGAACCTATACCTCTCATTCAGAGCAAAGGCACCTTAAAAATTCCCCCTGAGCTCATTAAACTACGCAATCGAATGCGTCGGCTCTATTATAAATACCCAGGGCATATCTTGAAATATGACGTTAATTTTAGTTCACATATGATTTTGTGTTGGTTCAGCGAACTAAGAAATTCTGAATTTACAAGTAGATGCCTAAAATTCCCGATAATTCTCCGGAAATTTTCAATGAAATTCGAAAACTTAATGGTAAAAAATAAAATGTGATTACTTCAATAGCTAAAGATTATAGTCCAATCATAGATCCTAAAATAATTGCAGAGGAAATCGCGTCTCACTATGAATAAGTTCATATACAAAACGATTCTCTAAAAGATCCCTGTTTCGAACAGTTAGTCAATAACTATCGGTGTCAACAATTTTCTTAATTTTCCTCCTCTTAATCCAACCTTAATTGAGATGGTCGATAAAGCAGAAGTTGCCAACATTCTTCGGCATCTTAATAAAAGAAAAGCTCCGGGAGACGATAACATAGCCAACTCGATACTTAAAAATCTTCCAGATAAAGTAATATCACAACTTGCCGATATCATTAACGGTATCTTAAAGACAAGCTACTTTCCAGATTGTTTGAAACTCGGCAAAGTCATCCCTGAGTATAGAGCATACTCGCCCAATATCACTCCTAAACGGAATAAGTAAGGTGATGGAAATAGTTATTCTTAACAGGCCTCTACTAGAACCCTATTCCAGAAGAACAATTCGGATTTCGTGCCGGCCACTCTGCTACTCAAACAGTGTTGAGGCTGAAAACTATTAAAAACGTCAAGCGATTTGATCGTTCAACAATCGCAACCTTCCTGGACATAGAAAAAGCTTTCGACACGGTCTGGCATAAAGGCTTAGTCTATAAATTAATTAAATGTGATATCCCTTACTACCTCATTAAACTAATCAAATCATGCCTATCAAATAGGAAATGTTTCGTGTCGTTAAACAAACACTGTTCTAGTACCAAATCAATCAGCAGGAGTTGCACAAGGTTCAATTCTAGGCCCACTTTTTTTCATTCTTCTATTATGATATCCCGAAACTCGACAACAAAGAAACCAACATCCAAATTTATGCCGATGGCACGGCTATATTTACATCTTCAATTAGTGCTCGGAAATCTAGTGAAAGATTGTCCAAATATCTAAACCAGTATTCCAAATATGCGAAGAAATGGAAAATCATGGTAAACTCTTCTAAAACCGAAATTATCCATTTCCACCGCTTCCAATATAGTAAAATGCCAAAAGCTAGCCCTATTTCATTCGAAGGTAGCACCTTAGAATATAAAAACCAAATCAAATACCTAGGGGTGATTATAGATAGTAAATTATCACCTCTCTCTCACATCAAAAATGTTCGAATGTTTTAACCGCAATAGTCACCACTCTGCCAAAAATAAATTAAGATTATATAAGGCATTTATGAGGCCCATCGTAAGCTACGCTATCATTGCATCGATGGGAGAACTGACTGAGACACAATGGGTTAGTCTATCAACCTTGCAATCAATCTTAGATTCGTGTTTGATGATTGGCCTAAACCACCAACCTACAAATGCACAACTAACAAAGATCTCGCGAAATGCGCTAGTATAGAAAGCCTCAAAAACTTCGCCTGTCGACTTCAATCGAAGTTTATTGATAGGATAACGAATTCTGAAGCACAATTCCTTCGTAACCCAATAATAATTATCTTTTCTTTTAGGAACTATAATTTGATAGTGGCCATAATTTGAACTAAAGGTGTACCTAAATTCCGGCATGTTTGCTTATCCCGATTCCTACGCCCCGAAGTTTATATCTTAAAGCCCCCCAGAGAGTTATTGAAAACATTAGTCTCAACAAATATTGTCAAAAAAATTGATGAGCGATAGTAAAGCCATTCTCACTATATAATAAATCGTTGGCCTCGTGACTGTCCATATTGATAACAATCGTGTTGTGATATGAATTGGGATTTGTAATGTGTTGATTGCTCTCTGCATAACGGACTCGGACAATAAATTGTCGTTTTCTTAAAGTCTTCTTCGAAATATTATTTTGTTTCGACTTTGCAATTTAAAAATCTGGTAGCCCCGGAGTTCTATAGATTCTAATATAAAATATGATTTTTAATGCATTCAAATAGTTAAATTGATGATTCTGAGTGACAGTTTAATACGGGTTTGCATTGAAAAAAATGCAATCGCTTCAAAAGAAATTGTTCTAGAATAAGTTTTGCATTCAAAAGTCATTTTCAAAAAAAAAAAAAAAACATATCACTTATCTGCTATAAATGAGTCACAGTTATTAGTCAATGACCATCTAAAATATTATCAAACATCAACAGTAAATTTGTATTATTTAATAAACGTGTGCCCATTATGCAATTTGCAATCTCATAATGATAAACAAATTAAAACGTGAGCATAAAAAAAGAAACATCTCTTTCTCTCTCTCTCTCTATCTATGAGAAGGCAAGAGAGTCATTTTTAAACCAAAATAATTATAACCTTCACATTCTATAACAATAATAATACACTTGGATGTAATAATATTGTACTCATATTCGAAACAGCTGTCAAGTGTAATTTACGACCAATTTTATAAAAGTTTTATAACTACATAGCACTTGTTTGATTTTATGCGTCCATAATAGGAACATACATGTAAATAAATTTCAAAATCTACGAAATACAGTAGCCCAGTATAACGAGGATTGAGATATAACGAGGTGTAATATCATTTAATATTTTGGTTAAGTTTTACGTTACAATTCGTTCTGGATAATATGATTGTTGTATGAATAAATTGCCGAATTTTTGTGAAACAGAGATACGCATACGGTGGTTGGTCTGCATCAAGCAACTTGAGTCTCAACTATACAAATTTTATTTCAAAATCGTTCAGCTGTAATCCTTAGCCAGCTTTGGTTAGAAAGCTAAAGTAAATTTTAAATATGGATAAACTCAAAAGAGCCACTGTTGTATCGAAAATATTTTCGATATCTTCCCGTTTAGTACCTACACTATGACTCTATATGGATTTACATGAATTAACTGAATAATTTATTTTTAATTGTGTGTGTAGCGATGGTCGCTACAATATTATATTGACCCAAACAGCGTGCACCAAGTAAATAGAAATAACAAATTCCGTTGAGCTTAAATGGATGTATAATCTAGTTATCTCAAAGAGACACTCCACCGTGCGCTGGAAAGACCTTACCCTGGAATGTCGATATATTGGTACATGATGATTCGACTAGGCAGCTATTACATAATACCTATATGGCAACTTCGCCCTGAAGATCAATTCAATATCAAGGAGCAGTGGCAAATATTATAGTACCAGCAAATTTGTTTGACAGTTTCTTTGTCATTTTTATGAATTTATGAGGATCGAAACCAAAGATCATTTCCTAAACGAAAACTCCAAAGATTGCTTTGTTGAAGCTCCCAAACTAACTTAATATTTGTATCCTAAATCCACCACTAACAGAGATGGAAAGTGTCTGTTAGTGAACTGAGAACAAATAGGAATTGTGTTTTCCCGGTATAGAAGTCCTACTTTCAAAAGCTACTAATTTAGAATGACGATATAACTCTAATTAAAGCCATCGCACTGTCAGGTGTAAAGAATTTCGTTCCTTACCCTACAGTAGAAAACCCTCTTTAATACAGCATATAAAGTATTTCCTAACGTTGTACTTGCCAGCCTCTACCTTTTTACAATAAAACGATCATTGGAGATTATCAGTGTGGAATTCGACACAACCTTTCAGCAACTGATCAAATCATTAAAATCAGAATGGTCTTGGAGAAATTTTAGTAGTTCAGCAACATCAGCTTACATCAGCTCTACATCGATTTCCTAACACGCATATGAGCATCAACCGCTGAACTCTTGGGTCCGAGCTCGTATGCGTTGCCATCCCAGGGAACCTCGTCTCTTTATGCCAATTAACCTTCTAGATTATCTGGATCAAATTGCAAAATAGTAATCGAAAAAAACGTATCTGATCCTTTTAATAACATCGCGTGTGTGGCAGGGGGGCAATTGCTCCTAAGCTTATGCTTTAAATAAAAAATTCTGAATACAAAAAAAGACAAAGTTGGTATAAAACTGTCAAATAAATTTATGCCACAAATAAAAAAATGTCAAAGTCTGGAAAATAAATGAGGGTTAGCCCATTATGACTGTCAATTTTATGCTTCAAATAAAAAAATGTCAAAGCCCGGAAAATACATGATGGTTAGCCCAGTAAGACTGTCAAATTTATGCCACAAATAAAAAAATTTCAAAATCCGGAAAATACATGATGGTTAGCCCATTATGACTGTCAAATCTATGGCACAAATAAAAAAATGCCAAAGTCCAGAAAATAAATGAGGGTTAGCCCTTTATGACTGTCAAATTTATGCCACAAATAAAAAAATTTTAAAATCCGGAAAATACATGATGGTTAGCCCATTATGACTGTCAAATTTATGGCACAAATAAAAAAATGTCAAAGTCCGGAAAATAAATGAGGGTTAGCCCATTATGACTGTCAAATTTATGCCACAAATAAAAAAATGTCCGGAAAATGCATGATGCGTAGCCCAGTATGACTGTTAAATTTATACAAAAAAAAACATTTTAAAATCCTGAAAATACATGGTGGTTAGCCCATTAAAACTGTCACAAATTTATGCCACAAATAAAAAATTTCAAAATCAGAAAAATAAATATCCCATCATTTATTTACCGGATTTTGAAATTTTTTATTTGATCGTTGAAGAAATCGGTCGTGTTTTTGTCGATCCCTTTTAATTAAATTGTGTGACACACCCACGTGTGAAATTTCTGAAATAGTGAAATGGATCTGTCGCTTTCCCAGAGAACAAGTATCTATAACGACGGTGGTGACTTGTCGTTATTTTAATTATTCAGAATTTTGATGTTGTGCAAAGCAAAGCTCAGTTTCGATCTGATGAGGAATCATAATAATTTTTGTTAAAAATTATTTGTCATCTCATCAGGCCATGGCGACCGAGTGCTATGTGTAATAGCTACTTTACGCTCTATATATATATTTATGTACAGTGTACATGTAGCGTTAGCGAATTATATGGAATTGCACGAAATATCTGAATAATTTTAATTGTGTGTGTAGCGATGGTCGCTACATATCAATGCATCATTTAATGTGCATTTTTTCATTTTTTTATTGTATTTTTTGTACATCATGTTGTCATGTTGGAGACATGATTTATTTGGTGAATAATTAAAGATGGCGAATGTGCTAATAACACATTAGAGGGATGCCAAAATTACTAAATCTAATTTTAAATTAATATTCGGATCGTAAAACGATTGAATTATTAATAAATATTGTGTTCTAAAATTTACATATATTTTTATATTTATATTTTTATTGTGTTTGAGTCATATTACATAAATTGCAATGTGCATCTCTGTCTAATCGTTCTGAGTTTATCGAAACAAAACGATATTAACATTTTATGCCATATTATTGTGCGATTCCCATGTTTAATTGTAAATAAAAAATGTGCGATCCTTGCGGTAACAGAAACAAATATGACTAGCAGAGATCCAAACCATTTAAATTTTATTCACCACAATAATCTTATATCCATTTTATTAGTATTTCTTATGGACACATCCAAATATTTATTTAAATATTTAAATAGTTTTATTATTAGCTAAATCAACTGAAGCTCTAGTATGAGCAATTGTTTGACTTTGATTTGTCCGTTGTATAAAATATAAAATTATGGTTTGTTGTTTTAGAAAGAGTGGAGACACAAAATATAAATACATATTTGAATATAGGTGACAGTGTAATCAATAAGAGGAATGATTTTACAAGCATAGCAAGAACTCGACAGGTTTCGCTTAATAGGTTCGAGCAGGGGTGAAACGGTTTTTATTCGTTTGGCAATAATTGCTTCTTTTGCGCATCACGGGCTCTTACATTCGCTTCACGAAGTTGTCTATGTACAGTTTTGACGACAAAATTTCTTTATATTGTTTGCCTCTCTTGTAGCAGATTTTCCAGTATTCGGAGAGTCTCTTTGCAAAGGCGTAGACATCCTTCTGTCTTCTTCTGTTAAGCTCTTCCTTTGACATTTTTTAGGCACTTTTGGGTTTCAGCTTTTGCAGAGTGAATTATCAATGGCAGACTTGTAAGGGCTCGGTCCACGCGCTGATGTTTGGTTTTTGAGGGCGTTTGGGTTGTGGGTGAGACGGTTTGGGTTTTGGGTGGTGTTAATTTTGATTTTCAGAAGTCTGTAGACTTGAAGAATTTCAGAGAGTTATGTTACCAACCTGTTGGATAATAATTGGATTCCACCTTTGCAGATTACGTCGGTATCATTAGTGGAGCAGCCTGTTGGTAAGATTTGGGTATGAATGGGTCGTAGGCGAGAAGATTGGAAAGAATACACTTACAATTTTTGTGTATTTCCGATTAATAGATTTGGTTCTTAGGGAACCATTATAGGTTTAGATGAATGTTGGCATACTGGAGTTGCTGATAAAAGACGTCAGAATGTAGAGCAGTTCAGAAAAATTGTGGTTGTCTTGTGCTACTATTAACCAAACATTGGCTACCGGGAAACCAGACCAATTCTGTCATTACTAACTTACCTTTCCTTTCCCGACACCACAAAAAACAAAATACTAATTATCGATCGCTTAGGTGTTAGTAACCGGGTCGAGTCTGTGATAACTAACATTCCTTCTACTCCTTCGGTTTTGTTATATGTAACACGGGTGTACAGTGGTGCCCGGCATTCCGGGGGTTCCTGGTTCATCCTTGGCCGTACCTTCATTCTAATCAATCAATCAATCAAAATCCGAAAAATAAATGATGGTTAACCATTTGTCAAATTATGCCAACAATAAAAAAATTTCAAAATCCGAAAAATACATGGTGGTTAGCCCATTAAAACTGTTAAATTTCTGCCACAAACAAAATTTCCTAAAATCCGGAACATATATGATGGTTAGCCAATTGAACTTTCAAATTTAGGCACAGACAAAAAATTTCCAAAATCCAGAAAAAATTATGGTTAATTAGTCCATTAAAACTTTCAAATTTATGCCAAAAATAAAATATTTCCAAAATCCAAAAAGTATAGTACATAGTAGTGATAGTCGTCATCTCCGATCATTATCAAATGAAGACAAACCATGTTTTTTTATTTCTTGTTTCTTTCAGATTCGGACCCATTAGCACTCGGCCAAACCAGTTTTAAATTATAGCCACATTATTTCAACACTACTAAACGAAATTTTAAAAGCTATAAAAAGTTCTTTTGATTTATGGCAATTAAATTTGACATCAGACGAGGTTACCGAAAAATAAAGTCATACGACTATTGCGTGCTCAGACAGAATACTAAACACAAAAATGTACAGTGTATTGCCAATCTTAAATTTAAAACATTTTATTTAATAGTTTGGCGCACGACATAAAAAATGACCTTCCATGTCAATTACATTAAACGTGTTAAGTATTCTTGGTGGGAATTATTAAGTTTTAAGTGAGGTAAACTATACCTCAGTCTTATTTCAACTGCTAAAGTATTAACAACATCTCTTAAATGGATCGCTGGATTGGTAAAGTTGCTGTGGTAACGGGAGCGAGTTCAGGCATTGGAGCTGCAATTTGCATTGATTTAGCGAAGGCGGGACTAATTGTTGTCGGATTAGCGCGACGTGTCGAACGGGTTGAGGTAAGAGTGTACATTTAATTATTTAGTTAAAATTTTGGTATCTCAATTTTTGTGGTATTCTAGAGTTTAAAATCAAAAATTGTGGGTGCCAAAGGTGATATACATGCGTACTACTGTGATGTGGCCAATGAAGATTCAGTAAAAGCTGCGTTCAAATGGATCGATAATAAATTCGGCCGTGTCAACATTTTAATAAATAATGCGGGTCTTGTGAAAAATACATCGATTTTGGGACACGACAGTGCCAAAGATATTAAAGCAACAATCGATACAAATTTATACGGGGTCCTGTACTGTACAAAGGAAGCATTTAATATTTTGCAACGAACCGGAGAACACGGACATATCGTAAATGTTGGCAGTATTTTAAGTCATTCGGTACCGATGACATCGCTGAGCACGGCCGGTTTCAACATATATCCAGGAACTAAGCATGCGATTAAGGCAACCACTGAAGTGCTACGACAAGAATTAATTACTCTAAATCAAAAAGTTAAAGTGTCTATGATTTGTCCGGGCCTTGTGGAAACGGAAATTTTTGACATGGGTGGCTATCAAAATACTGATATATTGTTTAAACAGGCAAATGCTTTAAAATCGGAAGATGTGTCACAAGCATGTTTGTATATATTGGGCACACCACCGCATGTTCAAGTGCACGATTTAATTATTAAGCCCGTTGGGGAACCATATTAAATTGAACAAAATTTTATTAAAATATAGAAACTCTTAAATTTTTGTGTTTATCTCTACATCGTTGATAGTTAAATCAAGGAATCATCTAATCGCATAAATTATAAGACCTTGGGAAATAATTACAACTTTATATACACAAATTATTTATTTTAGACGAATTAATTTTGTTATAATAGTGTTGGTAAGTTCTTTGGTCATTAAATTGTAAAAAATTAGGAAGCGAATCGAAGGCCACAACTTTACAAAACTTGCTTGAGTTATAAGAAAAAATGTTGACTGCTTGGGTATATGGAAGAAGTAAAGTTCAAAATTTAATTAAATGATGAAGCATAAACAAATTCATGTTTTCATAAGACTCAACCAGAATGTTTACGTTCCGTTCCATCCGTTTCTTATCCGTCCGTTCCATCCGTTTTGTAAAACACAATGTGTCCGCTCCGTTTAATATTAATACCTGACAGTTTGTTTTATTTAATTAAAATTAATTTTTAATAATTATATAGATTGTATTCAATTCGATTTTGGGCACTTTTTATGATAAAAAAAAATTTTGGTTTTCTGTCAAACGGCATAAATTGAGGTTATGACTCCCGTAAAAATTTAAATTCAAATCTTGGTCGTTCAGCTTTTCTCACCTCAGTTCATTATGTTCCACCTCCACAGTAATTAACACGATTTGACAGTTCTATTTTAACGGACAAAAGGAAACGGAACGGAATACAATTCGAAAATTTGCAAAGGTTAACCCCTTTGCTTATTTTTTTGGATACAATTTATTTTATTGAAATGATTCTATATTTTGTAAGAGTATTTATATTGATGGCCAAAGCTTTCGATTAAGGTATCATTCGTCACAATCGGGCCACTATTACACGTTTTATTGAATCTATAATCAAATCCGAAAATTTGCAAAGGCTAACCCCTTGGCTTATTTTTTTTTCTTTATTTTGAAACAGTATTTATATTGATGGCCAGAGCTTTCGATTAAGGTATCATTCATCGCAATCGGGCCACTATTACGCGTTTTATTGAATCTACATTCAAATTCGAAAATTTGCAAAGACTAACCCCTTTGCTTATTTTTTTGGATACAAAATAGCTGTTGAAATGTACCTATATTTTGTAGCAGTATTTATATTGATGGCCAGAGCTTTCGATTAAGGTATCATTCGTCACAATCGGGCCACTATTACGCGTTTTATTGAATCTACAATCAAATCCGAAAATTAGCAAAGGCTAACCCCTTAGCTTATTTTTTTGGATACAAAATTTCTGTTGAAATGTTCCTATATTTTGTAGCAGTATTTATATTGATGGCCAGAGCTTTCGATTAAGGTATCATTCATCACAATCGAGCAACTATTACGCGTTTTATTGAATATTCAATCAAATCAGAAAATTTGCAAAGGCTAACCCCTTTGCTTATTTTTTTGGATACAACATTTCTGTTGAAATGTTCCTATATTTTGTAGCAGTATTTATATTGATGGCCAGAGCTTTCGATTAAGGTATCATTCATCACAATCGAGCCACTATTACGCGTTTTATTGAATATTCAATCAAATTCGAAAATTTGCAAAGGCTAACCCCTTTGCTTATTTTTTTGGATACAAAATTTCTGTTGAAATGTTCCTATATTTTGTAGTAGTATTTATATTGATGGCCAGAGCTTTCGATTAAGGTATCATTCATCACAATCGGGCCACTATTACGCGTTTTATTGAATCTATAATCAAATCCGAAAATTTGCAAAGGCTAACCTCTTTGCTTATTTTTTTGGATACAACATTTCTGTTGAAATGTTCCTATATTTTGTAGCAGTATTTATATTGATGGCCAGAGCTTTCGATTAAGGTATCATTCATCACAATCGAGCCACTATTACGCGTTTTATTGAATATTCAATCAAATTCGAAAATTGGCAAAGGCTAACCCCTTTGCTTATTTTTTTGGATACAAAATTTCTGTTGAAATGTTCCTATATTTTGTAGCAGTATTTATATTGATGGCCAGAGCTTTCGATTAAGGTATCATTCATCACAATCGGGCCACTATTACGCGTTTTATTGAATCTATAATCAAATCCGAAAATTTGCAAAGGCTAACCTCTTTGCTTATTTTTTTGGATACAACATTTCTGTTGAAATGTTCCTATATTTTGTAGCAGTATTTATATTGATGGCCAGAGCTTTCGATTAAGGTATCATTCATCACAATCGGGCCACTATTACGCGTTTTATTGAATATTCAATCAAATTCGAAAATTTGCAAAGGCTAACCTCTTTGCTTATTTTTTTGGATACAACATTTCTGTTGAAATGTTCCTATATTTTGTACCAGTATTTATATTGATGGCCAGAGCTTTCGATTAAGGTATCGTTCATCACAATCGGGCCACTATTACGCGTTTTATTGAATATTCAATCAAATTCGAAAATTTGCAAAGGCTAACCTCTTTGCTTATTTTTTTGGATACAACATTTCTGTTGAAATGTTCCTATATTTTGTAGCAGTATTTATATTGATGGCCAGAGCTTTCGATTAAGGTATCGTTCATCACAATCGGGCCACTATTACGCGTTTTATTGAATATTCAATCAAATTCGAAAATTTGCAAAGGCTAACCCCTTTGCTTATTTTTTTGGATACAAAATTTCTGTTGAAATGTTCCTATATTTTGTAGCAGTATTTATATTGATGGCCAGAGCTTTCGATTAAGGTATCATTCATCACAATCGAGCCACTATTACGCGTTTTATTGAATCTATAATCAAATCCGAAAATTTGCAAAGGCTAACCCTTTGCTTATTTTTTTGGATACAACATTTCTGTTGAAATGTTCCTATATTTTGTATCAGTATTTATATTGATGGCCAGAGCTTTCGATTAAGGTATCATTCATCACAATCGGGCCACTATTACGCGTTTTATTGAATCTATAATCAAATCCGAAAATTTGCAAAGGCTAACCTCTTTGCTTATTTTTTTGGATACAACATTTCTGTTGAAATGTTCCTATATTTTGTAGCAGTATTTATATTGATGGCCAGAGCTTTCGATTAAGGTATCGTTCATCACAATCGGGCCACTATTACGCGTTTTATTGAATATTCAATCAAATTCGAAAATTTGCAAAGGCTAACCTCTTTGCTTATTTTTTTGGATACAACATTTCTGTTGAAATGTTCCTATATTTTGTAGCAGTATTTATATTGATGGCCAGAGCTTTCGATTAAGGTATCATTCATCACAATCGAGCCACTATTACGCGTTTTATTGAATATTCAATCAAATTCGAAAATTTGCAAAGGCTAACCCCTTTGCTTAATTTTTTGGATACAAATTTTTTTTGAAATGTTTCTTTATTATGTAGCAGTATTTATACTGATGGCCAGAGCTTTCGAGTAAGGTATCATTCATCACAATCGGGCCACTATTACGCGTTTTATTGAATCTATAATCAAATCCGAAAATTTGCAAAGGCTAACCTCTTTGCTTATTTTTTTGGATACAACATTTCTGTTGAAATGTTCCTATATTTTGTAGCAGTATTTATATTGATGGCCAGAGCTTTCGATTAAGGTATCATTCATCACAATCGAGCCACTATTACGCGTTTTATTGAATATTCAATCAAATTCGAAAATTTGCAAAGGCTAACCTCTTTGCTTATTTTTTTGGATACAACATTTCTGTTGAAATGTTCCTATATTTTGTAGCAGTATTTATATTGATGGCCAGAGCTTTCGATTAAGGTATCGTTCATCACAATCGGGCCACTATTACGCGTTTTATTGAATATTCAATCAAATTCGAAAATTTGCAAAGGCTAACCTCTTTGCTTATTTTTTTGGATACAACATTTCTGTTGAAATGTTCCTATATTTTGTAGCAGTATTTATATTGATGGCCAGAGCTTTCGATTAAGGTATCGTTCATCACAATCGGGCCACTATTACGCGTTTTATTGAATATTCAATCAAATTCGAAAATTTGCAAAGGCTAACCCCTTTGCTTATTTTTTTGGATACAAAATTTCTGTTGAAATGTTCCTATATTTTGTAGCAGTATTTATATTGATGGCCAGAGCTTTCGATTAAGGTATCATTCATCACAATCGGGCCACTATTACGCGTTTTATTGAATCTATAATCAAATCCGAAAATTTGCAAAGGCTAACCTCTTTGCTTATTTTTTTGGATACAACATTTCTGTTGAAATGTTCCTATATTTTGTAGCAGTATTTATATTGATGGCCAGAGCTTTCGATTAAGGTATCATTCATCACAATCGAGCCACTATTACGCGTTTTATTGAATATTCAATCAAATTCGAAAATTTGCAAAGGCTAACCTCTTTGCTTATTTTTTTGGATACAACATTTCTGTTGAAATGTTCCTATATTTTGTAGCAGTATTTATATTGATGGCCAGAGCTTTCGATTAAGGTATCATTCATCACAATCGGGCCACTATTACGCGTTTTATTGAATATTCAATCAAATTCGAAAATTTGCAAAGGCTAACCTCTTTGCTTATTTTTTTGGATACAACATTTCTGTTGAAATGTTCCTATAATTTGTAGCAGTATTTATATTGATGGCCAGAGCTTTCGATTAAGGTATCATTCATCACAATCGGGCCACTATTACGCGTTTTATTGAATATTCAATCAAATCCGAAAATTTGCAAAGGCTAACCTCTTTGCTTATTTTTTTGGATACAACATTTCTGTTGAAATGTTCCTATATTTTGTAGCAGTATTTATATTGATGGCCAGAGCTTTCGATTAAGGTATCGTTCATCACAATCGGGCCACTATTACGCGTTTTATTGAATATTCAATCAAATTCGAAAATTTGCAAAGGCTAACCTCTTTGCTTATTTTTTTGGATACAACATTTCTGTTGAAATGTTCCTATATTTTGTAGCAGTATTTATATTGATGGCCAGAGCTTTCGATTAAGGTATCATTCATCACAATCGAGCCACTATTACGCGTTTTATTGAATATTCAATCAAATTCGAAAATTTGCAAAGGCTAACCTCTTTGCTTATTTTTTTGGATACAACATTTCTGTTGAAATGTTCCTATATTTTGTATCAGTATTTATACTGATGGCCAGAGCTTTCGATTAAGGTATCATTCATCACAATCGGGCCACTATTACTCGTTTTATTGAATCTATAATCAAATCCGAAAATTTGCAAAGGCTAACCTCTTTGCTTATTTTTTTGGATACAACATTTCTGTTGAAATGTTCCTATATTTTGTAGCAGTATTTATATTGATGGCCAGAGCTTTCGATTAAGGTATCATTCATCACAATCGAGCCACTATTACGCGTTTTATTGAATATTCAATCAAATTCGAAAATTTGCAAAGGCTAACCCCTTTGCTTATTTTTTTGGATACAAAATTTCTGTTGAAATGTTCCTATATTTTGTAGCAGTATTTATATTGATGGCCAGAGCTTTCGATTAAGGTATCATTCATCACAATCGGGCCACTATTACGCGTTTTATTGAATCTATAATCAAATCCGAAAATTTGCAAAGGCTAACCTCTTTGCTTATTTTTTTGGATACAACATTTCTGTTGAAATGTTCCTATATTTTGTAGCAGTATTTATATTGATGGCCAGAGCTTTCGATTAAGGTATCGTTCATCACAATCGGGCCACTATTACGCGTTTTATTGAATATTCAATCAAATTCGAAAATTTGCAAAGGCTAACCCCTTTGCTTAATTTTTTGGATACAAATTTTTTTTGAAATGTTTCTTTATTATGTAGCAGTATTTATACTGATGGCCAGAGCTTTCGATTAAGGTATCATTCATCACAATCGGGCCACTATTACGCGTTTTATTGAATCTATAATCAAATCCGAAAATTTGCAAAGGCTAACCTCTTTGCTTATTTTTTTGGATACAACATTTCTGTTGAAATGTTCCTATATTTTGTAGCAGTATTTATATTGATGGCCAGAGCTTTCGATTAAGGTATCATTCATCACAATCGAGCCACTATTACGCGTTTTATTGAATATTCAATCAAATTCGAAAATTTGCAAAGGCTAACCCCTTTGCTTATTTTTTTGGATACAAAATTTCTGTTGAAATGTTCCTATATTTTGTAGCAGTATTTATATTGATGGCCAGAGCTTTCGATTAAGGTATCATTCATCACAATCGGGCCACTATTACGCGTTTTATTGAATCTATAATCAAATCCGAAAATTTGCAAAGGCTAACCTCTTTGCTTATTTTTTTGGATACAACATTTCTGTTGAAATGTTCCTATATTTTGTAGCAGTATTTATATTGATGGCCAGAGCTTTCGATTAAGGTATCATTCATCACAATCGAGCCACTATTACGCGTTTTATTGAATATTCAATCAAATTCGAAAATTTGCAAAGGCTAACCTCTTTGCTTATTTTTTTGGATACAACATTTCTGTTGAAATGTTCCTATATTTTGTAGCAGTATTTATATTGATGGCCAGAGCTTTCGATTAAGGTATCGTTCATCACAATCGGGCCACTATTACGCGTTTTATTGAATATTCAATCAAATTCGAAAATTTGCAAAGGCTAACCTCTTTGCTTATTTTTTTGGATACAACATTTCTGTTGAAATGTTCCTATATTTTGTAGCAGTATTTATATTGATGGCCAGAGCTTTCGATTAAGGTATCGTTCATCACAATCGGGCCACTATTACGCGTTTTATTGAATATTCAATCAAATCCGAAAATTTGCAAAGGCTAACCTCTTTGCTTATTTTTTTGGATACAACATTTCTGTTGAAATGTTCCTATATTTTGTAGCAGTATTTATATTGATGGCCAGAGCTTTCGATTAAGGTATCGTTCATCACAATCGGGCCACTATTACGCGTTTTATTGAATATTCAATCAAATTCGAAAATTTGCAAAGGCTAACCTCTTTGCTTATTTTTTTGGATACAACATTTCTGTTGAAATGTTCCTATATTTTGTAGCAGTATTTATATTGATGGCCAGAGCTTTCGATTAAGGTATCGTTCATCACAATCGGGCCACTATTACGCGTTTTATTGAATATTCAATCAAATCCGAAAATTTGCAAAGGCTAACCTCTTTGCTTATTTTTTTGGATACAACATTTCTGTTGAAATGTTCCTATATTTTGTAGCAGTATTTATATTGATGGCCAGAGCTTTCGATTAAGGTATCGTTCATCACAATCGGGCCACTATTACGCGTTTTATTGAATATTCAATCAAATTCGAAAATTTGCAAAGGCTAACCTCTTTGCTTATTTTTTTGGATACAAAATTTCTGTTGAAATGTTCCTATATTTTGTAGCAGTATTTATATTGATGGCCAGAGCTTTCGATTAAGGTATCATTCATCACAATCGGGCCACTATTACGCGTTTTATTGAATCTATAATCAAATCCGAAAATTTGCAAAGGCTAACCTCTTTGCTTATTTTTTTGGATACAACATTTCTGTTGAAATGTTCCTATATTTTGTAGCAGTATTTATATTGATGGCCAGAGCTTTCGATTAAGGTATCATTCATCACAATCGAGCCACTATTACGCGTTTTATTGAATATTCAATCAAATTCGAAAATTTGCAAAGGCTAACCTCTTTGCTTATTTTTTTGGATACAACATTTCTGTTGAAATGTTCCTATATTTTGTAGCAGTATTTATATTGATGGCCAGAGCTTTCGATTAAGGTATCGTTCATCACAATCGGGCCACTATTACGCGTTTTATTGAATATTCAATCAAATCCGAAAATTTGCAAAGGCTAACCTCTTTGCTTATTTTTTTGGATACAACATTTCTGTTGAAATGTTCCTATATTTTGTAGCAGTATTTATATTGATGGCCAGAGCTTTCGATTAAGGTATCATTCATCACAATCGAGCCACTATTACGCGTTTTATTGAATATTCAATCAAATTCGAAAATTTGCAAAGGCTAACCCCTTTGCTTATTTTTTTGGATACAACATTTCTGTTGAAATGTTCCTATATTTTGTAGCAGTATTTATATTGATGGCCAGAGCTTTCGATTAAGGTATCATTCATCACAATCGGGCCACTATTACGCGTTTTATTGAATCTATAATCAAATCCGAAAATTTGCAAAGGCTAACCTCTTTGCTTATTTTTTTGGATACAACATTTCTGTTGAAATGTTCCTATATTTTGTAGCAGTATTTATATTGATGGCCAGAGCTTTCGATTAAGGTATCATTCATCACAATCGAGCCACTATTACGCGTTTTATTGAATATTCAATCAAATTCGAAAATTTGCAAAGGCTAACCTCTTTGCTTATTTTTTTGGATACAAAATTTCTGTTGAAATGTTCCTATATTTTGTAGCAGTATTTATATTGATGGCCAGAGCTTTCGATTAAGGTATCATTCATCACAATCGGGCCACTATTACGCGTTTTATTGAATCTATAATCAAATCCGAAAATTTGCAAAGGCTAACCTCTTTGCTTATTTTTTTGGATACAACATTTCTGTTGAAATGTTCCTATATTTTGTAGCAGTATTTATATTGATGGCCAGAGCTTTCGATTAAGGTATCATTCATCACAATCGGGCCACTATTACGCGTTTTATTGAATATTCAATCAAATTCGAAAATTTGCAAAGGCTAACCTCTTTGCTTATTTTTTTGGATACAACATTTCTGTTGAAATGTTCCTATATTTTGTAGCAGTATTTATATTGATGGCCAGAGCTTTCGATTAAGGTATCATTCATCACAATCGGGCCACTATTACGCGTTTTATTGAATCTATAATCAAATCCGAAAATTTGCAAAGGCTAACCTCTTTGCTTATTTTTTTGGATACAACATTTCTGTTGAAATGTTCCTATATTTTGTAGCAGTATTTATATTGATGGCCAGAGCTTTCGATTAAGGTATCATTCATCACAATCGAGCCACTATTACGCGTTTTATTGAATATTCAATCAAATTCGAAAATTTGCAAAGGCTAACCCCTTTGCTTATTTTTTTGGATACAACATTTCTGTTGAAATTTTCCTATATTTTGTAGCAGTATTTATATTGATGGCCAGAGCTTTCGATTAAGGTATCGTTCATCACAATCGGGCCACTATTACGCGTTTTATTGAATATTCAATCAAATTCGAAAATTTGCAAAGGCTAACCTCTTTGCTTATTTTTTTGGATACAACATTTCTGTTGAAATGTTCCTATATTTTGTAGCAGTATTTATATTGATGGCCAGAGCTTTCGATTAAGGTATCGTTCATCACAATCGGGCCACTATTACGCGTTTTATTGAATATTCAATCAAATTCGAAAATTTGCAAAGGCTAACCTCTTTGCTTATTTTTTTGGATACAACATTTCTGTTGAAATGTTCCTATATTTTGTAGCAGTATTTATATTGATGGCCAGAGCTTTCGATTAAGGTATCATTCATCACAATCGAGCCACTATTACGCGTTTTATTGAATATTCAATCAAATTCGAAAATTTGCAAAGGCTAACCTCTTTGCTTATTTTTTTGGATACAACATTTCTGTTGAAATGTTCCTATATTTTGTAGCAGTATTTATATTGATGGCCAGAGCTTTCGATTAAGGTATCATTCATCACAATCGGGCCACTATTACGCGTTTTATTGAATATTCAATCAAATTCGAAAATTTGCAAAGGCTAACCTCTTTGCTTATTTTTTTGGATACAACATTTCTGTTGAAATGTTCCTATATTTTGTAGCAGTATTTATATTGATGGCCAGAGCTTTCGATTAAGGTATCATTCATCACAATCGGGCCACTATTACGCGTTTTATTGAATCTATAATCAAATCCGAAAATTTGCAAAGGCTAACCTCTTTGCTTATTTTTTTGGATACAACATTTCTGTTGAAATGTTCCTATATTTTGTAGCAGTATTTATATTGATGGCCAGAGCTTTCGATTAAGGTATCATTCATCACAATCGAGCCACTATTACGCGTTTTATTGAATATTCAATCAAATTCGAAAATTTGCAAAGGCTAACCCCTTTGCTTATTTTTTTGGATACAACATTTCTGTTGAAATGTTCCTATATTTTGTAGCAGTATTTATATTGATGGCCAAAGCTTTCGATTAAGGTATCATTCGTCACAATCGGGCCACTATTACTCGTTTTATTGAATCTTCAATCAAATTCGAAAATTTGCAAAGGCTAACCCCTTTGCTTATTTTTTTGGATACAAATTTTTTTTTGAAATGTTCCTATATTTTGTAGCAGTATTTGTATTGATGGCCAGAGCTTTCGATTAAGGTATCATTTGTCACAATCAGGCCACTATTACGCGTTTTATTGAATCTTCAATCAAATTCGAAAATTTGCAAAGGCTAACCCCTTTGCTTATTTTTTTGAATATAAAATTTTTGTTGAAAAGTTTCAATATTTTGAAGCAGTATTTATATTGATGGCCAGAGCTTTCGATTAAGGTATCATTCATTACAATCGGGCCACTATTACTCGTTTTATTGAATCTTCATTCAAATTTGAAAATTTGCAAAGGCTAACCCCTTTGCTTATATTTTTGGATACAAATTTTTTTTTGTAATGTTCCTATATTTTGTAGCAGTATTTATATTGATGGCCAGAGCTTTCGATTAAGGTATCATTTGTCACAATCAGGCCACTATTACGCGTTTTATTAAATCTTGAATCAAATTCGAAAATTTGCAAAGGCTAACCCCTTTGCTTATTTTTTTGAATATAAAATTTTTGTTGAAAAGTTTCAATATTTTGAAGCAGTACTTATATTGATGGCCAGAGCTTTCGATTAAGGTATCATTCATCACAATCGGGCCACTATTACTCGTTTTATTGAATCTTCATTCAAATTCGAAAATTTGCAAAGGCTAACCCCTTTGCTTATTTTTTTGGATACAATTTTTTTTTTGAAATGTTCCTATTTTTTGTAGCAGTATTTATATTGATTGCCAGAGCTTCCGATTAAGGTATCATTCGTCACAATCGGGCCACTATTACTCGTTTTATTGAATCTTCAATCAAATTCGAAAATTTGCAAAGGCTAACCCCTTTGCTTATTTTTTGGGTACAAAATTTCTGTTGAAATGTTTCTATATTTTGTAGCAGTATTTATATTGATGGCCAGAGCTTTCGATTAAGGTATCATTCATCACAATCGGGCCACTATTACACGTTTTATTGAATCTTCAATCAAATTCGAAAATTTGCAAAGGCTAACCCCTTTGCTTATTTTTTTGGATACAAATTTTTTTTGTAATGTTCCTATATTTTGTAGCAGTATTTATATTGATGGCCAGAGCTTTCGATTAAGGTATCATTCATCACAATCGGGCCACTATTACTCGTTTTATTGAATCTTCATTCAAATTTGAAAATTTGCAAAGGCTAACCCCTTTGCTTATTTTTTTGGATACAATTTTTTTTTTTGAAATGTTCCTATTTTTTGTAGCAGTATTTATATTGATGGCCAGAGCTTTCGATTAAGGTATCATTCGTCACAATCGGGCCACTATTACGCGTTTTATTGAATCTTCAATCAAATTCGAAAATTTGCAAAGGCTAACCCCTTTGCTTATTTTTTGGATACAAATTTTTTTTTGAAATGTTCCTATATTTTGTAGCAGTATTTATATTGATGGCCAGAGCTTTCGATTAAGGTATCATTCGTCACAATCGGGCCACTATTACGCGTTTTATTGAATCTTCAATCAAATCCGAAAATTTGCAAAGGCTAACCCCTTTGCTGATTTTTTTGGATACAATTTTTTTGTCGAAATCGATATTTTGTAGCAGTATTTATATTGATGGCCAGAGCTTTCGATTAAGGTATCATTCGTCACAATCGGGCCACTATTACGCGTTTTATTGAATCTTCAATCATATTCGAAAATTTGCAAAGGCTAACCTCTTTGCTTATTTTTTTGGATACAATTCTTTTGTTGAAATGTTCCTATATTTTGTAGCAGTATTTATTTTGATGACCGGAGCTTTCGATTAAGGTATCATTCGTCACAATCGGGCCACTATTACGCGTTTTATTGAATCTACAATCAAATCCGAAAATTTGCAAAGGCTAACCTCTTTGCTTAATTTTTGGGATACAAATCTTATTTGAAATGTTCCTAAATTTTGTAGCAGTATTTATATTGATGACCAGAGCTTTCGATTAAGGTATCATTCGTCACAATCGGGCCACTATTACGCGTTTTATTGAATCTTCAATCAAATTCGAAAATTTGCAAAGGCTAACCCCTTTGCTGATTTTTTTGAATACAAAATTTCTGTTGAAATGTTCTAATATTTTGTAGCAGTATTTATATTGATGGCCAGAGCTTTCGATTAAGGTATCATTCGTCACAATCGAGCCACTATTACGCGTTTTATTGAATCTACATTCAAATTCGAAAATTTGCAAAGGCTAACCCCTTTGCTTATTTGTTTAGATACAAAATTTCTGTTGAAATGTTCTTATATTTTGTAGCAGTATTTATATTGATGGCCAGAGCTTTCGATTAAGGTATCATTCATCACAATCGGGCCACTATTACGCGTTTTATTGAATCTACAATCAAATCCGAAAATTTGCAAAGGCTAACCCCTTTGCTTAATTTTTTGGATAAATTTTTTTTTTTAAATGTTTCTTTTTAGTAGCAGTATTTATATTGATGGCCAGAGCTTTCGATTAAGGTATCATTCGTCACAATCGAGCCACTATTACGCGTTTTATTGAATCTACATTCAATTCCGAAAATTTGCAAAGGCTAACCCCTTTGCTTATTTTTTTGGATACAAAATTTTTGTTGAAAAGTTTCGTTATTTTGTAGCAGTATTTATATTGATGGCCAGAGCTTTCGATTAAGGTATCATTCATCACAATCGGGCCACTATTACGCGTTTTATTGAATCTACATTCAAATTCGAAAATTTGCAAAGGCTAACCCCTTTGCTTATTTTTTTGGATACAATTTTTTTTTGAAATGTTCCTAAATTTTGTAGCAGTATTTATATTGATGGCCAGAGCTTTCGATTAAGGTATCATTCGTCACAATCGGGCCACTATTACGCGTTTTATTGAATCTACAATCAAATCCGAAAATTTGCAAAGGCTAACCCCTTTGCTTAATTTTTGGGATACAAATTTTTTTTGAAATGTTCCTGAATTTTGTAGCAGTATTTATATTGATGGCCAGAGCTTTCGATTAAGGTATCATTCGTCACAATCGGGCCACTCACGTTTTATTGAATCTACATTCAAATTCGAAAATTAGCAAAGGCTAACCCCTTTGCTTATTTTTTTGGATACAAATTTATTTTTTTAAATGTTCCTATACTTTGTAGCAGTATTTATATTGATGGCCAGAGCTTTCGATTAAGGTATCATTCGTCACAATCGGGCCACTATTACGCGTTTTATTGAATCTACAATCAAATCCGAAAATTTGCAAAGGCTAACCCCTTTGCTTAATTTTTGGGATACAAATTTTTTTTGAAATGTTCCTGAATTTTGTAGCAGTATTTATATTGATGGCCAGAGCTTTCGATTAAGGTATCATTCGTCACAATCGGGCCACTATTACGCGTTTTATTGAATCTTCAATCAAATTCGAAAATTTGCAAAGGCTAACCCCTTTGCTGATTTTTTTGAATACAAAATGTTTGTTGAAAAGTTTCTATATTTTGAAGCAATATTTATATTGATGGCCAGAGCTTTCGATTAAGGTATCATTCATCACAATCGGGCCACTATTACGCGTTTTATTGAATCTTCAATCAAATTCGAAAATTTGCAAAGGCTAACCCCTTTGCTTATTTTTTTGGATACAAAAATTTTAGTGAAAAGTTTCGATATTTTAAAGCAGTATTTATATTGATGGCCAAAGCTTTCGATTAAGGTATCATTCATCACAATCGGGCCACTATTACGCGTTTTATTGAATCTACAATCAAATTCGAAAATTTGCAAAGGCTAACCCCTTTGCTTATTTTTTTGGATACAAAATTTCTGTTGAAATGTTCTTATATTTTGTAGCAGTATTTATATTGATGGCCAGAGCTTTCGATTAAGATATCATTCATCACAATCGGGCCACTATTACGCGTTTTATTGAATCTACAATCAAATCCGAAAATTTGCAAAGGCTAACCCCTTTGCTTATTTTTTTGGATACAAAATTTTTATTGAAAAGTTTCGTTATTTTGTAGCAGTATTTATATTGATGGCCAGAGCTTTCGATTAAGGTATCATTCGTCACAATCGGGCCAATATTACGCGTTTTATTGAATTTACAATCAAATTCGAAAGGCTAACAAAGGCTAACCCCTTTGCTTATTTTTTTGAATACAAAACTTTTCTTGAAATGTTTCTATATTTTGTAGCAGTATTTATATTGATGGCCAGAGCTTTCGATTAAGGTATCATTCATCACAATCGGGCCACTATTACGCGTTTTATTGAATTTACAATCAAATTCGAAAGGCTAACAAAGGCTAACCCCTTTGCTTATTTTTTTGAATACAATTTTTTTTTTAAATGTTTCTTTATTTAGTAGCAGTATTTATATTGATGGCAAGAGCTTTTGATTAACGTATCATTCATCACAATCCGGCCACTATTACGCGTTTTATTGAATCTACATTCAAATCCGAAAATTTGCAAAGGCTAACCCCTTTGCTTATTTTTTTGGATACAAAATTTTTGTTGAAAAGTTTCGTTATTTTGTAGCAGTATTTATATTGATGGCCAGAGCTTTCGATTAAGGTATCAGTCATCACAATCGGGCCACAATTACGCGTTTTATTGAATCTACATTCAAATCCGAAAATTTGCAAAGGCTAACCCCTTTGCTGATTTTTTTGGATAAATTTTTTTTTGAAATGTTCCTATATTTTGTAGCAGTATTTATATTGATGGCCAGAGCTTTCGATTAAGGTATCATTCATCACAATCGGGCCACTATTACGCGTTTTATTGAATCTACATTCAAATCCGAAAATTTGCAAAGGCTAACCCCTTTGCTTATTTTTTTGGATACAAAATTTTTGTTGAAAAGTTTCGTTATTTTGTAACAGTATTTATATTGATGGCCAGAGCTTTCGATTAAGGTATCATTCATCACAATCGGGCCACAATTACGCGTTTTATTGAATCTACATTCAAATCCGAAAATTTGCAAAGGCTAACCCCTTTGCTGATTTTTTTGGATAAATTTTTTTTTGAAATGTTCCTATATTTTGTAGCAGTATTTATATTGATGGCCAGAGCTTTCGATTAAGGTATCATTCATCACAATCGGGCCACTATTACGCGTTTTATTGAATCTACATTCAAATCCGAAAATTTGCAAAGGCTAACCCCGTTGCTTATTTTTTTGGATACAAAATTTTTGTTGAAAAGTTTCGTTATTTTGTAACAGTATTTATATTGATGGCCAGAGCTTTCGATTAAGGTATCATTCATCACAATCGGGCCACAATTACGCGTTTTATTGAATCTACATTCAAATCCGAAAATTTGCAAAGGCTAACCCCTTTGCTGATTTTTTTGGATAAATTTTTTTTTGAAATGTTCCTATATTTTGTAGCAGTATTTATATTGATGGCCAGAGCTTTCGATTAAGGTATCATTCATCACAATCGGGCCACTATTACGCGTTTTATTGAATCTACATTCAAATCCGAAAATTTGCAAAGGCTAACCCCGTTGCTTATTTTTTTGGATACAAAATTTTTGTTGAAAAGTTTCGTTATTTTGTAACAGTATTTATATTGATGGCCAGAGCTTTCGATTAAGGTATCATTCATCACAATCGGGCCACTATTACGCGTTTTATTGAATCTACATTCAAATCCGAAAATTTGCAAAGGCTAACCCCGTTGCTTATTTTTTTGGATACAAAATTTTTGTTGAAAAGTTTCGTTATTTTGTAACAGTATTTATATTGATGGCCAGAGCTTTCGATTAAGGTATCATTCATCACAATCGGGCCACTATTACGCGTTTTATTGAATCTACATTCAAATCCGAAAATTTGCAAAGGCTAACCCCTTTGCTTATTTTTTTGGATACAAAATTTTTGTTGAAAAGTTTCGTTATTTTGTAACAGTATTTATATTGATGGCCAGAGCTTTCGATTAAGGTATCATTCATCACAATCGGGCCACAATTACGCGTTTTATTGAATCTACATTCAAATCCGAAAATTTGCAAAGGCTAACCCCTTTGCTGATTTTTTTGGATAAATTTTTTTTTGAAATGTTCCTATATTTTGTAGCAGTATTTATATTGATGGCCAGAGCTTTCGATTAAGGTATCATTCATCACAATCGGGCCACTATTACGCGTTTTATTGAATCTACATTCAAATCCGAAAATTTGCAAAGGCTAACCCCGTTGCTTATTTTTTTGGATACAAAATTTTTGTTGAAAAGTTTCGTTATTTTGTAACAGTATTTATATTGATGGCCAGAGCTTTCGATTAAGGTATCATTCATCACAATCGGGCCACTATTACGCGTTTTATTGAATCTTCAATCAAATTCGAAAATTTGCAAAGGCTAACCCCTTTGCTTATTTTTTTGGATACAAAATTTCTGTTGAAATATTCTTATATTTTGTAGCAGTATTTATATTGATGGCCAGAGCTTTCGATTAAGGTATCATTCGTCACAATCGGGCCACTATTACTCGTTTTATTGAATCTTCAATCAAATTCGAAAATTTGCAAAGGCTAACCCCTTTGCTTATTTTTTTAAATACAAAATTTTTGTTGAAAAGTTTCAATATTTTGAAGCAGTATTTATATTGATGGCCAGAGCTTTCGATTAAGGTATCATTCGTCACAATCGGGCCACTATTACTCGTTTTATTGAATCTTCAATCAAATTCGAAAATTTGCAAAGGCTAACCCCTTTGCTTATTTTTTTAAATACAAAATTTTTGTTGAAAAGTTTCAATATTTTGAAGCAGTATTTATATTGATGGCCAGAGCTTTCGATTAAGGTATCATTCATCACAATCGGGCCAGTATTACGCGTTTTATTGAATCTTCAATCAAATTCGAAAATTTGCAAAGGCTAACCCCTTTGCTTATTTTTTTGGATACAAATTTTTTTTGAAATGTTCCTATATTTTGTAGCAGTATTTGTATTGATGGCCAGAGCTTTTGATTAAGGTATCATTCGTCACAATCGGGCCAGTATTACGCGTTTTATTGAATCTTCAATCAAATTCGAAAATTTGCTAAGGCTAAACCCTTTGCTTATTTTTTTGAATATACAATTTTTGTTGAAAAGTTTCAATATTTTGAAGCAGTATTTATATTGATGGCCAGAGCTTTCGATTAAGGTATCATTCATCACAATCGGGCCACTATTACGCGTTTTATTGAATCTTCAATCAAATTCGAAAATTTGCAAAGGCTAACCCCTTTGCTTATTTTTTTTAATACAAAATTTTTGTTGAAAAGTTTCAATATTTTGAAGCAGTATTTATATTGATGGCCAGAGCTTTCGATTAAGGTATTATTCATCACAATCGGGCCACTATTACGCGTTTTATTGAATCTACATTCAAATCCGAAAATTTGCAAAGGCTAACCCCTTTGCTTATTTTTTTAGATACAAAATTTCTGTTGAAATGTTCTTATATTTTGTAGCAGTATTTATATTGATGGCCAGAGCTTTCGATTAAGATATCATTCATCACAATCGGGCCACTATTACGCGTTTTATTGAATCTACAATCAAATCCGAAAATTTGCAAAGGCTAATCCCTTTGCTTATTTTTTTGGATACAAAATTTTTATTGAAAAGTTTCGTTATTTTGTAGCAGTATTTATATTGATGGCCAGAGCTTTCGATTAAGGTATCATTCGTCACAATCGGGCCAATATTACGCGTTTTATTGAATTTACAATCAAATTCGAAAATTTGCAAAGGCTAACCCCTTTGCTTATTTTTTTGGATACAAAATTTCTGTTGAAATGTTCTTATATTTTGTAGCAGTATTTATATTGATGGCCAGAGCTTTCGATTAAGATATCATTCATCACAATCGGGCCACTATTACGCGTTTTATTGAATCTACATTCAAATCCGAAAATTTGCAAAGGCTAACCCCTTTGCTTATTTTTTTAGATACAAAATTTCTGTTGAAATGTTCTTATATTTTGTAGCAGTATTTATATTGATGGCCAGAGCTTTCGATTAAGGTATCATTCGTCACAATCGGGCCACTCACGTTTTATTGAATCTACATTCAAATTCGAAAATTAGCAAAGGCTAACCCCTTTGCTTATTTTTTTGGATACAAATTTATTTTTTTAAATGTTCCTATACTTTGTAGCAGTATTTATATTGATGGCCAGAGCTTTCGATTAAGGTATCATTCGTCACAATCGGGCCACTATTACGCGTTTTATTGAATCTACAATCAAATCCGAAAATTTGCAAAGGCTAACCCCTTTGCTTAATTTTTGGGATACAAATTTTTTTTGAAATGTTCCTGAATTTTGTAGCAGTATTTATATTGATGGCCAGAGCTTTCGATTAAGGTATCATTCGTCACAATCGGGCCACTCACGTTTTATTGAATCTACATTCAAATTCGAAAATTAGCAAAGGCTAACCCCTTTGCTTATTTTTTTGGATACAAATTTATTTTTTTAAATGTTCCTATACTTTGTAGCAGTATTTATATTGATGGCCAGAGCTTTCGATTAAGGTATCATTCGTCACAATCGGGCCACTATTACGCGTTTTATTGAATCTACAATCAAATCCGAAAATTTGCAAAGGCTAACCCCTTTGCTTAATTTTTGGGATACAAATTTTTTTTGAAATGTTCCTGAATTTTGTAGCAGTATTTATATTGATGGCCAGAGCTTTCGATTAAGGTATCATTCGTCACAATCGGGCCACTATTACGCGTTTTATTGAATCTTCAATCAAATTCGAAAATTTGCAAAGGCTAACCCCTTTGCTGATTTTTTTGAATACAAAATGTTTGTTGAAAAGTTTCTATATTTTGAAGCAATATTTATATTGATGGCCAGAGCTTTCGATTAAGGTATCATTCATCACAATCGGGCCACTATTACGCGTTTTATTGAATCTTCAATCAAATTCGAAAATTTGCAAAGGCTAACCCCTTTGCTTATTTTTTTGGATACAAAAATTTTAGTGAAAAGTTTCGATATTTTAAAGCAGTATTTATATTGATGGCCAAAGCTTTCGATTAAGGTATCATTCATCACAATCGGGCCACTATTACGCGTTTTATTGAATCTACAATCAAATTCGAAAATTTGCAAAGGCTAACCCCTTTGCTTATTTTTTTGGATACAAAATTTCTGTTGAAATGTTCTTATATTTTGTAGCAGTATTTATATTGATGGCCAGAGCTTTCGATTAAGATATCATTCATCACAATCGGGCCACTATTACGCGTTTTATTGAATCTACAATCAAATCCGAAAATTTGCAAAGGCTAACCCCTTTGCTTATTTTTTTGGATACAAAATTTTTATTGAAAAGTTTTGTTATTTTGTAGCAGTATTTATATTGATGGCCAGAGCTTTCGATTAAGGTATCATTCGTCACAATCGGGCCAATATTACGCGTTTTATTGAATTTACAATCAAATTCGAAAGGCTAACAAAGGCTAACCCCTTTGCTTATTTTTTTTAAAAAATACAAAACTTTTCTTGAAATGTTTCTATATTTTGTAGCAGTATTTATATTGATGGCCAGAGCTTTCGATTAAGGTATCATTCATCACAATCGGGCCACTATTACGCGTTTTATTGAATTTACAATCAAATTCGAAAGGCTAACAAAGGCTAACCCCTTTGCTTATTTTTTTGAATACAATTTTTTTTTGAAATGTTTCTTTATTTAGTAGCAGTATTTATATTGATGGCAAGAGCTTTTGATTAAGGTATCATTCATCACAATCCGGCCACTATTACGCGTTTTATTGAATCTACATTCAAATCCGAAAATTTGCAAAGGCTAACCCCTTTGCTTATTTTTTTGGATACAAAATTTTTGTTGAAAAGTTTCGTTATTTTGTAACAGTATTTATATTGATGGCCAGAGCTTTCGATTAAGGTATAATTCATCACAATCGGGCCACTATTACGCGTTTTATTGAATCTACATTCAAATCCGAAAATTTGCAAAGGCTAACCCCTTTGCTTATTTTTTTGGATACAAAATTTTTGTTGAAAAGTTTCGTTATTTTGTAACAGTATTTATATTGATGGCCAGAGCTTTCGATTAAGGTATCATTCATCACAATCGGGCCACTATTACGCGTTTTATTGAATCTACATTCAAATCCGAAAATTTGCAAAGGCTAACCCCTTTGCTTATTTTTTTGAATACAAAACTTTTCTTGAAATGTTTCTATATTTTGTAGCAGTATTTATATTGATGGCCAGAGCTTTCGATTAAGGTATCATTCGTCACAATCGGGCCACTATTACGCGTTTTATTGAATCTTCAATCAAATTCGAAAATTTGCAAAGGCTAACCCCTTTGCTTATTTTTTTGGATACAAAATTTCTGTTGAAATATTCTTATATTTTGTAGCAGTATTTATATTGATGGCCAGAGCTTTCGATTAAGGTATCATTCATCACAATCGGGCCACTATTACGCGTTTTATTGAATCTTCAATCAAATTCGAAAATTTGCAAAGGCTAACCCCTTTGCTGATTTTTTTGAATACAAAATGTTTGTTGAAAAGTTTCTATATTTTGAAGCAATATTTATATTGATGGCCAGAGCTTTCGATTAAGGTATCATTCGTCACACTCGGGCCAATATTACGCGTTTTATTGAATCTTCAATCAAATTCGAAAATTTGCAAAGGCTAACCCCTTTGCTTATTGTTTTGGATAAAATTTTTTTGTTGAAATGTTTCGATATTTTGTAGCAGTATTTATATTGATGGCCAGAGCTTTCGATTAAGGTATCATTCGTCACAATCGGGCCACTATTACGCGTTTTATTGAATCTTCAATCAAATTCGAAAATTTGCAAAGGCTAACCCCTTTGCTTATTTTTTTGGATACAAAATTTCTGTTGAAATGTTCTTATATTTTGTAGCAAGGTATCATTCATCACAATCGGGCCACTATTACGCGTTTTATTGAATCTACATTCAAATCCGAAAATTTGCAAAGGCTAACCCCTTTGCTTATTTTTTTGGATACATTTTTTTTTGAAATGTTCCTATATTTTGTAGCAGTATTTATATTGGTGGCCAGAGCTTTCGATTAAGGTATCATTCATCACAATCGGGCCACTATTACGCGTTTTATTGAATCTTCAATCAAATTCGAAAATTTGCAAAGGCTAACCCCTTTGCTTATTTTTTTGGATACAAAATTTCTGTTGAAATGTTCCTATATTTTGTAACAGTATTTATATTGATGGCCAGAGCTTTCGATTAAGGTATCATTCATCACAATCGGGCCACTATTACGCGTTTTATTGAATCTACATTCAAATTCGAAAATTTGCAAAGGCTAAACTCTTTGCTTATTTTTTTGGATACAAAATTTTTAGTAAAAAGTTTCTATATTTTAAAGCAGTATTTATATTGATGGCCAAAGCTTTCGATTAAGGTATCATTCATCACAATAGGGCCACTATTACGCGTTTTATTGAATCTACATTCAAATCCGAAAATTTGCAAAGGCTAACCCCTTTGCTTATTTTTTTGGATAAAATTTTTTTGTTGAAATGTTTCTATATTTTATAGCAGTATTTATATTGATGGCCAGAGCTTTCGATTAAGGTATCATTCGTCACAATAGGGCCACTATTACGCGTTTTATTGAATCTTCAATCAAATTCGAAAATTTGCAAAGGCTAACCCCTTTGCTTATTTTTTTGGATAAAATATTTTTGTTGAAATGTTTCGATATTTTGTAGCAGTATTTATATTGATGGCCAGAGCTTTCGATTAAGGTATCATTCGTCACAATCGGGCCACTATTACGCGTTTTATTGAATCTTCAATCAAATTCGAAAATTTGCAAAGGCTAACCCCTTTGCTTATTTTTTTGGATACAAAATTTCTGTTGAAATATTCTTATATTTTGTAGCAGTATTTATATTGATGGCCAGAGCTTTCGATTAAGATATCATTCATCACAATCGGGCCACTATTACGCGTTTTATTGAATCTACAATCAAATCCGAAAATTTGCAAAGGCTAACCCCTTTGCTTATTTTTTTGGATACAAAATTTTTAGTAAAAAGTTTCTATATTTTAAAGCAGTATTTATATTGATGGCCAAAGCTTTCGATTAAGGTATCATTCATCACAATCGGGCCACTATTACGCGTTTTATTGAATCTTCAATCAAATTCGAAAATTTGCAAAGGCTAACCCCTTTGCTGATTTTTTTGAATACAAAATGTTTGTTGAAAAGTTTCTATATTTTGAAGCAATATTTATATTGATGGCCAGAGCTTTCGATTAAGGTATCATTCGTCACACTCGGGCCAATATTACGCGTTTTATTGAATCTTCAATCAAATTCGAAAATTTGCAAAGGCTAACCCCTTTGCTTATTTTTTTGGATAAAATTTTTTTTTTGAAATGTTTCGATATTTTGTAGCAGTATTTATATTGATGGCCAGAGCTTTCGATTAAGGTATCATTCGTCACAATCGGGCCACTATTACGCGTTTTATTGAATCTTCAATCAAATCCGAAAATTTGCAAAGGCTAACCCCTTTGCTTATTTTTTTGGATAAATTTTTTTTTTTAAATGTTTCGATATTTTGTAGCAGTATTTATATTGATGGCCAGAGCTTTCGATTAAGGTATCATTCGTCACAATCGGGCCACTATTACGCGTTTTATTGAATCTTCAATCAAATTCGAAAATTTGCAAAGGCTAACCCCTTTGCTTATTTTTTTGGATAAAATTTTTTTGTTGAAATGTTTCGATATTTTGTAGCAGTATTTATATTGATGGCCAGAGCTTTCGATTAAGGTATCATTCGTCACAATCGGGCCACTATTACGCGTTTTATTGAATCTTCAATCAAATTCGAAAATTTGCAAAGGCTAACCCCTTTGCTTATTTTTTTGGATACAAAATTTCTGTTGAAATATTCTTATATTTTGTAGCAGTATTTATATTGATGGCCAGAGCTTTCGATTAAGATATCATTCATCACAATCGGGCCACTATTACGCGTTTTATTGAATTTACAATCAAATTCGAAAGGCTAACAAAGGCTAACCCCTTTGCTTATTTTTTTGGATACAAAATTTTTAGTAAAAAGTTTCTATATTTTAAAGCAGTATTTATATTGATGGCCAAAGCTTTCGATTAAGGTATCATTCATCACAATCGGGCCACTATTACGCGTTTTATTGAATCTTCAATCAAATTCGAAAATTTGCAAAGGCTAACCCCTTTGCTGATTTTTTTGAATACAAAATGTTTGTTGAAAAGTTTCTATATTTTGAAGCAATATTTATATTGATGGCCAGAGCTTTCGATTAAGGTGTCATTCGTCACAATCGGGCCACTATTACTCGTTTTATTGAATCTTCAATCAAATTCGAAAATTTGCAAAGGCTAACCCCTTTGCTTATTTTTTTGGATAAAATTTTTTTATTGAAATGTTTCGATATTTTGTAGCAGTATTTATATTGATGGCCAGAGCTTTCGATTAAGGTATCATTCATCACAATCGGGCCACTATTACGCGTTTTATTGAATCTACATTCAAATCCGAAAATTTGCAAAGGCTAACCCCTTTGCTTATTTTTTTGGATAAATTTTTTTTTGAAATGTTCCTATATTTTGTAGCAGTATTTATATTGATGGCCAGAGCTTTCGATTAAGGTATCATTCATCACAATCGGGCCACTATTACTCGTTTTATTGAATCTTCAATCAAATTCGAAAATTTGCAAAGGCTAACCCCTTTGCTTATTTTTTTGGATACAAAATTTCTGTTGAAATGTTCTTATATTTTGTAACAGTATTTATATTGATGGCCAGAGCTTTCGATTAAGGTATCATTCATCACAATCGGGCCACTATTACGCGTTTTATTGAATCTACATTCAAATTCGAAAATTTGCAAAGGCTAAACTCTTTGCTTATTTTTTTGGATACAAAATTTTTAGTAAAAAGTTTCTATATTTTAAAGCAGTATTTATATTGATGGCCAAAGCTTTCGATTAAGGTATCATTCATCACAATAGGGCCACTATTACGCGTTTTATTGAATCTACATTCAAATCCGAAAATTTGCAAAGGCTAACCCCTTTGCTTATTTTTTTGGATACAAAATTTCTGTTGAAATGTTCTTATATTTTGTAACAGTATTTATATTGATGGCCAGAGCTTTCGATTAAGGTATCATTCATCACAATCGGGCCACTATTACGCGTTTTATTGAATCTACAATCAAATCCGAAAATTTGCAAAGGCTAACCCCTTTGCTTATTTTTTTGGATAAATTTTTTTTTTAAATGTTCCTATATTTTGTAGCAGTATTTATATTGATGGCCAGAGCTTTCGATTAAGGTATCATTCATCACAATCGGGCCACTATTACGCGTTTTATTGAATCTTCAATCAAATCCAAAAATTTGCAAAGGCTAACCCCTTTGCTTATTTTTTTGGATAAATTTTTTTTTTTAAATGTTTCGTTTTAGTAGCAGTATTTATATTGATGGCCAAAGCTTTCGATTAAGGTATCATTCATCACAATCGGGCCACTATTACGCGTTTTATTGAATCTACATTCAAATCCGAAAATTTGCAAAGGCTAGCCCCTTTGCTTATTTTTTTGGATAAATTTTTTTTTGAAATGTTCCTATATTTTGCAGCAGTATTTATATTGATGGCCAAAGCTTTCGATTAAGGTATCATTCATCACAATCGGGCCACTATTACGCGTTTTATTGAATCTACATTCAAATCCGAAAATTTGCAAAGGCTAACCCCTTTGCTTATTTTTTTGGATACAAAATTTTTGTTGAAAAGTTTCGTTATTTTGTAGCAGTATTTGTATTGATGGCCAGAGCTTTCGATTAAGGTATCATTCATCACAATCGGGCCACTATTACGCGTTTTATTGAATCTACATTCAAATCCGAAAATTTGCAAAGGCTAACCCCTTTGCTGATTTTTTTGGATAAATTTTTTTTTGAAATGTTCCTATATTTTGTAGCAGTATTTATATTGATGGCCAGAGCTTTCGATTAAGGTATCATTCATCACAATCGGGCCACTATTACGCGTTTTATTGAATCTACATTCAAATCCGAAAATTTGCAAAGGCTAACCCCTTTGCTTATTTTTTTGGATACAAAATTTTTGTTGAAAAGTTTCGTTATTTTGTAGCAGTATTTGTATTGATGGCCAGAGCTTTCGATTAAGGTATCATTCATCACAATCGGGCCACTATTACGCGTTTTATTGAATCTACATTCAAATCCGAAAATTTGCAAAGGCTAACCCCTTTGCTTATTTTTTTGGATACAAAATTTCTGTTGAAATGTCCTTATATTTTGTAACAGTATTTATATTGATGGCCAGAGCTTTCGATTAAGGTATCATTCATCACAATCGGGCCACTATTACGCGTTTTATTGAATCTACATTCAAATCCGAAAATTTGCAAAGGCTAACCCCTTTGCTTATTTTTTTGGATAAATTTTTTTTTGAAATGTTCCTATATTTTGCAGCAGTATTTATATTGATGGCCAAAGCTTTCGATTAAGGTATCATTCATCACAATCGGGCCACTATTACGCGTTTTATTGAATCTACATTCAAATCCGAAAATTTGCAAAGGCTAACCCCTTTGCTTATTTTTTTGGATACAAAATTTTTGTTGAAAAGTTTCGTTATTTTGTAGCAGTATTTGTATTGATGGCCAGAGCTTTCGATTAAGGTATCATTCATCACAATCGGGCCACTATTACGCGTTTTATTGAATCTACATTCAAATCCGAAAATTTGCAAAGGCTAACCCCTTTGCTGATTTTTTTGGATAAATTTTTTTTTGAAATGTTCCTATATTTTGTAGCAGTATTTATATTGATGGCCAGAGCTTTCGATTAAGGTATCATTCATCACAATCGGGCCACTATTACGCGTTTTATTGAATCTACATTCAAATCCGAAAATTTGCAAAGGCTAACCCCTTTGCTTATTTTTTTGGATACAAAATTTCTGTTGAAATGTTCTTATATTTTGTAACAGTATTTATATTGATGGCCAGAGCTTTCGATTAAGGTATCATTCATCACAATCGGGCTACTATTACGCGTTTTATTGAATCTACAATCAAATCCGAAAATTTGCAAAGGCTAACCCCTTTGCTTATTTTTTTGGATACAAAATTTTTGTTGAAAAGTTTCGTTATTTTGTAGCAGTATTTATATTGATGGCCAGAGCTTTCGATTAAGGTATCATTCGTCACAATCGGGCCACTATTACGCGTTTTATTGAATCTTCAATCAAATTCGAAAATTTGGAAAGGCTAACCCCTTTGCTGATTTTTTTGAATACAAAATGTTTGTTGAAAAGTTTCAATATTTTGAAGCAATATTTATATTGATGGCCAGAGCTTTCGATTAAGGTATCATTCGTCACAATCGGGCCACTATTACGCGTTTTATTGAATCTTCAATCAAATTCGAAAATTTGCAAAGGCTAACCCCTTTGCTTATTTTTTTGGATACAATTTTTTTGTTGAAATGTTTCGATATTTTGTAGCAGTATTTATATTGATGGCCAGAGCTTTCGATTAAGGTATCATTCGTCACAATCGGGCCACTATTACGCGTTTTATTGAATCTTCAATCAAATTCGAAAATTTGCAAAGGCTAACCCCTTTGCTTATTTTTTTGGATACAAAATTTCTGTTGAAATATTCCTTTATTTTGTATCAGTATTTATATTGATGGCCAGAGCTTCCGATTAAGGTATCATTCATCAAAATCGGGCCACTGTTACGCGTTTTATTGAATCTTCAATCAAATTCGAAAATTTGCAAAGGCTAACCCCTTTGATTATTTTTTTGGATACAATTTTTTTAATGAAATGTTTTGCTATTTTGTAGCAGTATTTATATTGATGGCCAGAGCTTTCGATTAAGGTATCATTCATCACAGTCGGGCCACTATTACGCGTTTTATTGAATCTACATTCAAATCCGAAAATTTGCAAAGGCTAACCCCTTTGCTTATTTTTTTAGATACAAAATTTCTGTTCAAATGTTCCTATATTTTGAAGCAGTATTTATATTGATGGCCAGAGCTTTTGATTAAGGTATCATTCAGCACAATCCGGCCACTATTGCGCGTTTTATTGAATCTTCAATCAAATTCGAAAATTTGCAAAGGCTAACCCCTTTGATTATTTTTTTGGATACAATTTTTTTGTTGAAATGTTTCGATATTTTGTAGCAATATTTATATTGAAGGCCAGAGCTTTCGATTAAGGTATCATTCATCACAATCGGGCCACTATTACGCGTTTTATTGAATCTACATTCAAATCCGAAAATTTGCAAAGGCTAACCCCTTTGCTTATTTTTTTAGATACAAAATTTCTGTTGAAATGTTCCTATATTTTGAAGCAGTATTTATATTGATGGCCAGAGCTTTCGATTAAGGTATCATTCGTCACAATCGGGCCACTATTACGCGTTTTATTGAATCTTCAATCAAATTCGAAAATTTGCAAAGGCTAACCCCTTTGCTTATTTTTTTGGATACAAAATTTCTGTTGAAATATTTCTTTATTTTGTATCAGTATTTATATTGATGGCCAGAGCTTTCGATTAAGGTATCATTCATCACAATCGGGCCACTATTACGCGTTTTATTGAATCTTCAATCAAATTCGAAAATTTGCAAAGGCTAACCCCTTTGATTATTTTTTTGGATACAATTTTTTTATTGAAATGTTTTGATATTTTGTAGCAGTATTTATATTGAAAGCCAGAGCTTTCGATTAAGGTATCATTCGTCACAATCGGGCCACTATTACGCGTTTTATTGAATCTACATTCAATTTCGAAAATTTGCAAAGGCTAACCCCTTTGCTTATTTTTTTGGATACAATATTTTTGTTGAAATGTATTTATATTGATGGCCAGAGCTTTCGATTAAGGTATCATTCATCACAATCGGGCCACTATTACGCGTTTTATTGAATCTACATTCAAATCCGAAAATTTGCAAAGGCTAACCCCTTTGCTTATTTTTTTGGATACAATATTTTTGTTGAAATGTTTTGATATTTTGTAGCAGTATTTATATTGATGGCCAGAGCTTTCGATTAAGGTATCATTCATCACAATCGGGCCACTATTACGCGTTTTATTGAATCTTCAATCAAATTCGAAAATTTGCAAAGGCTAACCCCTTTGCTTATTTTTTTGGATACAATATTTTTGTTGAAATGTTTTGATATTTTGTAGCAGTATTTATATTGATGGCCAGAGCTTTCGATTAAGGTATCATTCGTCACAATCGGGCCACTATTACGCGTTTTATTGAATCTTCAATCAAATTCGAAAATTTGCAAAGGCTAACCCCTTTGCTTATTTTTTTGGATACAAAATTTCTGTTGAAATATTCCTTTATTTTGTATCAGTATTTATATTGATGGCCAGAGCTTCCGATTAAGGTATCATTCATCACAATCGGGCCACTATTACTCGTTTTATTGAATCTTCAATCAAATTCGAAAATTTGCAAAGGCTAACCCCTTTGCTTATTTTTTTGGATAAAATTTTTTTATTGAAATGTTTCGATATTTTGTAGCAGTATTTATATTGATGGCCAGAGCTTTCGATTAAGGTATCATTCGTCACAATCGGGCCACTATTACGCGTTTTATTGAATCTTCAATCAAATTCGAAAATTTGCAAAGGCTAACCCCTTTGCTTATTTTTTTGGATACAAAATTTCTGTTGAAATATTCCTTTATTTTGTATCAGTATTTATATTGATGGCCAGAGCTTCCGATTAAGGTATCATTCATCACAATCGGGCCACTATTACTCGTTTTATTGAATCTTCAATCAAATTCGAAAATTTGCAAAGGCTAACCCCTTTGCTTATTTTTTTGGATAAAATTTTTTTATTGAAATGTTTCGATATTTTGTAGCAGTATTTATATTGATGGCCAGAGCTTTCGATTAAGGTATCATTCGTCACAATCGGGCCACTATTACGCGTTTTATTGAATCTTCAATCAAATTCGAAAATTTGCAAAGGCTAACCCCTTTGCTTATTTTTTTGGATACAAAATTTCTGTTGAAATGTTCTTATATTTTGTAGCAAGGTATCATTCATCACAATCGGGCCACTATTACGCGTTTTATTGAATCTACATTCAAATTCGAAAATTTGCAAAGGGTAACCCCTTTGCTTATTTTTTTAGATACAAAATTTCTGTTCAAATGTTCCTATATTTTGAAGCAGTATTTATATTGATGGCCAGAGCTTTTGATTAAGGTATCATTCAGCACAATCCGGCCACTATTGCGCGTTTTATTGAATCTTCAATCAAATTCGAAAATTTGCAAAGGCTAACCCCTTTGATTATTTTTTTGGATACAATTTTTTTGTTGAAATGTTTCGATATTTTGTAGCAATATTTATATTGAAGGCCAGAGCTTTCGATTAAGGTATCATTCATCACAATCGGGCCACTACTACGCGTTTTATTGAATCTACATTCAAATTCGAAAATTTGCAAAGGCTAACCCCTTTGCTTATTTTTTTGGATACAATATTTTTGTTGAAATGTTTTGTTATTATGTAGCAGTATTTATATTGATGGCCAGAGCTTTCGATTAAGGTATCATTCATCACAATCGGGCCACTATTACGCGTTTTATTGAATCTAAATTCAAATCCAAAAATTTGCAAAGGCTAACCCCTTTGCTTATTTTTTTAGATACAAAATTTCTGTTGAAATGTTCCTATATTTTGAAGCAGTATTTATATTGATGGCCAGAGCTTTCGATTAAGGTATCATTCGTCACAATCGGGCCACTATTACGCGTTTTATTGAATCTTCAATCAAATTCGAAAATTTGCAAAGGCTAACCCCTTTGCTTATTTTTTTGGATACAAAATTTCTGTTGAAATATTCCTTTATTTTGTATCAGTATTTATATTGATGGCCAGAGCTTCCGATTAAGGTATCATTCATCACAATCGGGCCACTATTACTCGTTTTATTGAATCTTCAATCAAATTCGAAAATTTGCAAAGGCTAACCTTTTTGCTTATTTTTTTGGATAAAATTTTTTTATTGAAATGTTTCGATATTTTGTAGCAGTATTTATATTGATGGCCAGAGCTTTCGATTAAGGTATCATTCGTCACAATCGGGCCACTATTACGCGTTTTATTGAATCTTCAATCAAATTCGAAAATTTGCAAAGGCTAACCCCTTTGCTTATTTTTTTGGATACAAAATTTCTGTTGAAATGTTCTTATATTTTGTAGCAAGGTATCATTCATCACAATCGGGCCACTATTACGCGTTTTATTGAATCTACATTCAAATTCGAAAATTTGCAAAGGCTAACCCCTTTGCTTATTTTTTTAGATACAAAATTTCTGTTCAAATGTTCCTATATTTTGAAGCAGTATTTATATTGATGGCCAGAGCTTTTGATTAAGGTATCATTCAGCACAATCCGGCCACTATTGCGCGTTTTATTGAATCTTCAATCAAATTCGAAAATTTGCAAAGGCTAACCCCTTTGCTTATTTTTTTGGATACAATATTTTTGTTGAAATGTTTTGTTATTATGTAGCAGTATTTATATTGATGGCCAGAGCTTTCGATTAAGGTATCATTCATCACAATCGGGCCACTATTACGCGTTTTATTGAATCTTCAATCAAATTCGAAAATTTGCAAAGGCTAACCCCTTTGCTTATTTTTTTGGATACAATATTTTTGTTGAAATGTTTTGATATTATGTAGCAGTATTTATATTGATGGCCAGAGCTTTCGATTAAGGTATCATTCATCACAATCGGGCCACTATTACGCGTTTTATTGAATCTTCAATCAAATTCGAAAATTTGCAAAGGCTAACCCCTTTGATTATTTTTTTGGATACAATTTTTTTGTTGAAATGTTTCGATATTTTGTAGCAATATTTATATTGAAGGCCAGAGCTTTCGATTAAGGTATCATTCATCACAATCGGGCCACTACTATGCGTTTTATTGAATCTACATTCAAATTCGAAAATTTGCAAAGGCTAACCCCTTTGCTTATTTTTTTGGATACAATATTTTTGTTGAAATGTTTTGTTATTATGTAGCAGTATTTATATTGATGGCCAGAGCTTTCGATTAAGGTATCATTCATCACAATCGGGCCACTATTACGCGTTTTATTGAATCTTCAATCAAATTCGAAAATTTGCAAAGGCTAACCCCTTTGCTTATTTTTTTGGATAAAATTTTTTTATTGAAATGTTTCGATATTTTGTAGCAGTATTTATATTGATGGCCAGAGCTTTCGATTAAGGTATCATTCGTCACAATCGGGCCACTACTACGCGTTTTATTGAATCTACATTCAAATTCGAAAATTTGCAAAGGCTAACCCCTTTGCTTATTTTTTTGGATACAATATTTTTGTTGAAATGTTTTGTTATTATGTAGCAGTATTTATATTGATGGCCAGAGCTTTCGATTAAGGTATCATTCATCACAATCGGGCCACTATTACGCGTTTTATTGAATCTACATTCAAATTCGAAAATTTGCAAAGGCTAACCCCTTTGCTTATTTTTTTGGATACAATATTTTTGTTGAAATGTTTTGTTATTATGTAGCAGTATTTATATTGATGGCCAGAGCTTTCGATTAAGGTATCATTCATCACAATCGGGCCACTATTACGCGTTTTATTGAATCTTCAATCAAATTCGAAAATTTGCAAAGGCTAACCCCTTTGCTTATTTTTTTAGATACAAAATTTCTGTTCAAATGTTCCTATATTTTGAAGCGGTATTTATATTGATGGCCAGAGCTTTTGATTAAGGTATCATTCAGCACAATCCGGCCACTATTGCGCGTTTTATTGAATCTTCAATCAAATTCGAAAATTTGCAAAGGCTAACCCCTTTGATTATTTTTTTGGATACAATTTTTTTGTTGAAATGTTTCGATATTTTGTAGCAGTATTTATATTGAAAGCCAGAGCTTTCGATTAAGGTATCATTCGTCACAATCGGGCCACTATTACGCGTTTTATTGAATCTACATTCAATTTCGAAAATTTGCAAAGGCTAACCCCTTTGCTTATTTTTTTGGATACAATATTTTTGTTGAAATGTATTTATATTGATGGCCAGAGCTTTCGATTAAGGTATCATTCATCACAATCGGGCCACTATTACGCGTTTTATTGAATCTACATTCAAATCCGAAAATTTGCAAAGGCTAACCCCTTTGCTTATTTTTTTGGATACAATATTTTTGTTGAAATGTTTTGATATTTTGTAGCAGTATTTGTATTGATGGCCAGAGCTTTCGATTAAGGTATCATTCATCACAATCGGGCCACTATTACGCGTTTTATTGAATCTTCAATCAAATTCGAAAATTTGCAAAGGCTAACCCCTTTGCTTATTTTTTTGGATACAATATTTTTGTTGAAATGTTTTGATATTTTGTAGCAGTATTTATATTGATGGCCAGAGCTTTCGATTAAGGTATCATTCATCACAATCGGGCCACTATTACGCGTTTTATTGAATCTACATTCAAATCCGAAAATTTGCAAAGGCTAACCCCTTTGCTTATTTTTTTAGATACAAAATTTCTGTTGAAATGTTCCTATATTTTGAAGTAGTATTTATATTGATGGCCAGAGCTTTCGATTAAGGTATCATTCGTCACAATCGGGCCACTATTACGCGTTTTATTGAATCTTCTATCAAATTCGAAAATTTGCAAAGGCTAACCCCTTTGCTTATTTTTTTGGATACAAAATTTCTGTTGAAATATTCCTTTATTTTGTATCAGTATTTATATTGATGGCCAGAGCTTTCGATTAAGGTATCATTCGTCACAATCGGGCCACTATTACGCGTTTTATTGAATCTTCAATCAAATTCGAAAATTTGCAAAGGCTAACCCCTTTGCTTATTTTTTTGGATACAAAATTTCTGTTGAAATGTTCTTATATTTTGTAGCAAGGTATCATTCATCACAATCGGGCCACTATTACGCGTTTTATTGAATCTACATTCAAATTCGAAAATTTGCAAAGGCTAACCCCTTTGCTTATTTTTTTGGATACAAAATTTTTGTTGAAAAGTTTCGTTATTTTGTAGCAGTATTTGTATTGATGGCCAGAGCTTTCGATTAAGGTATCATTCATCACAATCGGGCCACTATTACGCGTTTTATTGAATCTACATTCAAATCCGAAAATTTGCAAAGGCTAACCCCTTTGCTTATTTTTTTAGATACAAAATTTCTGTTGAAATGTTCCTATATTTTGAAGCAGTATTTATATTGATGGCCAGAGCTTTCGATTAAGGTATCATTCGTCACAATCGGGCCACTATTACGCGTTTTATTGAATCTTCAATCAAATTCGAAAATTTGCAAAGGCTAACCCCTTTGCTTATTTTTTTGGATACAAAATTTCTGTTGAAATATTCCTTTATTTTGTATCAGTATTTATATTGATGGCCAGAGCTTCCGATTAAGGTATCATTCATCACAATCGGGCCACTATTACGCGTTTTATTGAATCTTCAATCAAATTCGAAAATTTGCAAAGGCTAACCCCTTTGATTATTTTTTTGGATACAATTTTTTTATTGAAATGTTTCGATATTTTGTAGCAGTATTTATATTGAAAGCCAGAGCTTTCGATTAAGGTATCATTCGTCACAATCGGGCCACTATTACGCGTTTTATTGAATCTACATTCAATTTCGAAAATTTGCAAAGGCTAACCCCTTTGCTTATTTTTTTGGATACAATATTTTTGTTGAAATGTATTTATATTGATGGCCAGAGCTTTCGATTAAGGTATCATTCATCACAATCGGGCCACTATTACGCGTTTTATTGAATCTACATTCAAATCCGAAAATTTGCAAAGGCTAACCCCTTTGCTTATTTTTTTGGATACAATATTTTTGTTGAAATGTTTTGATATTTTGTAGCAGTATTTATATTGATGGCCAGAGCTTTCGATTAAGGTATCATTCATCACAATCGGGCCACTATTACGCGTTTTATTGAATCTACATTCAAATCCGAAAATTTGCAAAGACTAACCCCTTTGCTTATTTTTTTAGATACAAAATTTCTGTTGAAATGTTCCTATATTTTGAAGCAGTATTTATATTGATGGCCAGAGCTTTCGATTAAGGTATCATTCGTCACAATCGGGCCACTATTACGCGTTTTATTGAATCTTCAATCAAATTCGAAAATTTGCAAAGGCTAACCCCTTTGCTTATTTTTTTGGATACAAAATTTCTGTTGAAATATTCCTTTATTTTGTATCAGTATTTATATTGATGGCCAGAGCTTCCGATTAAGGTATCATTCATCACAATCGGGCCACTATTACGCGTTTTATTGAATCTTCAATCAAATTCGAAAATTTGCAAAGGCTAACCCCTTTGATTATTTTTTTGGATACAATTTTTTTGTTGAAATGTTTCGATATTTTGTAGCAATATTTATATTGAAGGCCAGAGCTTTCGATTAAGGTATCATTCATCACAATCGGGCCACTACTACGCGTTTTATTGAATCTACATTCAAATTCGAAAATTTGCAAAGGCTAACCCCTTTGCTTATTTTTTTGGATACAATATTTTTGTTGAAATGTTTTGTTATTATGTAGCAGTATTTATATTGATGGCCAGAGCTTTCGATTAAGGTATCATTCATCACAATCGGGCCACTATTACGCGTTTTATTGAATCTAAATTCAAATCCAAAAATTTGCAAAGGCTAACCCCTTTGCTTATTTTTTTAGATACAAAATTTCTGTTGAAATGTTCCTATATTTTGAAGCAGTATTTATATTGATGGCCAGAGCTTTTAATTAAGGTATCATTCGTCACAATCCGGCCACTATTGCGCGTTTTATTGAATCTTCAATCAAATTCGAAAATTTGCAAAGGCTAACCCCTTTGATTATTTTTTTGGATACAATTTTTTTATTGAAATGTTTCGATATTTTGTAGCAGTATTTATATTGAAAGCCAGAGCTTTCGATTAAGGTATCATTCGTCACAATCGGGCCACTATTACGCGTTTTATTGAATCTACATTCAATTTCGAAAATTTGCAAAGGCTAACCCCTTTGCTTATTTTTTTGGATACAATATTTTTGTTGAAATGTATTTATATTGATGGCCAGAGCTTTCGATTAAGGTATCATTCATCACAATCGGGCCACTATTACGCGTTTTATTGAATCTACATTCAAATCCGAAAATTTGCAAAGGCTAACCCCTTTGCTTATTTTTTTGGATACAATATTTTTGTTGAAATGTTTTGATATTTTGTAGAAGTATTTATATTGATGGCCAGAGCTTTCGATTAAGGTATCATTCATCACAATCGGGCCACTATTACGCGTTTTATTGAATCTTCAATCAAATTCGAAAATTTGCAAAGGCTAACCCCTTTGCTTATTTTTTTGGATACAATATTTTTGTTGAAATGTTTTGATATTTTGTAGCAGTATTTATATTGATGGCCAGAGCTTTCGATTAAGGTATCATTCATCACAATCGGGCCACTATTACGCGTTTTATTGAATCTACATTCAAATCCGAAAATTTGCAAAGGCTAACCCCTTTGCTTATTTTTTTAGATACAAAATTTCTGTTGAAATGTTCCTATATTTTGAAGCAGTATTTATATTGATGGCCAGAGCTTTCGATTAAGGTATCATTCGTCACAATCGGGCCACTATTACGCGTTTTATTGAATCTTCAATCAAATTCGAAAATTTGCAAAGGCTAACCCCTTTGCTTATTTTTTTGGATACAAAATTTCTGTTGAAATATTCCTTTATTTTGTATCAGTATTTATATTGATGGCCAGAGCTTTCGATTAAGGTATCATTCATCACAATCGGGCCACTATTACGCGTTTTATTGAATCTTCAATCAAATTCGAAAATTTGCAAAGGCTAACCCCTTTGATTATTTTTTTGGATACAATTTTTTTATTGAAATGTTTCGATATTTTGTAGCAGTATTTATATTGAAAGCCAGAGCTTTCGATTAAGGTATCATTCGTCACAATCGGGCCACTATTACGCGTTTTATTGAATCTACATTCAATTTCGAAAATTTGCAAAGGCTAACCCCTTTGCTTATTTTTTTGGATACAATATTTTTGTTGAAATGTATTTATATTGATGGCCAGAGCTTTCGATTAAGGTATCATTCATCACAATCGGGCCACTATTACGCGTTTTATTGAATCTACATTCAAATCCGAAAATTTGCAAAGGCTAACCCCTTTGCTTATTTTTTTGGATACAATATTTTTGTTGAAATGTTTTGATATTTTGTAGCAGTATTTATATTGATGGCCAGAGCTTTCGATTAAGGTATCATTCATCACAATCGGGCCACTATTACGCGTTTTATTGAATCTTCAATCAAATTCGAAAATTTGCAAAGGCTAACCCCTTTGCTTATTTTTTTGGATACAATATTTTTGTTGAAATGTTTTGATATTTTGTAGCAGTATTTATATTGATGGCCAGAGCTTTCGATTAACGTATCATTCGTCACAATCGGGCCACTATTACGCGTTTTATTGAATCTTCAATCAAATTCGAAAATTTGCAAAGGCTAACCCCTTTGCTTATTTTTTTGGATACAAAATTTCTGTTGAAATATTCCTTTATTTTGTATCAGTATTTATATTGATGGCCAGAGCTTCCGATTAAGGTATCATTCATCACAATCGGGCCACTATTACTCGTTTTATTGAATCTTCAATCAAATTCGAAAATTTGCAAAGGCTAACCCCTTTGCTTATTTTTTTGGATAAAATTTTTTTATTGAAATGTTTCGATATTTTGTAGCAGTATTTATATTGATGGCCAGAGCTTTCGATTAAGGTATCATTCGTCACAATCGGGCCACTATTACGCGTTTTATTGAATCTTCAATCAAATTCGAAAATTTGCAAAGGCTAACCCCTTTGCTTATTTTTTTGGATACAAAATTTCTGTTGAAATGTTCTTATATTTTGTAGCAAGGTATCATTCATCACAATCGGGCCACTATTACGCGTTTTATTGAATCTACATTCAAATTCGAAAATTTGCAAAGGCTAACCCCTTTGCTTATTTTTTTAGATACAAAATTTCTGTTCAAATGTTCCTATATTTTGAAGCAGTATTTATATTGATGGCCAGAGCTTTTGATTAAGGTATCATTCAGCACAATCCGGCCACTATTGCGCGTTTTATTGAATCTTCAATCAAATTCGAAAATTTGCAAAGGCTAACCCCTTTGATTATTTTTTTGGATACAATTTTTTTGTTGAAATGTTTCGATATTTTGTAGCAATATTTATATTGAAGGCCAGAGCTTTCGATTAAGGTATCATTCATCACAATCGGGCCACTACTACGCGTTTTATTGAATCTACATTCAAATTCGAAAATTTGCAAAGGCTAACCCCTTTGCTTATTTTTTTGGATACAATATTTTTGTTGAAATGTTTTGTTATTATGTAGCAGTATTTATATTGATGGCCAGAGCTTTCGATTAAGGTATCATTCATCACAATCGGGCCACTATTACGCGTTTTATTGAATCTAAATTCAAATCCAAAAATTTGCAAAGGCTAACCCCTTTGCTTATTTTTTTAGATACAAAATTTCTGTTGAAATGTTCCTATATTTTGAAGCAGTATTTATATTGATGGCCAGAGCTTTCGATTAAGGTATCATTCGTCACAATCGGGCCACTATTACGCGTTTTATTGAATCTTCAATCAAATTCGAAAATTTGCAAAGGCTAACCCCTTTGCTTATTTTTTTGGATACAAAATTTCTGTTGAAATATTCCTTTATTTTGTATCAGTATTTATATTGATGGCCAGAGCTTCCGATTAAGGTATCATTCATCACAATCGGGCCACTATTACTCGTTTTATTGAATCTTCAATCAAATTCGAAAATTTGCAAAGGCTAACCCCTTTGCTTATTTTTTTGGATAAAATTTTTTTATTGAAATGTTTCGATATTTTGTAGCAGTATTTATATTGATGGCCAGAGCTTTCGATTAAGGTATCATTCGTCACAATCGGGCCACTATTACGCGTTTTATTGAATCTACATTCAAATTCGAAAATTTGCAAAGGCTAACCCCTTTGCTTATTTTTTTAGATACAAAATTTCTGTTCAAATGTTCCTATATTTTGAAGCAGTATTTATATTGATGGCCAGAGCTTTTGATTAAGGTATCATTCAGCACAATCCGGCCACTATTGCGCGTTTTATTGAATCTTCAATCAAATTCGAAAATTTGCAAAGGCTAACCCCTTTGATTATTTTTTTGGATACAATTTTTTTGTTGAAATGTTTCGATATTTTGTAGCAATATTTATATTGAAGGCCAGAGCTTTCGATTAAGGTATCATTCATCACAATCGGGCCACTACTACGCGTTTTATTGAATCTACATTCAAATTCGAAAATTTGCAAAGGCTAACCCCTTTGCTTATTTTTTTGGATACAATATTTTTGTTGAAATGTTTTGTTATTATGTAGCAGTATTTATATTGATGGCCAGAGCTTTCGATTAAGGTATCATTCATCACAATCGGGCCACTATTACGCGTTTTATTGAATCTAAATTCAAATCCAAAAATTTGCAAAGGCTAACCCCTTTGCTTATTTTTTTAGATACAAAATTTCTGTTGAAATGTTCCTATATTTTGAAGCAGTATTTATATTGATGGCCAGAGCTTTTAATTAAGGTATCATTCGTCACAATCGGCCACTATTGCGCGTTTTATTGAATCTTCAATCAAATTCGAAAATTTGCAAAGGCTAACCCCTTTGATTATTTTTTTGGATACAATTTTTTTATTGAAATGTTTCGATATTTTGTAGCAGTATTTATATTGAAAGCCAGAGCTTTCGATTAAGGTATCATTCGTCACAATCGGGCCACTATTACGCGTTTTATTGAATCTACATTCAATTTCGAAAATTTGCAAAGGCTAACCCCTTTGCTTATTTTTTTGGATACAATATTTTTGTTGAAATGTATTTATATTGATGACCAGAGCTTTCGATTAAGGTATCATTCATCACAATCGGGCCACTATTACGCGTTTTATTGAATCTACATTCAAATCCGAAAATTTGCAAAGGCTAACCCCTTTGCTTATTTTTTTGGATACAATATTTTTGTTGAAATGTTTTGATATTTTGTAGCAGTATTTATATTGATGGCCAGAGCTTTCGATTAAGGTATCATTCATCACAATCGAGCCACTATTACGCGTTTTATTGAATCTTCAATCAAATTCGAAAATTTGCAAAGGCTAACCCCTTTGCTTATTTTTTTGGATACAATATTTTTGTTGAAATGTTTTGATATTTTGTAGCAGTATTTATATTGATGGCCAGAGCTTTCGATTAAGGTATCATTCATCACAATCGGGCCACTATTACGCGTTTTATTGAATCTACATTCAAATCCGAAAATTTGCAAAGGCTAACCCCTTTGCTTATTTTTTTAGATACAAAATTTCTGTTGAAATGTTCCTATATTTTGAAGCAGTATTTATATTGATGGCCAGAGCTTTCGATTAAGGTATCATTCGTCACAATCGGGCCACTATTACGCGTTTTATTGAATCTTCAATCAAATTCGAAAATTTGCAAAGGCTAACCCCTTTGCTTATTTTTTTGGATACAAAATTTCTGTTGAAATATTCCTTTATTTTGTATCAGTATTTATATTGATGGCCAGAGCTTCCGATTAAGGTATCATTCATCACAATCGGGCCACTATTACGCGTTTTATTGAATCTACATTCAAATCCGAAAATTTGCAAAGGCTAACCCCTTTGCTTATTTTTTTAGATACAAAATTTCTGTTGAAATGTTCCTATATTTTGAAGCAGTATTTATATTGATGGCCAGAGCTTTCGATTAAGGTATCATTCGTCACAATCGGGCCACTATTACGCGTTTTATTGAATCTTCAATCAAATTCGAAAATTTGCAAAGGCTAACCCCTTTGCTTATTTTTTTGGATACAAAATTTCTGTTGAAATATTCCTTTATTTTGTATCAGTATTTATATTGATGGCCAGAGCTTCCGATTAAGGTATCATTCGTCACAATCGGGCCACTATTACGCGTTTTATTGAATCTTCAATCAAATTCGAAAATTTGCAAAGGCTAACCCCTTTGCTTATTTTTTTGGATACAATATTTTTGTTGAAATGTTTTGATATTTTGTAGCAGTATTTATATTGATGGCCAGAGCTTTCGATTAAGGTATCATTCATCACAATCGAGCCACTATTACGCGTTTTATTGAATCTTCAATCAAATTCGAAAATTTGCAAAGGCTAACCCCTTTGCTTATTTTTTTGGATACAATATTTTTGTTGAAATGTTTTGATATTTTGTAGCAGTATTTATATTGATGGCCAGAGCTTTCGATTAAGGTATCATTCATCACAATCGGGCCACTATTACGCGTTTTATTGAATCTACATTCAAATCCGAAAATTTGCAAAGGCTAACCCCTTTGCTTATTTTTTTGGATACAATATTTTTGTTGAAATGTTTTGATATTTTGTAGCAGTATTTATATTGATGGCCAGAGCTTTCGATTAAGGTATCATTCATCACAATCGAGCCACTATTACGCGTTTTATTGAATCTTCAATCAAATTCGAAAATTTGCAAAGGCTAACCCCTTTGCTTATTTTTTTGGATACAATATTTTTGTTGAAATGTTTTGATATTTTGTAGCAGTATTTATATTGATGGCCAGAGCTTTCGATTAAGGTATCATTCATCACAATCGGGCCACTATTACGCGTTTTATTGAATCTACATTCAAATCCGAAAATTTGCAAAGGCTAACCCCTTTGCTTATTTTTTTAGATACAAAATTTCTGTTGAAATGTTCCTATATTTTGAAGCAGTATTTATATTGATGGCCAGAGCTTTCGATTAAGGTATCATTCGTCACAATCGGGCCACTATTACGCGTTTTATTGAATCTTCAATCAAATTCGAAAATTTGCAAAGGCTAACCCCTTTGCTTATTTTTTTGGATACAATATTTTTGTTGAAATGTTTTGATATTTTGTAGCAGTATTTATATTGATGGCCAGAGCTTTCGATTAAGGTATCATTCATCACAATCGAGCCACTATTACGCGTTTTATTGAATCTTCAATCAAATTCGAAAATTTGCAAAGGCTAACCCCTTTGCTTATTTTTTTGGATACAATATTTTTGTTGAAATGTTTTGATATTTTGTAGCAGTATTTATATTGATGGCCAGAGCTTTCGATTAAGGTATCATTCATCACAATCGGGCCACTATTACGCGTTTTATTGAATCTACATTCAAATCCGAAAATTTGCAAAGGCTAACCCCTTTGCTTATTTTTTTAGATACAAAATTTCTGTTGAAATGTTCCTATATTTTGAAGCAGTATTTATATTGATGGCCAGAGCTTTCGATTAAGGTATCATTCGTCACAATCGGGCCACTATTACGCGTTTTATTGAATCTTCAATCAAATTCGAAAATTTGCAAAGGCTAACCCCTTTGCTTATTTTTTTGGATAAAATTTTTTTATTGAAATGTTTCGATATTTTGTAGCAGTATTTATATTGATGGCCAGAGCTTTCGATTAAGGTATCATTCGTCACAATCGGGCCACTATTACGCGTTTTATTGAATCTTCAATCAAATTCGAAAATTTGCAAAGGCTAACCCCTTTGCTTATTTTTTTGGATACAAAATTTCTGTTGAAATGTTCTTATATTTTGTAGCAAGGTATCATTCATCACAATCGGGCCACTATTACGCGTTTTATTGAATCTACATTCAAATTCGAAAATTTGCAAAGGCTAACCCCTTTGCTTATTTTTTTGGATACAAAATTTTTGTTGAAAAGTTTCGTTATTTTGTAGCAGTATTTGTATTGATGGCCAGAGCTTTCGATTAAGGTATCATTCATCACAATCGGGCCACTATTACGCGTTTTATTGAATCTACATTCAAATCCGAAAATTTGCAAAGGCTAACCCCTTTGCTTATTTTTTTAGATACAAAATTTCTGTTGAAATGTTCCTATATTTTGAAGCAGTATTTATATTGATGGCCAGAGCTTTCGATTAAGGTATCATTCGTCACAATCGGGCCACTATTACGCGTTTTATTGAATCTTCAATCAAATTCGAAAATTTGCAAAGGCTAACCCCTTTGCTTATTTTTTTGGATACAAAATTTCTGTTGAAATGTTCTTATATTTTGTAGCAAGGTATCATTCATCACAATCGGGCCACTATTACGCGTTTTATTGAATCTACATTCAAATTCGAAAATTTGCAAAGGCTAACCCCTTTGCTTATTTTTTTGGATACAAAATTTTTGTTGAAAAGTTTCGTTATTTTGTAGCAGTATTTGTATTGATGGCCAGAGCTTTCGATTAAGGTATCATTCATCACAATCGGGCCACTATTACGCGTTTTATTGAATCTACATTCAAATCCGAAAATTTGCAAAGGCTAACCCCTTTGCTTATTTTTTTAGATACAAAATTTCTGTTGAAATGTTCCTATATTTTGAAGCAGTATTTATATTGATGGCCAGAGCTTTCGATTAAGGTATCATTCGTCACAATCGGGCCACTATTACGCGTTTTATTGAATCTTCAATCAAATTCGAAAATTTGCAAAGGCTAACCCCTTTGATTATTTTTTTGGATACAATTTTTTTATTGAAATGTTTCGATATTTTGTAGCAGTATTTATATTGAAAGCCAGAGCTTTCGATTAAGGTATCATTCGTCACAATCGGGCCACTATTACGCGTTTTATTGAATCTACATTCAATTTCGAAAATTTGCAAAGGCTAACCCCTTTGCTTATTTTTTTGGATACAATATTTTTGTTGAAATGTATTTATATTGATGGCCAGAGCTTTCGATTAAGGTATCATTCATCACAATCGGGCCACTATTACGCGTTTTATTGAATCTACATTCAAATCCGAAAATTTGCAAAGGCTAACCCCTTTGCTTATTTTTTTAGATACAAAATTTCTGTTGAAATGTTCCTATATTTTGAAGCAGTATTTATATTGATGGCCAGAGCTTTCGATTAAGGTATCATTCGTCACAATCGGGCCACTATTACGCGTTTTATTGAATCTTCAATCAAATTCGAAAATTTGCAAAGGCTAACCCCTTTGCTTATTTTTTTGGATACAAAATTTCTGTTGAAATATTCCTTTATTTTGTATCAGTATTTATATTGATGGCCAGAGCTTCCGATTAAGGTATCATTCATCACAATCGGGCCACTATTACGCGTTTTATTGAATCTTCAATCAAATTCGAAAATTTGCAAAGGCTAACCCCTTTGCTTATTTTTTTGGATACAAAATTTCTGTTGAAATGTTCTTATATTTTGTAGCAAGGTATCATTCATCACAATCGGGCCACTATTACGCGTTTTATTGAATCTACATTCAAATTCGAAAATTTGCAAAGGCTAACCCCTTTGCTTATTTTTTTGGATACAAAATTTTTGTTGAAAAGTTTCGTTATTTTGTAGCAGTATTTGTATTGATGGCCAGAGCTTTCGATTAAGGTATCATTCATCACAATCGGGCCACTATTACGCGTTTTATTGAATCTACATTCAAATCCGAAAATTTGCAAAGGCTAACCCCTTTGCTTATTTTTTTAGATACAAAATTTCTGTTGAAATGTTCCTATATTTTGAAGCAGTATTTATATTGATGGCCAGAGCTTTCGATTAAGGTATCATTCGTCACAATCGGGCCACTATTACGCGTTTTATTGAATCTTCAATCAAATTCGAAAATTTGCAAAGGCTAACCCCTTTGATTATTTTTTTGGATACAATTTTTTTATTGAAATGTTTCGATATTTTGTAGCAGTATTTATATTGAAAGCCAGAGCTTTCGATTAAGGTATCATTCGTCACAATCGGGCCACTATTACGCGTTTTATTGAATCTACATTCAATTTCGAAAATTTGCAAAGGCTAACCCCTTTGCTTATTTTTTTGGATACAATATTTTTGTTGAAATGTATTTATATTGATGGCCAGAGCTTTCGATTAAGGTATCATTCATCACAATCGGGCCACTATTACGCGTTTTATTGAATCTACATTCAAATCCGAAAATTTGCAAAGGCTAACCCCTTTGCTTATTTTTTTAGATACAAAATTTCTGTTGAAATGTTCCTATATTTTGAAGCAGTATTTATATTGATGGCCAGAGCTTTCGATTAAGGTATCATTCGTCACAATCGGGCCACTATTACGCGTTTTATTGAATCTTCAATCAAATTCGAAAATTTGCAAAGGCTAACCCCTTTGCTTATTTTTTTGGATACAAAATTTCTGTTGAAATATTCCTTTATTTTGTATCAGTATTTATATTGATGGCCAGAGCTTCCGATTAAGGTATCATTCATCACAATCGGGCCACTATTACGCGTTTTATTGAATCTTCAATCAAATTCGAAAATTTGCAAAGGCTAACCCCTTTGATTATTTTTTTGGATACAATTTTTTTGTTGAAATGTTTCGATATTTTGTAGCAATATTTATATTGAAGGCCAGAGCTTTCGATTAAGGTATCATTCATCACAATCGGGCCACTACTACGCGTTTTATTGAATCTACATTCAAATTCGAAAATTTGCAAAGGCTAACCCCTTTGCTTATTTTTTTGGATACAATATTTTTGTTGAAATGTTTTGTTATTATGTAGCAGTATTTATATTGATGGCCAGAGCTTTCGATTAAGGTATCATTCATCACAATCGGGCCACTACTACGCGTTTTATTGAATCTACATTCAAATTCGAAAATTTGCAAAGGCTAACCCCTTTGCTTATTTTTTTGGATACAAAATTTGCGTTGAAAAGTTTCGTTATTTTGTAGCAGTATTTGTATTGATGGCCAGAGCTTTCGATTAAGGTATCATTCATCACAATCGGGCCACTATTACGCGTTTTATTGAATCTACATTCAAATCCGAAAATTTGCAAAGGCTAACCCCTTTGCTTATTTTTTTAGATACAAAATTTCTGTTGAAATGTTCCTATATTTTGAAGCAGTATTTATATTGATGGCCAGAGCTTTCGATTAAGGTATCATTCGTCACAATCGGGCCACTATTACGCGTTTTATTGAATCTTCAATCAAATTCGAAAATTTGCAAAGGCTAACCCCTTTGCTTATTTTTTTGGATACAAAATTTCTGTTGAAATATTCCTTTATTTTGTATCAGTATTTATATTGATGGCCAGAGCTTCCGATTAAGGTATCATTCATCACAATCGGGCCACTATTACGCGTTTTATTGAATCTTCAATCAAATTCGAAAATTTGCAAAGGCTAACCCCTTTGATTATTTTTTTGGATACAATTTTTTTATTGAAATGTTTCGATATTTTGTAGCAGTATTTATATTGAAAGCCAGAGCTTTCGATTAAGGTATCATTCGTCACAATCGGGCCACTATTACGCGTTTTATTGAATCTACATTCAATTTCGAAAATTTGCAAAGGCTAACCCCTTTGCTTATTTTTTTGGATACAATATTTTTGTTGAAATGTATTTATATTGATGGCCAGAGCTTTCGATTAAGGTATCATTCATCACAATCGGGCCACTATTACGCGTTTTATTGAATCTACATTCAAATCCGAAAATTTGCAAAGGCTAACCCCTTTGCTTATTTTTTTGGATACAATATTTTTGTTGAAATGTTTTGATATTTTGTAGCAGTATTTATATTGATGGCCAGAGCTTTCGATTAAGGTATCATTCATCACAATCGGGCCACTATTACGCGTTTTATTGAATCTTCAATCAAATTCGAAAATTTGCAAAGGCTAACCCCTTTGCTTATTTTTTTGGATACAATATTTTTGTTGAAATGTTTTGATATTTTGTAGCAGTATTTTTATTGATGGCCAGAGCTTTCGATTAAGGTATCATTCATCACAATCGGGCCACTATTACGCGTTTTATTGAATCTACATTCAAATCCGAAAATTTGCAAAGGCTAACCCCTTTGCTTATTTTTTTAGATACAAAATTTCTGTTGAAATGTTCCTATATTTTGAAGCAGTATTTATATTGATGGCCAGAGCTTTCGATTAAGGTATCATTCGTCACAATCGGGCCACTATTACGCGTTTTATTGAATCTTCAATCAAATTCGAAAATTTGCAAAGGCTAACCCCTTTGCTTATTTTTTTGGATACAAAATTTCTGTTGAAATATTCCTTTATTTTGTATCAGTATTTATATTGATGGCCAGAGCTTCCGATTAAGGTATCATTCATCACAATCGGGCCACTATTACGCGTTTTATTGAATCTTCAATCAAATTCGAAAATTTGCAAAGGCTAACCCCTTTGCTTATTTTTTTGGATACAAAATTTCTGTTGAAATGTTCTTATATTTTGTAGCAAGGTATCATTCATCACAATCGGGCCACTATTACGCGTTTTATTGAATCTACATTCAAATTCGAAAATTTGCAAAGGCTAACCCCTTTGCTTATTTTTTTGGATAAAATTTTTTTATTGAAATGTTTCGATATTTTGTAGCAGTATTTATATTGATGGCCAGAGCTTTCGATTAAGGTATCATTCGTCACAATCGGGCCACTATTACGCGTTTTATTGAATCTTCAATCAAATTCGAAAATTTGCAAAGGCTAACCCCTTTGCTTATTTTTTTGGATACAAAATTTCTGTTGAAATGTTCTTATATTTTGTAGCAAGGTATCATTCATCACAATCGGGCCACTATTACGCGTTTTATTGAATCTACATTCAAATTCGAAAATTTGCAAAGGCTAACCCCTTTGCTTATTTTTTTGGATACAAAATTTTTGTTGAAAAGTTTCGTTATTTTGTAGCAGTATTTGTATTGATGGCCAGAGCTTTCGATTAAGGTATCATTCATCACAATCGGGCCACTATTACGCGTTTTATTGAATCTACATTCAAATCCGAAAATTTGCAAAGGCTAACCCCTTTGCTTATTTTTTTAGATACAAAATTTCTGTTGAAATGTTCCTATATTTTGAAGCAGTATTTATATTGATGGCCAGAGCTTTCGATTAAGGTATCATTCGTCACAATCGGGCCACTATTACGCGTTTTATTGAATCTTCAATCAAATTCGAAAATTTGCAAAGGCTAACCCCTTTGCTTATTTTTTTGGATACAAAATTTCTGTTGAAATATTCCTTTATTTTGTATCAGTATTTATATTGATGGCCAGAGCTTCCGATTAAGGTATCATTCATCACAATCGAGCCACTATTACGCGTTTTATTGAATCTTCAATCAAATTCGAAAATTTGCAAAGGCTAACCCCTTTGATTATTTTTTTGGATACAATTTTTTTATTGAAATGTTTCGATATTTTGTAGCAGTATTTATATTGAAAGCCAGAGCTTTCGATTAAGGTATCATTCGTCACAATCGGGCCACTATTACGCGTTTTATTGAATCTACATTCAATTTCGAAAATTTGCAAAGGCTAACCCCTTTGCTTATTTTTTTGGATACAATATTTTTGTTGAAATGTATTTATATTGATGGCCAGAGCTTTCGATTAAGGTATCATTCATCACAATCGGGCCACTATTACGCGTTTTATTGAATCTACATTCAAATCCGAAAATTTGCAAAGGCTAACCCCTTTGCTTATTTTTTTAGATACAAAATTTCTGTTGAAATGTTCCTATATTTTGAAGCAGTATTTATATTGATGGCCAGAGCTTTCGATTAAGGTATCATTCGTCACAATCGGGCCACTATTACGCGTTTTATTGAATCTTCAATCAAATTCGAAAATTTGCAAAGGCTAACCCCTTTGCTTATTTTTTTGGATACAAAATTTCTGTTGAAATATTCCTTTATTTTGTATCAGTATTTATATTGATGGCCAGAGCTTCCGATTAAGGTATCATTCATCACAATCGGGCCACTATTACGCGTTTTATTGAATCTTCAATCAAATTCGAAAATTTGCAAAGGCTAACCCCTTTGATTATTTTTTTGGATACAATTTTTTTGTTGAAATGTTTCGATATTTTGTAGCAATATTTATATTGAAGGCCAGAGCTTTCGATTAAGGTATCATTCATCACAATCGGGCCACTACTACGCGTTTTATTGAATCTACATTCAAATTCGAAAATTTGCAAAGGCTAACCCCTTTGCTTATTTTTTTGGATACAATATTTTTGTTGAAATGTTTTGTTATTATGTAGCAGTATTTATATTGATGGCCAGAGCTTTCGATTAAGGTATCATTCATCACAATCGGGCCACTACTACGCGTTTTATTGAATCTACATTCAAATTCGAAAATTTGCAAAGGCTAACCCCTTTGCTTATTTTTTTGGATACAAAATTTGCGTTGAAAAGTTTCGTTATTTTGTAGCAGTATTTGTATTGATGGCCAGAGCTTTCGATTAAGGTATCATTCATCACAATCGGGCCACTATTACGCGTTTTATTGAATCTACATTCAAATCCGAAAATTTGCAAAGGCTAACCCCTTTGCTTATTTTTTTAGATACAAAATTTCTGTTGAAATGTTCCTATATTTTGAAGCAGTATTTATATTGATGGCCAGAGCTTTCGATTAAGGTATCATTCGTCACAATCGGGCCACTATTACGCGTTTTATTGAATCTTCAATCAAATTCGAAAATTTGCAAAGGCTAACCCCTTTGCTTATTTTTTTGGATACAAAATTTCTGTTGAAATATTCCTTTATTTTGTATCAGTATTTATATTGATGGCCAGAGCTTCCGATTAAGGTATCATTCATCACAATCGGGCCACTATTACGCGTTTTATTGAATCTTCAATCAAATTCGAAAATTTGCAAAGGCTAACCCCTTTGATTATTTTTTTGGATACAATTTTTTTATTGAAATGTTTCGATATTTTGTAGCAGTATTTATATTGAAAGCCAGAGCTTTCGATTAAGGTATCATTCGTCACAATCGGGCCACTATTACGCGTTTTATTGAATCTACATTCAATTTCGAAAATTTGCAAAGGCTAACCCCTTTGCTTATTTTTTTGGATACAATATTTTTGTTGAAATGTATTTATATTGATGGCCAGAGCTTTCGATTAAGGTATCATTCATCACAATCGGGCCACTATTACGCGTTTTATTGAATCTACATTCAAATCCGAAAATTTGCAAAGGCTAACCCCTTTGCTTATTTTTTTGGATACAATATTTTTGTTGAAATGTTTTGATATTTTGTAGCAGTATTTATATTGATGGCCAGAGCTTTCGATTAAGGTATCATTCATCACAATCGGGCCACTATTACGCGTTTTATTGAATCTTCAATCAAATTCGAAAATTTGCAAAGGCTAACCCCTTTGCTTATTTTTTTGGATACAATATTTTTGTTGAAATGTTTTGATATTTTGTAGCAGTATTTTTATTGATGGCCAGAGCTTTCGATTAAGGTATCATTCATCACAATCGGGCCACTATTACGCGTTTTATTGAATCTACATTCAAATCCGAAAATTTGCAAAGGCTAACCCCTTTGCTTATTTTTTTAGATACAAAATTTCTGTTGAAATGTTCCTATATTTTGAAGCAGTATTTATATTGATGGCCAGAGCTTTCGATTAAGGTATCATTCGTCACAATCGGGCCACTATTACGCGTTTTATTGAATCTTCAATCAAATTCGAAAATTTGCAAAGGCTAACCCCTTTGCTTATTTTTTTGGATACAAAATTTCTGTTGAAATATTCCTTTATTTTGTATCAGTATTTATATTGATGGCCAGAGCTTCCGATTAAGGTATCATTCATCACAATCGGGCCACTATTACGCGTTTTATTGAATCTTCAATCAAATTCGAAAATTTGCAAAGGCTAACCCCTTTGATTATTTTTTTGGATACAATTTTTTTATTGAAATGTTTCGATATTTTGTAGCAGTATTTATATTGAAAGCCAGAGCTTTCGATTAAGGTATCATTCGTCACAATCGGGCCACTATTACGCGTTTTATTGAATCTACATTCAATTTCGAAAATTTGCAAAGGCTAACCCCTTTGCTTATTTTTTTGGATACAATATTTTTGTTGAAATGTATTTATATTGATGGCCAGAGCTTTCGATTAAGGTATCATTCATCACAATCGGGCCACTATTACGCGTTTTATTGAATCTACATTCAAATCCGAAAATTTGCAAAGGCTAACCCCTTTGCTTATTTTTTTGGATACAATATTTTTGTTGAAATGTTTTGATATTTTGTAGCAGTATTTATATTGATGGCCAGAGCTTTCGATTAAGGTATCATTCATCACAATCGGGCCACTATTACGCGTTTTATTGAATCTTCAATCAAATTCGAAAATTTGCAAAGGCTAACCCCTTTGCTTATTTTTTTGGATACAATATTTTTGTTGAAATGTTTTGATATTTTGTAGCAGTATTTATATTGATGGCCAGAGCTTTCGATTAAGGTATCATTCATCACAATCGGGCCACTATTACGCGTTTTATTGAATCTACATTCAAATCCGAAAATTTGCAAAGGCTAACCCCTTTGCTTATTTTTTTAGATACAAAATTTCTGTTGAAATGTTCCTATATTTTGAAGCAGTATTTATATTGATGGCCAGAGCTTTCGATTAAGGTATCATTCGTCACAATCGGGCCACTATTACGCGTTTTATTGAATCTTCAATCAAATTCGAAAATTTGCAAAGGCTAACCCCTTTGCTTATTTTTTTGGATACAAAATTTCTGTTGAAATATTCCTTTATTTTGTATCAGTATTTATATTGATGGCCAGAGCTTCCGATTAAGGTATCATTCATCACAATCGGGCCACTATTACTCGTTTTATTGAATCTTCAATCAAATTCGAAAATTTGCAAAGGCTAACCCCTTTGCTTATTTTTTTGGATAAAATTTTTTTATTGAAATGTTTCGATATTTTGTAGCAGTATTTATATTGATGGCCAGAGCTTTCGATTAAGGTATCATTCATCACAATCGGGCCACTATTACGCGTTTTATTGAATCTTCAATCAAATTCGAAAATTTGCAAAGGCTAACCCCTTTGCTTATTTTTTTGGATACAAAATTTCTGTTGAAATGTTCTTATATTTTGTAGCAAGGTATCATTCATCACAATCGGGCCACTATTACGCGTTTTATTGAATCTACATTCAAATTCGAAAATTTGCAAAGGCTAACCCCTTTGCTTATTTTTTTGGATACAAAATTTTTGTTGAAAAGTTTCGTTATTTTGTAGCAGTATTTGTATTGATGGCCAGAGCTTTCGATTAAGGTATCATTCATCACAATCGGGCCACTATTACGCGTTTTATTGAATCTACATTCAAATCCGAAAATTTGCAAAGGCTAACCCCTTTGCTTATTTTTTTAGATACAAAATTTCTGTTGAAATGTTCCTATATTTTGAAGCAGTATTTATATTGATGGCCAGAGCTTTCGATTAAGGTATCATTCGTCACAATCGGGCCACTATTACGCGTTTTATTGAATCTTCAATCAAATTCGAAAATTTGCAAAGGCTAACCCCTTTGATTATTTTTTTGGATACAATTTTTTTATTGAAATGTTTCGATATTTTGTAGCAGTATTTATATTGAAAGCCAGAGCTTTCGATTAAGGTATCATTCGTCACAATCGGGCCACTATTACGCGTTTTATTGAATCTACATTCAATTTCGAAAATTTGCAAAGGCTAACCCCTTTGCTTATTTTTTTGGATACAATATTTTTGTTGAAATGTATTTATATTGATGGCCAGAGCTTTCGATTAAGGTATCATTCATCACAATCGGGCCACTATTACGCGTTTTATTGAATCTACATTCAAATCCGAAAATTTGCAAAGGCTAACCCCTTTGCTTATTTTTTTGGATACAATAATTTTGTTGAAATGTTTTGATATTTTGTAGCAGTATTTATATTGATGGCCAGAGCTTTCGATTAAGGTATCATTCATCACAATCGGGCCACTATTACGCGTTTTATTGAATCTTCAATCAAATTCGAAAATTTGCAAAGGCTAACCCCTTTGCTTATTTTTTTGGATACAATATTTTTGTTGAAATGTTTTGATATTTTGTAGCAGTATTTATATTGATGGCCAGAGCTTTCGATTAAGGTATCATTCATCACAATCGGGCCACTATTACGCGTTTTATTGAATCTACATTCAAATCCGAAAATTTGCAAAGGCTAATAACCCCTTTGCTTATTTTTTTAGATACAAAATTTCTGTTGAAATGTTCCTATATTTTGAAGCAGTATTTATATTGATGGCCAGAGCTTTCGATTAAGGTATCATTCGTCACAATCGGGCCACTATTACGCGTTTTATTGAATCTTCAATCAAATTCGAAAATTTGCAAAGGCTAACCCCTTTGCTTATTTTTTTGGATACAAAATTTCTGTTGAAATATTCCTTTATTTTGTATCAGTATTTATATTGATGGCCAGAGCTTCCGATTAAGGTATCATTCAGCACAATCCGGCCACTATTGCGCGTTTTATTGAATCTTCAATCAAATTCGAAAATTTGCAAAGGCTAACCCCTTTGATTATTTTTTTGGATACAATTTTTTTGTTGAAATGTTTCGATATTTTGTAGCAATATTTATATTGAAGGCCAGAGCTTTCGATTAAGGTATCATTCATCACAATCGGGCCACTACTACGCGTTTTATTGAATCTACATTCAAATTCGAAAATTTGCAAAGGCTAACCCCTTTGCTTATTTTTTTGGATACAATATTTTTGTTGAAATGTTTTGTTATTATGTAGCAGTATTTATATTGATGGCCAGAGCTTTCGATTAAGGTATCATTCATCACAATCGGGCCACTATTACGCGTTTTATTGAATCTAAATTCAAATCCAAAAATTTGCAAAGGCTAACCCCTTTGCTTATTTTTTTAGATACAAAATTTCTGTTGAAATGTTCCTATATTTTGAAGTAGTATTTATATTGATGGCCAGAGCTTTTAATTAAGGTATCATTCGTCACAATCCGGCCACTATTGCGCGTTTTATTGAATCTTCAATCAAATTCGAAAATTTGCAAAGGCTAACCCCTTTGATTATTTTTTTGGATACAATTTTTTTATTGAAATGTTTCGATATTTTGTAGCAGTATTTATATTGAAAGCCAGAGCTTTCGATTAAGGTATCATTCGTCACAATCGGGCCACTATTACGCGTTTTATTGAATCTACATTCAATTTCGAAAATTTGCAAAGGCTAACCCCTTTGCTTATTTTTTTGGATACAATATTTTTGTTGAAATGTATTTATATTGATGGCCAGAGCTTTCGATTAAGGTATCATTCATCACAATCGGGCCACTATTACGCGTTTTATTGAATCTACATTCAAATCCGAAAATTTGCAAAGGCTAACCCCTTTGCTTATTTTTTTGGATACAATATTTTTGTTGAAATGTTTTGATATTTTGTAGCAGTATTTATATTGATGGCCAGAGCTTTCGATTAAGGTATCATTCATCACAATCGGGCCACTATTACGCGTTTTATTGAATCTTCAATCAAATTCGAAAATTTGCAAAGGCTAACCCCTTTGCTTATTTTTTTGGATACAATATTTTTGTTGAAATGTTTTGATATTTTGTAGCAGTATTTATATTGATGGCCAGAGCTTTCGATTAAGGTATCATTCATCACAATCGGGCCACTATTACGCGTTTTATTGAATCTACATTCAAATCCGAAAATTTGCAAAGGCTAACCCCTTTGCTTATTTTTTTAGATACAAAATTTCTGTTGAAATGTTCCTATATTTTGAAGCAGTATTTATATTGATGGCCAGAGCTTTCGATTAAGGTATCATTCGTCACAATCGGGCCACTATTACGCGTTTTATTGAATCTTCAATCAAATTCGAAAATTTGCAAAGGCTAACCCCTTTGCTTATTTTTTTGGATACAAAATTTCTGTTGAAATATTCCTTTATTTTGTATCAGTATTTATATTGATGGCCAGAGCTTCCGATTAAGGTATCATTCATCACAATCGGGCCACTATTACGCGTTTTATTGAATCTTCAATCAAATTCGAAAATTTGCAAAGGCTAACCCCTTTGATTATTTTTTTGGATACAATTTTTTTATTGAAATGTTTCGATATTTTGTAGCAGTATTTATATTGATGGCCAGAGCTTTCGATTAAGGTATCATTCGTCACAATCGGGCCACTATTACGCGTTTTATTGAATCTTCTATCAAATTCGAAAATTTGCAAAGGCTAACCCCTTTGCTTATTTTTTTGGATACAAAATTTCTGTTGAAATATTCCTTTATTTTGTATCAGTATTTATATTGATGGCCAGAGCTTTCGATTAAGGTATCATTCGTCACAATCGGGCCACTATTACGCGTTTTATTGAATCTTCAATCAAATTCGAAAATTTGCAAAGGCTAACCCCTTTGCTTATTTTTTTGGATACAAAATTTCTGTTGAAATGTTCTTATATTTTGTAGCAAGGTATCATTCATCACAATCGGGCCACTATTACGCGTTTTATTGAATCTACATTCAAATTCGAAAATTTGCAAAGGCTAACCCCTTTGCTTATTTTTTTGGATACAAAATTTTTGTTGAAAAGTTTCGTTATTTTGTAGCAGTATTTGTATTGATGGCCAGAGCTTTCGATTAAGGTATCATTCATCACAATCGGGCCACTATTACGCGTTTTATTGAATCTACATTCAAATCCGAAAATTTGCAAAGGCTAACCCCTTTGCTTATTTTTTTAGATACAAAATTTCTGTTGAAATGTTCCTATATTTTGAAGCAGTATTTATATTGATGGCCAGAGCTTTCGATTAAGGTATCATTCGTCACAATCGGGCCACTATTACGCGTTTTATTGAATCTTCAATCAAATTCGAAAATTTGCAAAGGCTAACCCCTTTGCTTATTTTTTTGGATACAAAATTTCTGTTGAAATATTCCTTTATTTTGTATCAGTATTTATATTGATGGCCAGAGCTTCCGATTAAGGTATCATTCATCACAATCGGGCCACTATTACGCGTTTTATTGAATCTTCAATCAAATTCGAAAATTTGCAAAGGCTAACCCCTTTGATTATTTTTTTGGATACAATTTTTTTATTGAAATGTTTCGATATTTTGTAGCAGTATTTATATTGAAAGCCAGAGCTTTCGATTAAGGTATCATTCGTCACAATCGGGCCACTATTACGCGTTTTATTGAATCTACATTCAATTTCGAAAATTTGCAAAGGCTAACCCCTTTGCTTATTTTTTTGGATACAATATTTTTGTTGAAATGTATTTATATTGATGGCCAGAGCTTTCGATTAAGGTATCATTCATCACAATCGGGCCACTATTACGCGTTTTATTGAATCTACATTCAAATCCGAAAATTTGCAAAGGCTAACCCCTTTGCTTATTTTTTTGGATACAATATTTTTGTTGAAATGTTTTGATATTTTGTAGCAGTATTTATATTGATGGCCAGAGCTTTCGATTAAGGTATCATTCATCACAATCGGGCCACTATTACGCGTTTTATTGAATCTTCAATCAAATTCGAAAATTTGCAAAGGCTAACCCCTTTGCTTATTTTTTTGGATACAATATTTTTGTTGAAATGTTTTGATATTTTGTAGCAGTATTTATATTGATGGCCAGAGCTTTCGATTAAGGTATCATTCATCACAATCGGGCCACTATTACGCGTTTTATTGAATCTACATTCAAATCCGAAAATTTGCAAAGGCTAACCCCTTTGCTTATTTTTTTAGATACAAAATTTCTGTTGAAATGTTCCTATATTTTGAAGCAGTATTTATATTGATGGCCAGAGCTTTCGATTAAGGTATCATTCGTCACAATCGGGCCACTATTACGCGTTTTATTGAATCTTCAATCAAATTCGAAAATTTGCAAAGGCTAACCCCTTTCCTTATTTTTTTGGATACAAAATTTCTGTTGAAATATTCCTTTATTTTGTATCAGTATTTATATTGATGGCCAGAGCTTCCGATTAAGGTATCATTCATCACAATCGGGCCACTATTACTCGTTTTATTGAATCTTCAATCAAATTCGAAAATTTGCAAAGGCTAACCCCTTTGCTTATTTTTTTGGATAAAATTTTTTTATTGAAATGTTTCGATATTTTGTAGCAGTATTTATATTGATGGCCAGAGCTTCCGATTAAGGTATCATTCATCACAATCGGGCCACTATTACGCGTTTTATTGAATCTTCAATCAAATTCGAAAATTTGCAAAGGCTAACCCCTTTGATTATTTTTTTGGATACAAAATTTCTGTTGAAATGTTCTTATATTTTGTAGCAAGGTATCATTCATCACAATCGGGCCACTATTACGCGTTTTATTGAATCTACATTCAAATTCGAAAATTTGCAAAGGCTAACCCCTTTGCTTATTTTTTTGGATACAAAATTTTTGTTGAAAAGTTTCGTTATTTTGTAGCAGTATTTGTATTGATGGCCAGAGCTTTCGATTAAGGTATCATTCATCACAATCGGGCCACTATTACGCGTTTTATTGAATCTACATTCAAATCCGAAAATTTGCAAAGGCTAACCCCTTTGCTTATTTTTTTAGATACAAAATTTCTGTTGAAATGTTCCTATATTTTGAAGCAGTATTTATATTGATGGCCAGAGCTTTCGATTAAGGTATCATTCGTCACAATCGGGCCACTATTACGCGTTTTATTGAATCTTCAATCAAATTCGAAAATTTGCAAAGGCTAACCCCTTTGATTATTTTTTTGGATACAATTTTTTTATTGAAATGTTTCGATATTTTGTAGCAGTATTTATATTGATGGCCAGAGCTTTCGATTAAGGTATCATTCGTCACAATCGGGCCACTATTACGCGTTTTATTGAATCTTCAATCAAATTCGAAAATTTGCAAAGGCTAACCCCTTTGCTTATTTTTTTGGATACAAAATTTCTGTTGAAATGTTCTTATATTTTGTAGCAGTATTTATATTGATGGCCAGAGCTTTCGATTAAGGTATCATTCGTCACAATCGGGCCACTATTACGCGTTTTATTGAATCTTCAATCAAATTCGAAAATTTGCAAAGGCTAACCCCTTTGATTATTTTTTTGGATACAATTTTTTTATTGAAATGTTTCGATATTTTGTAGCAGTATTTATATTGATGGCCAGAGCTTTCGATTAAGGTATCATTCGTCACAATCGGGCCACTATTACGCGTTTTATTGAATCTTCAATCAAATTCGAAAATTTGCAAAGGCTAACCCCTTTGCTTATTTTTTTGGATACAAAATTTTTGTTGAAAAGTTTCGTTATTTTGTAGCAGTATTTGTATTGATGGCCAGAGCTTTCGATTAAGGTATCATTCATCACAATCGGGCCACTATTACGCGTTTTATTGAATCTACATTCAAATCCGAAAATTTGCAAAGGCTAACCCCTTTGCTTATTTTTTTGGATACAAAATTTCTGTTGAAATATTCCTTTATTTTGTATCAGTATTTATATTGATGGCCAGAGCTTCCGATTAAGGTATCATTCATCACAATCGGGCCACTATTACTCGTTTTATTGAATCTTCAATCAAATTCGAAAATTTGCAAAGGCTAACCCCTTTGCTTATTTTTTTGGATAAAATTTTTTTATTGAAATGTTTCGATATTTTGTAGCAGTATTTATATTGATGGCCAGAGCTTTCGATTAAGGTATCATTCGTCACAATCGGGCCACTATTACGCGTTTTATTGAATCTTCAATCAAATTCGAAAATTTGCAAAGGCTAACCCCTTTGCTTATTTTTTTGGATACAAAATTTCTGTTGAAATGTTCTTATATTTTGTAGCAAGGTATCATTCATCACAATCGGGCCACTATTACGCGTTTTATTGAATCTACATTCAAATTCGAAAATTTGCAAAGGCTAACCCCTTTGCTTATTTTTTTGGATACAAAATTTTTGTTGAAAAGTTTCGTTATTTTGTAGCAGTATTTGTATTGATGGCCAGAGCTTTCGATTAAGGTATCATTCATCACAATCGGGCCACTATTACGCGTTTTATTGAATCTACATTCAAATCCGAAAATTTGCAAAGGCTAACCCCTTTGCTTATTTTTTTAGATACAAAATTTCTGTTGAAATGTTCCTATATTTTGAAGCAGTATTTATATTGATGGCCAGAGCTTTCGATTAAGGTATCATTCGTCACAATCGGGCCACTATTACGCGTTTTATTGAATCTTCAATCAAATTCGAAAATTTGCAAAGGCTAACCCCTTTGATTATTTTTTTGGATACAATTTTTTTATTGAAATGTTTCGATATTTTGTAGCAGTATTTATATTGATGGCCAGAGCTTTCGATTAAGGTATCATTCGTCACAATCGGGCCACTATTACGCGTTTTATTGAATCTTCAATCAAATTCGAAAATTTGCAAAGGCTAACCCCTTTGCTTATTTTTTTGGATACAAAATTTCTGTTGAAATGTTCTTATATTTTGTAGCAGTATTTATATTGATGGCCAGAGCTTTCGATTAAGGTATCATTCGTCACAATCGGGCCACTATTACGCGTTTTATTGAATCTTCAATCAAATTCGAAAATTTGCAAAGGCTAACCCCTTTGATTATTTTTTTGGATACAATTTTTTTATTGAAATGTTTCGATATTTTGTAGCAGTATTTATATTGATGGCCAGAGCTTTCGATTAAGGTATCATTCGTCACAATCGGGCCACTATTACGCGTTTTATTGAATCTTCAATCAAATTCGAAAATTTGCAAAGGCTAACCCCTTTGCTTATTTTTTTGGATACAAAATTTTTGTTGAAAAGTTTCGTTATTTTGTAGCAGTATTTGTATTGATGGCCAGAGCTTTCGATTAAGGTATCATTCATCACAATCGGGCCACTATTACGCGTTTTATTGAATCTACATTCAAATCCGAAAATTTGCAAAGGCTAACCCCTTTGCTTATTTTTTTGGATACAAAATTTCTGTTGAAATATTCCTTTATTTTGTATCAGTATTTATATTGATGGCCAGAGCTTCCGATTAAGGTATCATTCATCACAATCGGGCCACTATTACTCGTTTTATTGAATCTTCAATCAAATTCGAAAATTTGCAAAGGCTAACCCCTTTGCTTATTTTTTTGGATAAAATTTTTTTATTGAAATGTTTCGATATTTTGTAGCAGTATTTATATTGATGGCCAGAGCTTCCGATTAAGGTATCATTCATCACAATCGGGCCACTATTACGCGTTTTATTGAATCTTCAATCAAATTCGAAAATTTGCAAAGGCTAACCCCTTTGATTATTTTTTTGGATACAATTTTTTTATTGAAATGTTTCGATATTTTGTAGCAGTATTTATATTGATGGCCAGAGCTTTCGATTAAGGTATCATTCGTCACAATCGGGCCACTATTACGCGTTTTATTGAATCTTCAATCAAATTCGAAAATTTGCAAAGGCTAACCCCTTTGCTTATTTTTTTGGATACAAAATTTTTGTTGAAAAGTTTCGTTATTTTGTAGCAGTATTTGTATTGATGGCCAGAGCTTTCGATTAAGGTATCATTCATCACAATCGGGCCACTATTACGCGTTTTATTGAATCTACATTCAAATCCGAAAATTTGCAAAGGCTAACCCCTTTGCTTATTTTTTTAGATACAAAATTTCTGTTGAAATGTTCCTATATTTTGAAGCAGTATTTATATTGATGGCCAGAGCTTTCGATTAAGGTATCATTCGTCACAATCGGGCCACTATTACGCGTTTTATTGAATCTTCAATCAAATTCGAAAATTTGCAAAGGCTAACCCCTTTGCTTATTTTTTTGGATACAAAATTTCTGTTGAAATATTCCTTTATTTTGTATCAGTATTTATATTGATGGCCAGAGCTTCCGATTAAGGTATCATTCATCACAATCGGGCCACTATTACTCGTTTTATTGAATCTTCAATCAAATTCGAAAATTTGCAAAGGCTAACCCCTTTGCTTATTTTTTTGGATAAAATTTTTTTATTGAAATGTTTCGATATTTTGTAGCAGTATTTATATTGATGGCCAGAGCTTCCGATTAAGGTATCATTCATCACAATCGGGCCACTATTACGCGTTTTATTGAATCTTCAATCAAATTCGAAAATTTGCAAAGGCTAACCCCTTTGCTTATTTTTTTGGATACAATTTTTTTATTGAAATGTTTCGATATTTTGTAGCAGTATTTATATTGATGGCCAGAGCTTTCGATTAAGGTATCATTCGTCACAATCGGGCCACTATTACGCGTTTTATTGAATCTTCAATCAAATTCGAAAATTTGCAAAGGCTAACCCCTTTGCTTATTTTTTTGGATACAAAATTTCTGTTGAAATGTTCTTATATTTTGTAGCAAGGTATCATTCATCACAATCGGGCCACTATTACGCGTTTTATTGAATCTACATTCAAATTCGAAAATTTGCAAAGGCTAACCCCTTTGCTTATTTTTTTGGATACAAAATTTTTGTTGAAAAGTTTCGTTATTTTGTAGCAGTATTTGTATTGATGGCCAGAGCTTTCGATTAAGGTATCATTCATCACAATCGGGCCACTATTACGCGTTTTATTGAATCTACATTCAAATTCGAAAATTTGCAAAGGCTAACCCCTTTGCTTATTTTTTTGGATACAAAATTTTTGTTGAAAAGTTTCGTTATTTTGTAGCAGTATTTGTATTGATGGCCAGAGCTTTCGATTAAGGTATCATTCATCACAATCGGGCCACTATTACGCGTTTTATTGAATCTACATTCAAATCCGAAAATTTGCAAAGGCTAACCCCTTTGCTTATTTTTTTAGATACAAAATTTCTGTTGAAATGTTCCTATATTTTGAAGCAGTATTTATATTGATGGCCAGAGCTTTCGATTAAGGTATCATTCGTCACAATCGGGCCACTATTACGCGTTTTATTGAATCTTCAATCAAATTCGAAAATTTGCAAAGGCTAACCCCTTTGCTTATTTTTTTGGATACAAAATTTCTGTTGAAATATTCCTTTATTTTGTATCAGTATTTATATTGATGGCCAGAGCTTCCGATTAAGGTATCATTCATCACAATCGGGCCACTATTACGCGTTTTATTGAATCTTCAATCAAATTCGAAAATTTGCAAAGGCTAACCCCTTTGATTATTTTTTTGGATACAATTTTTTTATTGAAATGTTTCGATATTTTGTAGCAGTATTTATATTGATGGCCAGAGCTTTCGATTAAGGTATCATTCATCACAATCGGGCCACTATTACGCGTTTTATTGAATCTTCAATCAAATTCGAAAATTTGCAAAGGCTAACCCCTTTGCTTATTTTTTTGGATACAATATTTTTGTTGAAATGTTTTGATATTTTGTAGCAGTATTTATATTGATGGCCAGAGCTTTCGATTAAGGTATCATTCATCACAATCGGGCCACTATTACGCGTTTTATTGAATCTACATTCAAATCCGAAAATTTGCAAAGGCTAACCCCTTTGCTTATTTTTTTAGATACAAAATTTCTGTTGAAATGTTCCTATATTTTGAAGCAGTATTTATATTGATGGCCAGAGCTTTCGATTAAGGTATCATTCATCACAATCGGGCCACTATTACGCGTTTTATTGAATCTTCAATCAAATTCGAAAATTTGCAAAGGCTAACCCCTTTGATTATTTTTTTGGATACAATTTTTTTATTGAAATGTTTCGATATTTTGTAGCAGTATTTATATTGATGGCCAGAGCTTTCGATTAAGGTATCATTCGTCACAATCGGGCCACTATTACGCGTTTTATTGAATCTTCAATCAAATTCGAAAATTTGCAAAGGCTAACCCCTTTGCTTATTTTTTTGGATACAAAATTTCTGTTGAAATGATCTTATATTTTGTAGCAAGGTATCATTCATCACAATCGGGCCACTATTACGCGTTTTATTGAATCTACATTCAAATTCGAAAATTTGCAAAGGCTAACCCCTTTGCTTATTTTTTTGGATACAAAATTTTTGTTGAAAAGTTTCGTTATTTTGTAGCAGTATTTGTATTGATGGCCAGAGCTTTCGATTAAGGTATCATTCATCACAATCGGGCCACTATTACGCGTTTTATTGAATCTACATTCAAATCCGAAAATTTGCAAAGGCTAACCCCTTTGCTTATTTTTTTGGATACAATATTTTTGTTGAAATGTTTTGATATTTTGTAGCAGTATTTATATTGATGGCCAGAGCTTTCGATTAAGGTATCATTCATCACAATCGGGCCACTATTACGCGTTTTATTGAATCTTCAATCAAATTCGAAAATTTGCAAAGGCTAACCCCTTTGCTTATTTTTTTGGATACAATATTTTTGTTGAAATGTTTTGATATTTTGTAGCAGTATTTATATTGATGGCCAGAGCTTTCGATTAAGGTATCATTCATCACAATCGGGCCACTATTACGCGTTTTATTGAATCTACATTCAAATCCGAAAATTTGCAAAGGCTAACCCCTTTGCTTATTTTTTTGGATACAATATTTTTGTTGAAATGTTTTGATATTTTGTAGCAGTATTTATATTGATGGCCAGAGCTTTCGATTAAGGTATCATTCATCACAATCGGGCCACTATTACGCGTTTTATTGAATCTTCAATCAAATTCGAAAATTTGCAAAGGCTAACCCCTTTGCTTATTTTTTTGGATACAATATTTTTGTTGAAATGTTTTGATATTTTGTAGCAGTATTTATATTGATGGCCAGAGCTTTCGATTAAGGTATCATTCATCACAATCGGGCCACTATTACGCGTTTTATTGAATCTACATTCAAATCCGAAAATTTGCAAAGGCTAACCCCTTTGCTTATTTTTTTGGATACAAAATTTCTGTTGAAATATTCCTTTATTTTGTTTCAGTATTTATATTGATGGCCAGAGCTTCCGATTAAGGTATCATTCATCACAATCGGGCCACTATTACTCGTTTTATTGAATCTTCAATCAAATTCGAAAATTTGCAAAGGCTAACCCCTTTGCTTATTTTTTTGGATAAAATTTTTTTATTGAAATGTTTCGATATTTTGTAGCAGTATTTATATTGATGGCCAGAGCTTTCGATTAAGGTATCATTCATCACAATCGGGCCACTATTACGCGTTTTATTGAATCTACATTCAAATTCGAAAATTTGCAAAGGCTAACCCCTTTGCTTATTTTTTTGGATACAAAATTTTTGTTGAAAAGTTTCGTTATTTTGTAGCAGTATTTGTATTGATGGCCAGAGCTTTCGATTAAGGTATCATTCATCACAATCGGGCCACTATTACGCGTTTTATTGAATCTACATTCAAATCCGAAAATTTGCAAAGGCTAACCCCTTTGCTTATTTTTTTAGATACAAAATTTCTGTTGAAATGTTCCTATATTTTGAAGCAGTATTTATATTGATGGCCAGAGCTTTCGATTAAGGTATCATTCGTCACAATCGGGCCACTATTACGCGTTTTATTGAATCTTCAATCAAATTCGAAAATTTGCAAAGGCTAACCCCTTTGATTATTTTTTTGGATACAATTTTTTTATTGAAATGTTTCGATATTTTGTAGCAGTATTTATATTGATGGCCAGAGCTTTCGATTAAGGTATCATTCGTCACAATCGGGCCACTATTACGCGTTTTATTGAATCTTCAATCAAATTCGAAAATTTGCAAAGGCTAACCCCTTTGCTTATTTTTTTGGATACAAAATTTCTGTTGAAATGTTCTTATATTTTGTAGCAAGGTATCATTCATCACAATCGGGCCACTATTACGCGTTTTATTGAATCTACATTCAAATCCGAAAATTTGCAAAGGCTAACCCCTTTGCTTATTTTTTTGGATACAAAATTTCTGTTGAAATGTTCCTATATTTTGAAGCAGTATTTATATTGATGGCCAGAGCTTTCGATTAAGGTATCATTCGTCACAATCGGGCCACTATTACGCGTTTTATTGAATCTTCAATCAAATTCGAAAATTTGCAAAGGCTAACCCCTTTGCTTATTTTTTTGGATACAAAATTTCTGTTGAAATATTCCTTTATTTTGTATCAGTATTTATATTGATGGCCAGAGCTTCCGATTAAGGTATCATTCATCACAATCGGGCCACTATTACTCGTTTTATTGAATCTTCAATCAAATTCGAAAATTTGCAAAGGCTAACCCCTTTGCTTATTTTTTTGGATAAAATTTTTTTATTGAAATGTTTCGATATTTTGTAGCAGTATTTATATTGATGGCCAGAGCTTCCGATTAAGGTATCATTCATCACAATCGGGCCACTATTACGCGTTTTATTGAATCTTCAATCAAATTCGAAAATTTGCAAAGGCTAACCCCTTTGATTATTTTTTTGGATACAATTTTTTTATTGAAATGTTTTGATATTTTGTAGCAGTATTTATATTGATGGCCAGAGCTTTCGATTAAGGTATCATTCGTCACAATCGGGCCACTATTACGCGTTTTATTGAATCTACATTCAAATCCGAAAATTTGCAAAGGCTAACCCCTTTGCTTATTTTTTTGGATACAATATTTTTGTTGAAATGTTTTGATATTTTGTAGCAGTATTTATATTGATGGCCAGAGCTTTCGATTAAGGTATCATTCATCACAATCGGGCCACTATTACGCGTTTTATTGAATCTTCAATCAAATTCGAAAATTTGCAAAGGCTAACCCCTTTGCTTATTTTTTTGGATACAAAATTTCTGTTGAAATATTCCTTTATTTTGTATCACTATTTATATTGATGGCCAGAGCTTCCGATTAAGGTATCATTCATCACAATCGGGCCACTATTACTCGTTTTATTGAATCTTCAATCAAATTCGAAAATTTGCAAAGGCTAACCCCTTTGCTTATTTTTTTGGATAAAATTTTTTTATTGAAATGTTTCGATATTTTGTAGCAGTATTTATATTGATGGCCAGAGCTTCCGATTAAGGTATCATTCATCACAATCGGGCCACTATTACGCGTTTTATTGAATCTTCAATCAAATTCGAAAATTTGCAAAGGCTAACCCCTTTGCTTATTTTTTTGGATACAAAATTTCTGTTGAAATGTTCTTATATTTTGTAGCAAGGTATCATTCATCACAATCGGGCCACTATTACGCGTTTTATTGAATCTACATTCAAATCCGAAAATTTGCAAAGGCTAACCCCTTTGCTTATTTTTTTAGATACAAAATTTCTGTTGAAATGTTCCTATATTTTGAAGCAGTATTTATATTGATGGCCAGAGCTTTCGATTAAGGTATCATTCGTCACAATCGGGCCACTATTACGCGTTTTATTGAATCTTCAATCAAATTCGAAAATTTGCAAAGGCTAACCCCTTTGCTTATTTTTTTGGATACAAAATTTCTGTTGAAATATTCCTTTATTTTGTATCAGTATTTATATTGATGGCCAGAGCTTCCGATTAAGGTATCATTCATCACAATCGGGCCACTATTACTCGTTTTATTGAATCTTCAATCAAATTCGAAAATTTGCAAAGGCTAACCCCTTTGCTTATTTTTTTGGATAAAATTTTTTTATTGAAATGTTTCGATATTTTGTAGCAGTATTTATATTGATGGCCAGAGCTTCCGATTAAGGTATCATTCATCACAATCGGGCCACTATTACGCGTTTTATTGAATCTTCAATCAAATTCGAAAATTTGCAAAGGCTAACCCCTTTGCTTATTTTTTTGGATAAAATTTTTTTATTGAAATGTTTCGATATTTTGTAGCAGTATTTATATTGATGGCCAGAGCTTCCGATTAAGGTATCATTCATCACAATCGGGCCACTATTACGCGTTTTATTGAATCTTCAATCAAATTCGAAAATTTGCAAAGGCTAACCCCTTTGCTTATTTTTTTGGATACAAAATTTCTGTTGAAATATTCCTTTATTTTGTATCAGTATTTATATTGATGGCCAGAGCTTCCGATTAAGGTATCATTCATCACAATCGGGCCACTATTACTCGTTTTATTGAATCTTCAATCAAATTCGAAAATTTGCAAAGGCTAACCCCTTTGCTTATTTTTTTGGATAAAATTTTTTTATTGAAATGTTTCGATATTTTGTAGCAGTATTTATATTGATGGCCAGAGCTTCCGATTAAGGTATCATTCATCACAATCGGGCCACTATTACTCGTTTTATTGAATCTTCAATCAAATTCGAAAATTTGCAAAGGCTAACCCCTTTGCTTATTTTTTTGGATACAAAATTTCTGTTGAAATGTTCTTATATTTTGTAGCAAGGTATCATTCATCACAATCGGGCCACTATTACGCGTTTTATTGAATCTTCAATCAAATTCGAAAATTTGCAAAGGCTAACCCCTTTGCTTATTTTTTTGGATACAAAATTTCTGTTGAAATATTCCTTTATTTTGTATCAGTATTTATATTGATGGCCAGAGCTTCCGATTAAGGTATCATTCATCACAATCGGGCCACTATTACTCGTTTTATTGAATCTACATTCAAATCCGAAAATTTGCAAAGGCTAACCCCTTTGCTTATTTTTTTAGATACAACATTTCTGTTGAAATGTTCCTATATTTTGAAGCAGTATTTATATTGATGGCCAGAGCTTTCGATTAAGGTATCATTCATCACAATCGGGCCACTATTACGCGTTTTATTGAATCTTCAATCAAATTCGAAAATTTGCAAAGGCTAACCCCTTTGATTATTTTTTTGGATACAATATTTTTGTTGAAATGTTTTGATATTTTGTAGCAGTATTTATATTGATGGCCAGAGCTTTCGATTAAGGTATCATTCATCACAATCGGGCCACTATTACGCGTTTTATTGAATCTTCAATCAAATTCGAAAATTTGCAAAGGCTAACCCCTTTGCTTATTTTTTTGGATACAATATTTTTGTTGAAATGTTTTGATATTTTGTAGCAGTATTTATATTGATGGCCAGAGCTTTCGATTAAGGTATCATTCATCACAATCGGGCCACTATTACGCGTTTTATTGAATCTACATTCAAATCCGAAAATTTGCAAAGGCTAACCCCTTTGCTTATTTTTTTAGATACAAAATTTCTGTTGAAATGTTCCTATATTTTGAAGCAGTATTTATATTGATGGCCAGAGCTTTCGATTAAGGTATCATTCGTCACAATCGGGCCACTATTACGCGTTTTATTGAATCTTCAATCAAATTCGAAAATTTGCAAAGGCTAACCCCTTTGCTTATTTTTTTGGATACAAAATTTCTGTTGAAATATTCCTTTATTTTGTATCAGTATTTATATTGATGGCCAGAGCTTCCGATTAAGGTATCATTCATCACAATCGGGCCACTATTACTCGTTTTATTGAATCTTCAATCAAATTCGAAAATTTGCAAAGGCTAACCCCTTTGCTTATTTTTTTGGATAAAATTTTTTTATTGAAATGTTTCGATATTTTGTAGCAGTATTTATATTGATGGCCAGAGCTTCCGATTAAGGTATCATTCATCACAATCGGGCCACTATTACGCGTTTTATTGAATCTACATTCAAATCCGAAAATTTGCAAAGGCTAACCCCTTTGCTTATTTTTTTAGATACAAAATTTCTGTTGAAATGTTCCTATATTTTGAAGCAGTATTTATATTGATGGCCAGAGCTTTGCTTATTTTTTTGGATAAATTTTTTTTATTGAAATGTTTCGATATTTTGTAGCAGTATTTATATTGATGGCCAGAGCTTTCGATTAAGGTATCATTCGTCACAATCGGGCCACTATTACGCGTTTTATTGAATCTTCAATCAAATTCGAAAATTTGCAAAGGCTAACCCCTTTGCTTATTTTTTTGGATACAAAATTTCTGTTGAAATATTCCTTTATTTTGTATCAGTATTTATATTGATGGCCAGAGCTTCCGATTAAGGTATCATTCATCACAATCGGGCCACTATTACTCGTTTTATTGAATCTTCAATCAAATTCGAAAATTTGCAAAGGCTAACCCCTTTGCTTATTATTTTGGATAAAATTTTTTTATTGAAATGTTTCGATATTTTGTAGCAGTATTTATATTGATGGCCAGAGCTTTCGATTAAGGTATCATTCATCACAATCGGGCCACTATTACGCGTTTTATTGAATCTACATTCAAATCCGAAAATTTGCAAAGGCTAACCCCTTTGCTTATTTTTTTGGATACAAAATTTCTGTTGAAATGTTCCTTTATTTTGTATCAGTATTTATATTGATGGCCAGAGCTTCCGATTAAGGTATCATTCATCACAATCGGGCCACTATTACGCGTTTTATTGAATCTACATTCAAATTCGAAAATTTGCAAAGGCTAACCCCTTTGCTTATTTTTTTGGATACAATATTTTTGTTGAAATGTTTTGATATTTTGTAGCAGTATTTATATTGATGGCCAGAGCTTTCGATTAAGGTATCATTCGTCACAATCGGGCCACTATTACGCGTTTTATTGAATCTACATTCAATTTCGAAAATTTGCAAAGGCTAACCCCTTTGCTTATTTTTTTGGATACAATATTTTTGTTGAAATGTATTTATATTGATGGCCAGAGCTTTCGATTAAGGTATCATTCATCACAATCGGGCCACTATTACGCGTTTTATTGAATCTTCAATCAAATTCGAAAATTTGCAAAGGCTAACCCCTTTGCTTATTTTTTTGGATACAATATTTTTGTTGAAATGTTTTGATATTTTGTAGCAAGGTATCATTCATCACAATCGGGCCACTATTACGCGTTTTATTGAATCTACATTCAAATTCGAAAATTTGCAAAGGCTAACCCCTTTGCTTATTTTTTTGGATACAATATTTTTGTTGAAATGTTTTGATATTTTGTAGCAGTATTTATATTGATGGCCAGAGCTTTCGATTAAGGTATCATTCATCACAATCGGGCCACTATTACGCGTTTTATTGAATCTACATTCAAATCCGAAAATTTGCAAAGGCTAACCCCTTTGCTTATTTTTTTGGATACAATATTTTTGTTGAAATGTTTTGATATTTTGTAGCAAGGTATCATTCATCACAATCGGGCCACTATTACGCGTTTTATTGAATCTACATTCAAATTCGAAAATTTGCAAAGGCTAACCCCTTTGCTTATTTTTTTGGATACAATATTTTTGTTGAAATGTATTTATATTGATGGCCAGAGCTTTCGATTAAGGTATCATTCATCACAATCGGGCCACTATTACGCGTTTTATTGAATCTACATTCAAATCCGAAAATTTGCAAAGGCTAACCCCTTTGCTTATTTTTTTGGATACAATATTTTTGTTGAAATGTTTTGATATTTTGTAGCAGTATTTATATTGATGGCCAGAGCTTTCGATTAAGGTATCATTCATCACAATCGGGCCACTATTACGCGTTTTATTGAATCTTCAATCAAATTCGAAAATTTGCAAAGGCTAACCCCTTTGCTTATTTTTTTGGATACAATATTTTTGTTGAAATGTTTTGATATTTTGTAGCAAGGTATCATTCATCACAATCGGGCCACTATTACGCGTTTTATTGAATCTACATTCAAATTCGAAAATTTGCAAAGGCTAACCCCTTTGCTTATTTTTTTGGATACAATATTTTTGTTGAAATGTTTTGATATTTTGTAGCAGTATTTATATTGATGGCCAGAGCTTTCGATTAAGGTATCATTCATCACAATCGGGCCACTATTACGCGTTTTATTGAATCTACATTCAAATCCGAAAATTTGCAAAGGCTAACCCCTTTGCTTATTTTTTTGGATACAATATTTTTGTTGAAATGTTTTGATATTTTGTAGCAAGGTATCATTCATCACAATCGGGCCACTATTACGCGTTTTATTGAATCTACATTCAAATTCGAAAATTTGCAAAGGCTAACCCCTTTGCTTATTTTTTTGGATACAATATTTTTGTTGAAATGTATTTATATTGATGGCCAGAGCTTTCGATTAAGGTATCATTCGTCACAATCGGGCCACTATTACGCGTTTTATTGAATCTACATTCAATTTCGAAAATTTGCAAAGGCTAACCCCTTTGCTTATTTTTTTGGATACAATATTTTTGTTGAAATGTATTTATATTGATGGCCAGAGCTTTCGATTAAGGTATCATTCATCACAATCGGGCCACTATTACGCGTTTTATTGAATCTACATTCAAATCCGAAAATTTGCAAAGGCTAACCCCTTTGCTTATTTTTTTGGATACAATATTTTTGTTGAAATGTATTTATATTGATGGCCAGAGCTTTCGATTAAGGTATCATTCATCACAATCGGGCCACTATTACGCGTTTTATTGAATCTACATTCAAATCCGAAAATTTGCAAAGGCTAACCCCTTTGCTTATTTTTTTGGATACAATATTTTTGTTGAAATGTTTTGATATTTTGTAGCAGTATTTATATTGATGGCCAGAGCTTTCGATTAAGGTATCATTCATCACAATCGGGCCACTATTACGCGTTTTATTGAATCTTCAATCAAATTCGAAAATTTGCAAAGGCTAACCCCTTTGCTTATTTTTTTGGATACAATATTTTTGTTGAAATGTTTTGATATTTTGTAGCAAGGTATCATTCATCACAATCGGGCCACTATTACGCGTTTTATTGAATCTACATTCAAATTCGAAAATTTGCAAAGGCTAACCCCTTTGCTTATTTTTTTGGATACAATATTTTTGTTGAAATGTTTTGATATTTTGTAGCAGTATTTATATTGATGGCCAGAGCTTTCGATTAAGGTATCATTCATCACAATCGGGCCACTATTACGCGTTTTATTGAATCTACATTCAAATCCGAAAATTTGCAAAGGCTAACCCCTTTGCTTATTTTTTTGGATACAATATTTTTGTTGAAATGTTTTGATATTTTGTAGCAAGGTATCATTCATCACAATCGGGCCACTATTACGCGTTTTATTGAATCTACATTCAAATTCGAAAATTTGCAAAGGCTAACCCCTTTGCTTATTTTTTTGGATACAATATTTTTGTTGAAATGTTTTGATATTTTGTAGCAGTATTTATATTGATGGCCAGAGCTTTCGATTAAGGTATCATTCGTCACAATCGGGCCACTATTACGCGTTTTATTGAATCTACATTCAATTTCGAAAATTTGCAAAGGCTAACCCCTTTGCTTATTTTTTTGGATACAATATTTTTGTTGAAATGTATTTATATTGATGGCCAGAGCTTTCGATTAAGGTATCATTCATCACAATCGGGCCACTATTACGCGTTTTATTGAATCTACATTCAAATCCGAAAATTTGCAAAGGCTAACCCCTTTGCTTATTTTTTTGGATACAATATTTTTGTTGAAATGTTTTGATATTTTGTAGCAGTATTTATATTGATGGCCAGAGCTTTCGATTAAGGTATCATTCATCACAATCGGGCCACTATTACGCGTTTTATTGAATCTTCAATCAAATTCGAAAATTTGCAAAGGCTAACCCCTTTGCTTATTTTTTTGGATACAATATTTTTGTTGAAATGTTTTGATATTTTGTAGCAAGGTATCATTCATCACAATCGGGCCACTATTACGCGTTTTATTGAATCTACATTCAAATTCGAAAATTTGCAAAGGCTAACCCCTTTGCTTATTTTTTTGGATACAATATTTTTGTTGAAATGTTTTGATATTTTGTAGCAGTATTTATATTGATGGCCAGAGCTTTCGATTAAGGTATCATTCATCACAATCGGGCCACTATTACGCGTTTTATTGAATCTTCAATCAAATTCGAAAATTTGCAAAGGCTAACCCCTTTGCTTATTTTTTTGGATACAATATTTTTGTTGAAATGTTTTGATATTTTGTAGCAGTATTTATATTGATGGCCAGAGCTTTCGATTAAGGTATCATTCGTCACAATCGGGCCACTATTACGCGTTTTATTGAATCTACATTCAATTTCGAAAATTTGCAAAGGCTAACCCCTTTGCTTATTTTTTTGGATACAATATTTTTGTTGAAATGTATTTATATTGATGGCCAGAGCTTTCGATTAAGGTATCATTCATCACAATCGGGCCACTATTACGCGTTTTATTGAATCTACATTCAAATCCGAAAATTTGCAAAGGCTAACCTTTGCTTATTTTTTTGGATACAATATTTTTGTTGAAATGTTTTGATATTTTGTAGCAAGGTATCATTCATCACAATCGGGCCACTATTACGCGTTTTATTGAATCTACATTCAATTTCGAAAATTTGCAAAGGCTAACCCCTTTGCTTATTTTTTTGGATACAATATTTTTGTTGAAATGTATTTATATTGATGGCCAGAGCTTTCGATTAAGGTATCATTCATCACAATCGGGCCACTATTACGCGTTTTATTGAATCTACATTCAAATCCGAAAATTTGCAAAGGCTAACACCTTTGCTTATTTTTTTGGATACAATATTTTTGTTGAAATGTTTTGATATTTTGTAGCAAGGTATCATTCATCACAATCGGGCCACTATTACGCGTTTTATTGAATCTACATTCAAATTCGAAAATTTGCAAAGGCTAACCCCTTTGCTTATTTTTTTGGATACAATATTTTTGTTGAAATGTTTTGATATTTTGTAGCAGTATTTATATTGATGGCCAGAGCTTTCGATTAAGGTATCATTCGTCACAATCGGGCCACTATTACGCGTTTTATTGAATCTACATTCAATTTCGAAAATTTGCAAAGGCTAACCCCTTTGCTTATTTTTTTGGATACAATATTTTTGTTGAAATGTATTTATATTGATGGCCAGAGCTTTCGATTAAGGTATCATTCATCACAATCGGGCCACTATTACGCGTTTTATTGAATCTTCAATCAAATTCGAAAATTTGCAAAGGCTAACCCCTTTGCTTATTTTTTTGGATACAATATTTTTGTTGAAATGTTTTGATATTTTGTAGCAAGGTATCATTCATCACAATCGGGCCACTATTACGCGTTTTATTGAATCTACATTCAAATTCGAAAATTTGCAAAGGCTAACCCCTTTGCTTATTTTTTTGGATACAATATTTTTGTTGAAATGTTTTGATATTTTGTAGCAGTATTTATATTGATGGCCAGAGCTTTCGATTAAGGTATCATTCATCACAATCGGGCCACTATTACGCGTTTTATTGAATCTACATTCAAATCCGAAAATTTGCAAAGGCTAACCCCTTTGCTTATTTTTTTGGATACAATATTTTTGTTGAAATGTTTTGATATTTTGTAGCAAGGTATCATTCATCACAATCGGGCCACTATTACGCGTTTTATTGAATCTACATTCAAATTCGAAAATTTGCAAAGGCTAACCCCTTTGCTTATTTTTTTGGATACAATATTTTTGTTGAAATGTATTTATATTGATGGCCAGAGCTTTCGATTAAGGTATCATTCATCACAATCGGGCCACTATTACGCGTTTTATTGAATCTACATTCAAATCCGAAAATTTGCAAAGGCTAACCCCTTTGCTTATTTTTTTGGATACAATATTTTTGTTGAAATGTTTAGATATTTTGTAGCAGTATTTATATTGATGGCCAGAGCTTTCGATTAAGGTATCATTCATCACAATCGGGCCACTATTACGCGTTTTATTGAATCTTCAATCAAATTCGAAAATTTGCAAAGGCTAACCCCTTTGCTTATTTTTTTGGATACAATATTTTTGTTGAAATGTTTTGATATTTTGTAGCAAGGTATCATTCATCACAATCGGGCCACTATTACGCGTTTTATTGAATCTACATTCAAATTCGAAAATTTGCAAAGGCTAACCCCTTTGCTTATTTTTTTGGATACAATATTTTTGTTGAAATGTTTTGATATTTTGTAGCAGTATTTATATTGATGGCCAGAGCTTTCGATTAAGGTATCATTCATCACAATCGGGCCACTATTACGCGTTTTATTGAATCTTCATTCAAATCCGAAAATTTGCAAAGGCTAACCCCTTTGCTTATTTTTTTGGATACAATATTTTTGTTGAAATGTTTTGATATTTTGTAGCAAGGTATCATTCATCACAATCGGGCCACTATTACGCGTTTTATTGAATCTACATTCAAATTCGAAAATTTGCAAAGGCTAACCCCTTTGCTTATTTTTTTGGATACAATATTTTTGTTGAAATGTTTTGATATTTTGTAGCAGTATTTATATTGATGGCCAGAGCTTTCGATTAAGGTATCATTCGTCACAATCGGGCCACTATTACGCGTTTTATTGAATCTACATTCAATTTCGAAAATTTGCAAAGGCTAACCCCTTTGCTTATTTTTTTGGATACAATATTTTTGTTGAAATGTATTTATATTGATGGCCAGAGCTTTCGATTAAGGTATCATTCATCACAATCGGGCCACTATTACGCGTTTTATTGAATCTTCAATCAAATTCGAAAATTTGCAAAGGCTAACCCCTTTGCTTATTTTTTTGGATACAATATTTTTGTTGAAATGTTTTGATATTTTGTAGCAAGGTATCATTCATCACAATCGGGCCACTATTACGCGTTTTATTGAATCTACATTCAAATTCGAAAATTTGCAAAGGCTAACCCCTTTGCTTATTTTTTTGGATACAATATTTTTGTTGAAATGTTTTGATATTTTGTAGCAGTATTTATATTGATGGCCAGAGCTTTCGATTAAGGTATCATTCATCACAATCGGCCACTATTACGCGTTTTATTGAATCTACATTCAAATCCGAAAATTTGCAAAGGCTAACCCCTTTGCTTATTTTTTTGGATACAATATTTTTGTTGAAATGTTTTGATATTTTGTAGCAAGGTATCATTCATCACAATCGGGCCACTATTACGCGTTTTATTGAATCTACATTCAAATTCGAAAATTTGCAAAGGCTAACCCCTTTGCTTATTTTTTTGGATACAATATTTTTGTTGAAATGTATTTATATTGATGGCCAGAGCTTTCGATTAAGGTATCATTCATCACAATCGGGCCACTATTACGCGTTTTATTGAATCTACATTCAAATCCGAAAATTTGCAAAGGCTAACCCCTTTGCTTATTTTTTTGGATACAATATTTTTGTTGAAATGTTTAGATATTTTGTAGCAGTATTTATATTGATGGCCAGAGCTTTCGATTAAGGTATCATTCATCACAATCGGGCCACTATTACGCGTTTTATTGAATCTTCAATCAAATTCGAAAATTTGCAAAGGCTAACCCCTTTGCTTATTTTTTTGGATAAAATATTTTTGTTGAAATGTTTTGATATTTTGTAGCAAGGTATCATTCATCACAATCGGGCCACTATTACGCGTTTTATTGAATCTACATTCAAATTCGAAAATTTGCAAAGGCTAACCCCTTTGCTTATTTTTTTGGATACAATATTTTTGTTGAAATGTTTTGATATTTTGTAGCAGTATTTATATTGATGGCCAGAGCTTTCGATTAAGGTATCATTCATCACAATCGGGCCACTATTACGCGTTTTATTGAATCTACATTCAAATCCGAAAATTTGCAAAGGCTAACCCCTTTGCTTATTTTTTTGGATACAATATTTTTGTTGAAATGTTTTGATATTTTGTAGCAAGGTATCATTCATCACAATCGGGCCACTATTACGCGTTTTATTGAATCTACATTCAAATTCGAAAATTTGCAAAGGCTAACCCCTTTGCTTATTTTTTTGGATACAATATTTTTGTTGAAATGTATTTATATTGATGGCCAGAGCTTTCGATTAAGGTATCATTCGTCACAATCGGGCCACTATTACGCGTTTTATTGAATCTACATTCAATTTCGAAAATTTGCAAAGGCTAACCCCTTTGCTTATTTTTTTGGATACAATATTTTTGTTGAAATGTATTTATATTGATGGCCAGAGCTTTCGATTAAGGTATCATTCATCACAATCGGGCCACTATTACGCGTTTTATTGAATCTACATTCAAATCCGAAAATTTGCAAAGGCTAACCCCTTTGCTTATTTTTTTGGATACAATATTTTTGTTGAAATGTATTTATATTGATGGCCAGAGCTTTCGATTAAGGTATCATTCATCACAATCGGGCCACTATTACGCGTTTTATTGAATCTACATTCAAATCCGAAAATTTGCAAAGGCTAACCCCTTTGCTTATTTTTTTGGATACAATATTTTTGTTGAAATGTTTTGATATTTTGTAGCAGTATTTATATTGATGGCCAGAGCTTTCGATTAAGGTATCATTCATCACAATCGGGCCACTATTACGCGTTTTATTGAATCTTCAATCAAATTCGAAAATTTGCAAAGGCTAACCCCTTTGCTTATTTTTTTGGATACAATATTTTTGTTGAAATGTTTTGATATTTTGTAGCAAGGTATCATTCATCACAATCGGGCCACTATTACGCGTTTTATTGAATCTACATTCAAATTCGAAAATTTGCAAAGGCTAACCCCTTTGCTTATTTTTTTGGATACAATATTTTTGTTGAAATGTATTTATATTGATGGCCAGAGCTTTCGATTAAGGTATCATTCATCACAATCGGGCCACTATTACGCGTTTTATTGAATCTACATTCAAATCCGAAAATTTGCAAAGGCTAACCTTTGCTTATTTTTTTGGATACAAAATTTCTGTTGAAATGTTCTTATATTTTGTAGCAAGGTATCATTCATCACAATCGGGCCACTATTACGCGTTTTATTGAATCTACATTCAAATTCGAAAATTTGCAAAGGCTAACCCCTTTGCTTATTTTTTTGGATACAATATTTTTGTTGAAATGTTTTGATATTTTGTAGCAAGGTATCATTCATCACAATCGGGCCACTATTACGCGTTTTATTGAATCTACATTCAAATTCGAAAATTTGCAAAGGCTAACCCCTTTGCTTATTTTTTTGGATACAATATTTTTGTTGAAATGTTTTGATATTTTGTAGCAGTATTTATATTGATGGCCAGAGCTTTCGATTAAGGTATCATTCGTCACAATCGGGCCACTATTACGCGTTTTATTGAATCTACATTCAATTTCGAAAATTTGCAAAGGCTAACCCCTTTGCTTATTTTTTTGGATACAATATTTTTGTTGAAATGTATTTATATTGATGGCCAGAGCTTTCGATTAAGGTATCATTCATCACAATCGGGCCACTATTACGCGTTTTATTGAATCTACATTCAAATCCGAAAATTTGCAAAGGCTAACCCCTTTGCTTATTTTTTTGGATACAATATTTTTGTTGAAATGTTTTGATATTTTGTAGCAGTATTTATATTGATGGCCAGAGCTTTCGATTAAGGTATCATTCATCACAATCGGGCCACTATTACGCGTTTTATTGAATCTTCAATCAAATTCGAAAATTTGCAAAGGCTAACCCCTTTGCTTATTTTTTTGGATACAATATTTTTGTTGAAATGTTTTGATATTTTGTAGCAAGGTATCATTCATCACAATCGGGCCACTATTACGCGTTTTATTGAATCTACATTCAAATTCGAAAATTTGCAAAGGCTAACCCCTTTGCTTATTTTTTTGGATACAATATTTTTGTTGAAATGTTTTGATATTTTGTAGCAGTATTTATATTGATGGCCAGAGCTTTCGATTAAGGTATCATTCATCACAATCGGGCCACTATTACGCGTTTTATTGAATCTTCAATCAAATTCGAAAATTTGCAAAGGCTAACCCCTTTGCTTATTTTTTTGGATACAATATTTTTGTTGAAATGTATTTATATTGATGGCCAGAGCTTTCGATTAAGGTATCATTCGTCACAATCGGGCCACTATTACGCGTTTTATTGAATCTACATTCAATTTCGAAAATTTGCAAAGGCTAACCCCTTTGCTTATTTTTTTGGATACAATATTTTTGTTGAAATGTTTTGATATTTTGTAGCAGTATTTATATTGATGGCCAGAGCTTTCGATTAAGGTATCATTCATCACAATCGGGCCACTATTACGCGTTTTATTGAATCTTCAATCAAATTCGAAAATTTGCAAAGGCTAACCCCTTTGCTTATTTTTTTGGATACAATATTTTTGTTGAAATGTTTTGATATTTTGTAGCAAGGTATCATTCATCACAATCGGGCCACTATTACGCGTTTTATTGAATCTACATTCAAATTCGAAAATTTGCAAAGGCTAACCCCTTTGCTTATTTTTTTGGATACAATATTTTTGTTGAAATGTTTTGATATTTTGTAGCAGTATTTATATTGATGGCCAGAGCTTTCGATTAAGGTATCATTCATCACAATCGGGCCACTATTACGCGTTTTATTGAATCTACATTCAAATCCGAAAATTTGCAAAGGCTAACCCCTTTGCTTATTTTTTTGGATACAATATTTTTGTTGAAATGTTTTGATATTTTGTAGCAGTATTTATATTGATGGCCAGAGCTTTCGATTAAGGTATCATTCATCACAATCGGGCCACTATTACGCGTTTTATTGAATCTTCAATCAAATTCGAAAATTTGCAAAGGCTAACCCCTTTGCTTATTTTTTTGGATACAATATTTTTGTTGAAATGTTTTGATATTTTGTAGCAAGGTATCATTCATCACAATCGGGCCACTATTACGCGTTTTATTGAATCTACATTCAAATTCGAAAATTTGCAAAGGCTAACCTATTTGCTTATTTTTTTGGATACAATATTTTTGTTGAAATGTTTTGATATTTTGTAGCAGTATTTATATTGATGGCCAGAGCTTTCGATTAAGGTATCATTCATCACAATCGGGCCACTATTACGCGTTTTATTGAATCTTCAATCAAATTCGAAAATTTGCAAAGGCTAACCCCTTTGCTTATTTTTTTGGATACAATATTTTTGTTGAAATGTTTTGATATTTTGTAGCAGTATTTATATTGATGGCCAGAGCTTTCGATTAAGGTATCATTCGTCACAATCGGGCCACTATTACGCGTTTTATTGAATCTACATTCAATTTCGAAAATTTGCAAAGGCTAACCCCTTTGCTTATTTTTTTGGATACAATATTTTTGTTGAAATGTTTTGATATTTTGTAGCAGTATTTATATTGATGGCCAGAGCTTTCGATTAAGGTATCATTCATCACAATCGGGCCACTATTACGCGTTTTATTGAATCTTCAATCAAATTCGAAAATTTGCAAAGGCTAACCCCTTTGCTTATTTTTTTGGATACAATATTTTTGTTGAAATGTTTTGATATTTTGTAGCAGTATTTATATTGATGGCCAGAGCTTTCGATTAAGGTATCATTCGTCACAATCGGGCCACTATTACGCGTTTTATTGAATCTACATTCAATTTCGAAAATTTGCAAAGGCTAACCCCTTTGCTTATTTTTTTGGATACAATATTTTTGTTGAAATGTATTTATATTGATGGCCAGAGCTTTCGATTAAGGTATCATTCATCACAATCGGGCCACTATTACGCGTTTTATTGAATCTACATTCAAATTCGAAAATTTGCAAAGGCTAACCCCTTTGCTTATTTTTTTGGATACAATATTTTTGTTGAAATGTTTTGATATTTTGTAGCAGTATTTATATTGATGGCCAGAGCTTTCGATTAAGGTATCATTCATCACAATCGGGCCACTATTACGCGTTTTATTGAATCTTCAATCAAATTCGAAAATTTGCAAAGGCTAACCCCTTTGCTTATTTTTTTGGATACAATATTTTTGTTGAAATGTTTTGATATTTTGTAGCAGTATTTATATTGATGGCCAGAGCTTTCGATTAAGGTATCATTCATCACAATCGAGCCACTATTACGCGTTTTATTGAATATTCAATCAAATTCGAAAATTTGCAAAGGCTAACCTCTTTGCTTATTTTTTTGGATACAATATTTTTGTTGAAATGTTTTGATATTTTGTAGCAGTATTTATATTGATGGCCAGAGCTTTCGATTAAGGTATCATTCATCACAATCGGGCCACTATTACGCGTTTTATTGAATCTACATTCAAATTCGAAAATTTGCAAAGGCTAACCCCTTTGCTTATTTTTTTGGATACAATATTTTTGTTGAAATGTTTTGATATTTTGTAGCAGTATTTATATTGATGGCCAGAGCTTTCGATTAAGGTATCATTCGTCACAATCGGGCCACTATTACGCGTTTTATTGAATCTTCAATCAAATTCGAAAATTTGCAAAGGCTAACCCCTTTGCTTATTTTTTTGGATACAATATTTTTGTTGAAATGTTTTGATATTTTGTAGCAGTATTTATATTGATGGCCAGAGCTTTCGATTAAGGTATCATTCATCACAATCGGGCCACTATTACGCGTTTTATTGAATCTTCAATCAAATTCGAAAATTTGCAAAGGCTAACCCCTTTGCTTATTTTTTTGGATACAATATTTTTGTTGAAATGTTTTGATATTTTGTAGCAAGGTATCATTCATCACAATCGGGCCACTATTACGCGTTTTATTGAATCTACATTCAAATTCGAAAATTTGCAAAGGCTAACCCCTTTGCTTATTTTTTTGGATACAATATTTTTGTTGAAATGTATTTATATTGATGGCCAGAGCTTTCGATTAAGGTATCATTCATCATAATCGGGCCACTATTACGCGTTTTATTGAATCTACATTCAAATTCGAAAATTTGCAAAGGCTAACCCCTTTGCTGATTTTTTAGGATAAATTTTTTTTTTTTAAATGTTTCTTTTTAGTAGCAGTATTTATATTGATGGCCAGCGCTTTCGATTAAGGTATCATTCATCACAATCGGGCCACTATTACGCGTTTTATTGAATCTACAATCAAATCCGAAAATTTGCAAAGGCTAACCCCTTTGCTGAATTTTTTAAATACAAAATTTTTGTTGAAAAGTTTCGTTATTTTGTAGCAGTATTTATATTGATGGCCAGAGCTTTCGATTAAGGTATCATTCGTCACAATCGGGCCACTATTACGCGTTTTATTGAATCTTCAATCAAATTCGAAAATTTGCAAAGGCTAACCCCTTTGCTTATTTTTTTGGATACAAAATTTCTGTTGAAATGTTCTTATATTTTGTAGCAGTATTTATATTGATGGCCAGAGCTTTCGATTAAGGTATCATTCATCACAATCGGGCCACTATTACGCGTTTTATTGAATCTACAATCAAATCCGAAAATTTGCAAAGGCTAACCCCTTTGCTGAATTTTTTAAATACAAAATTTTTGTTGAAAAGTTTCGTTATTTTGTAGCAGTATTTATATTGATGGCCAGAGCTTTCGATTAAGGTATCATTCGTCACAATCGGGCCACTATTACGCGTTTTATTGAATCTTTAATCAAATTCGAAAATTTGCAAAGGCTAACCCCTTTGCTTATTTTTTTGGATACAAAATTTCTGTTTAAATGTTCTTATATTTTGTAGCAGTATTTATATTGATGGCCAGAGCTTTCGATTAAGGTATCATTCATCACAATCGGGCCACTATTACGCGTTTTATTGAATCTACAATCAAATCCGAAAATTTGCAAAGGCTAACCCCTTTGCTGATTTTTTTGGATACATTTTTTTTTTTTAAATGTTTCTTTTTAGTAGCAGTATTTATATTGATGGCCAGAGCTTTCGATTAAGGTATCATTCATCACAATCGGGCCACTATTACGCGTTTTATTGAATCTACAATCAAATCCGAAAATTTGCAAAGGCTAACCCCTTTGCTTATTTTTTTGGATAAAATTTTTTTGTTGAAATGTTCCTATATTTTATAGCAGTATTTATATTGATGGCCAGAGCTTTCGATTAAGGTATCATTCGTCACAATCGGGCCACTATTACGCGTTTTATTGAATCTTCAATCAAATTCGAAAATTTGCAAAGGCTAACCCCTTTGCTTATTTTTTTGGATACAAAATTTCTGTTGAAATGTTCTTATATTTTGTAGCAGTATTTATATTGATGGCCAGAGCTTTCGATTAAGGTATCATTCGTCACAATCGGACCACTATTACGCGTTTTATTGAATCTACAATCAAATTTGAAAATTTGCAAAGACTAACCCCTTTGCTTATTTTTTTGGATACAAAACTTTTCTTGAAATGTTCCTATATTTTTTAGCAGTATTTATATTGATGGACAGAGCTTTCGATTAAGGTATCATTCATCACAATCGGGCCACTATTACGCGTTTTATTGAATCTTCAATCAAATTCGAAAATTTGCAAAGGCTAACCCCTTTGCTGATTTTTTTGGATAAATTTTTTTTTTTTAAATGTTTCTTTTTAGTAGCAGTATTTATATTGATGGCCAGAGCTTTCGATTAAGGTATCATTCATCACAATCGGGCCACTATTACGCGTTTTATTGAATCTACATTCAAATTCGAAAATTTGCAAAGGCTAACCCCTTTGCTTATTTTTTTGGATAAAATTTTTTTGTTGAAATGTTCCTATATTTTATAGCAGTATTTATATTGATGGCCAGAGCTTTCGATTAAGGTATCATTCGTCACAATCGGGCCACTATTACGCGTTTTATTGAATCTTCAATCAAATTCGAAAATTTGCAAAGGCTAACCCCTTTGCTTATTTTTTTGGATACAAAATTTCTGTTGAAATGTTCTTATATTTTGTAGCAGTATTTATATTGATGGCCAGAGCTTTCGATTAAGGTATCATTCGTCACAATCGGACCACTATTACGCGTTTTATTGAATCTACAATCAAATTTGAAAATTTGCAAAGACTAACCCCTTTGCTTATTTTTTTGGATACAAAACTTTTCTTGAAATGTTCCTATATTTTTTAGCAGTATTTATATTGATGGACAGAGCTTTCGATTAAGGTATCATTCATCACAATCGGGCCACTATTACGCGTTTTATTGAATCTTCAATCAAATTCGAAAATTTGCAAAGGCTAACCCCTTTGCTGATTTTTTTGGATAAATTTTTTTTTTTAAATGTTTCTTTTTAGTAGCAGTATTTATATTGATGGCCAGAGCTTTCGATTAAGGTATCATTCATCACAATCGGGCCACTATTACGCGTTTTATTGAATCTACAATCAAATCCGAAAATTTGCAAAGGCTAACCCCTTTGCTGAATTTTTTAAATACAAAATTTTTGTTGAAAAGTTTCGTTATTTTGTAGCAGTATTTATATTGATGGCCAGAGCTTTCGATTAAGGTATCATTCGTCACAATCGGGCCACTATTACGCGTTTTATTGAATCTTCAATCAAATTCGAAAATTTGCAAAGGCTAACCCCTTTGCTTATTTTTTTGGATACAAAATTTCTGTTGAAATGTTCTTATATTTTGTAGCAGTATTTATATTGATGGCCAGAGCTTTCGATTAAGGTATCATTCATCACAATCGGGCCACTATTACGCGTTTTATTGAATCTTCAATCAAATTCGAAAATTTGCAAAGGCTAACCCCTTTGCTGATTTTTTTGGATAAATTTTTTTTTTTTAAATGTTTCTTTTTAGTAGCAGTATTTATATTGATGGCCAGAGCTTTCGATTAAGGTATCATTCATCACAATCGGGCCACTATTACGCGTTTTATTGAATCTACAATCAAATCCGAAAATTTGCAAAGGCTAACCCCTTTGCTGAATTTTTTAAATACAAAATTTTTGTTGAAAAGTTTCTTTATTTTGAAGCAATATTTATATTGATGGCCAGAGCTTTCGATTAAGGTATCATTCGTCACAATCGGGCCACTATTACGCGTTTTATTGAATCTTCAATCAAATTCGAAAATTTGCAAAGGCTAACCCCTTTGCTTATTTTTTTGGATACACAATTTCTGTTGAAATGTTCTTATATTTTGTAGCAGTATTTATATTGATGGCCAGAGCTTTCGATTAAGGTATCATTCGTCACAATCGGGCCACTATTACGCGTTTTATTGAATCTTCAATCAAATTCGAAAATTTGCAAAGGCTAACCCCTTTGCTTATTTTTTTGGATACAAAATTTCTGTTGAAATGTTCTTATATTTTGTAGCAGTATTTATATTGATGGCCAGAGCTTTCGATTAAGGTATCATTCATCACAATCGGGCCACTATTACGCGTTTTATTGAATCTTCAATCAAATTCGAAAATTTGCAAAGGCTAACCCATTTGCTGATTTTTTTGGATAAATTTTTTTTTTTTAAATGTTTCTTTTTAGTAGCAGTATTTATATTGATGGCCAGAGCTTTCGATTAAGGTATCATTCATCACAATCGGGCCACTATTACGCGTTTTATTGAATCTACAATCAAATCCGAAAATTTGCAAAGGCTAACCCCTTTGCTGAATTTTTTAAATACAAAATTTTTGTTGAAAAGTTTCTTTATTTTGAAGCAATATTTATATTGATGGCCAGAGCTTTCGATTAAGGTATCATTCGTCACAATCGGGCCACTATTACGCGTTTTATTGAATCTTCAATCAAATTCGAAAATTTGCAAAGGCTAACCCCTTTGCTTATTTTTTTGGATACACAATTTCTGTTGAAATGTTCTTATATTTTGTAGCAGTATTTATATTGATGGCCAGAGCTTTCGATTAAGGTATCATTCATCACAATCGGGCTACTATTACGCGTTTTATTGAATCTACATTCAAAATCGAAAATTTGCAAAGGCTAACCCCTTTGCTTATTTTTTTGGATACAAAATTTCTGTTGAAATGTTCTTATATTTTGTAGCAGTATTTATATTGATGGCCAGAGCTTTCGATTAAGGTATCATTCATCACAATCGGGCCACTATTACGCGTTTTATTGAATCTTCAATCAAATTCGAAAATTTGCAAAGGCTAACCCCTTTGCTGATTTTTTTGGATAAATTTTTTTTTTTTAAATGTTTCTTTTTAGTAGCAGTATTTATATTGATGGCCAGAGCTTTCGATTAAGGTATCATTCATCACAATCGGGCCACTATTACGCGTTTTATTGAATCTACAATCAAATCCGAAAATTTGCAAAGGCTAACCCCTTTGCTGAATTTTTTAAATACAAAATTTTTGTTGAAAAGTTTCTTTATTTTGAAGCAATATTTATATTGATGGCCAGAGCTTTCGATTAAGGTATCATTCGTCACAATCGGGCCACTATTACGCGTTTTATTGAATCTTCAATCAAATTCGAAAATTTGCAAAGGCTAACCCCTTTGCTTATTTTTTTGGATACAAAATTTCTGTTGAAATGTTCTTATATTTTGTAGCAGTATTTATATTGATGGCCAGAGCTTTCGATTAAGGTATCATTCATCACAATCGGGCTACTATTACGCGTTTTATTGAATCTACATTCAAAATCGAAAATTTGCAAAGGCTAACCCCTTTGCTTATTTTTTTGGATACAAAATTTCTGTTGAAATGTTCTTATATTTTGTAGCAGTATTTATATTGATGGCCAGAGCTTTCGATTAAGGTATCATTCATCACAATCGGGCCACTATTACGCGTTTTATTGAATCTTCAATCAAATTCGAAAATTTGCAAAGGCTAACCCCTTTGCTGATTTTTTTGGATAAATTTTTTTTTTTAAATGTTTCTTTTTAGTAGCAGTATTTATATTGATGGCCAGAGCTTTCGATTAAGGTATCATTCATCACAATCGGGCCACTATTACGCGTTTTATTGAATCTACAATCAAATCCGAAAATTTGCAAAGGCTAACCCCTTTGCTGAATTTTTTAAATACAAAATTTTTGTTGAAAAGTTTCTTTATTTTGAAGCAATATTTATATTGATGGCCAGAGCTTTCGATTAAGGTATCATTCGTCACAATCGGGCCACTATTACGCGTTTTATTGAATCTTCAATCAAATTCGAAAATTTGCAAAGGCTAACCCCTTTGCTTATTTTTTTGGATACAAAATTTCTGTTGAAATGTTCTTATATTTTGTAGCAGTATTTATATTGATGGCCAGAGCTTTCGATTAAGGTATCATTCATCACAATCGGGCTACTATTACGCGTTTTATTGAATCTACATTCAAAATCGAAAATTTGCAAAGGCTAACCCCTTTGCTTATTTTTTTGGATACAAAATTTCTGTTGAAATGTTCTTATATTTTGTAGCAGTATTTATATTGATGGCCAGAGCTTTCGATTAAGGTATCATTCATCACAATCGGGCCACTATTACGCGTTTTATTGAATCTTCAATCAAATTCGAAAATTTGCAAAGGCTAACCCCTTTGCTGATTTTTTTGGATAAATTTTTTTTTTTTAAATGTTTCTTTTTAGTAGCAGTATTTATATTGATGGCCAGAGCTTTCGATTAAGGTATCATTCATCACAATCGGGCCACTATTACGCGTTTTATTGAATCTACAATCAAATCCGAAAATTTGCAAAGGCTAACCCCTTTGCTGAATTTTTTAAATACAAAATTTTTGTTGAAAAGTTTCGTTATTTTGTAGCAGTATTTATATTGATGGCCAGAGCTTTCGATTAAGGTATCATTCGTCACAATCGGGCCACTATTACGCGTTTTATTGAATCTTCAATCAAATTCGAAAATTTGCAAAGGCTAACCCCTTTGCTTATTTTTTTGGATACAAAATTTCTGTTGAAATGTTCTTATATTTTGTAGCAGTATTTATATTGATGGCCAGAGCTTTCGATTAAGGTATCATTCATCACAATCGGGCCACTATTACGCGTTTTATTGAATCTACAATCAAATCCGAAAATTTGCAAAGGCTAACCCCTTTGCTGAATTTTTTAAATACAAAATTTTTGTTGAAAAGTTTCGTTATTTTGTAGCAGTATTTATATTGATGGCCAGAGCTTTCGATTAAGGTATCATTCATCACAATCGGGCCACTATTACGCGTTTTATTGAATCTACAATCAAATCCGAAAATTTGCAAAGGCTAACCCCTTTGCTTATTTTTTTGGATACAAAATTTCTGTTGAAAAGTTTCGTTATTTTGTAGCAGTATTTATATTGATGGCCAGAGCTTTCGATTAAGGTATCATTCATCACAATCGGGCCACTATTACGCGTTTTATTGAATCTACAATCAAATTTGAAAATTTGCAAAGACTAACCCCTTTGCTTATTTTTTTGGATACAAAACTTTTCTTGAAATGTTCCTATATTTTTTTGAAGTATTTATATTGATGGACAGAGCTTTCGATTAAGGTATCATTCATCACAATCGGGCCACTATTACGCGTTTTATTGAATCTTCAATCAAATTCGAAAATTTGCAAAGGCTAACCCCTTTGCTGATTTTTTTGGATAAATTTTTTTTTTTTAAATGTTTCTTTTTAGTAGCAGTATTTATATTGATGGCCAGAGCTTTCGATTAAGGTATCATTCATCACAATCGGGCCACTATTACGCGTTTTATTGAATCTACAATCAAATCCGAAAATTTGCAAAGGCTAACCCCTTTGCTGAATTTTTTAAATACAAAATTTTTGTTGAAAAGTTTCGTTATTTTGTAGCAGTATTTATATTGATGGCCAGAGCTTTCGATTAAGGTATCATTCGTCACAATCGGGCCACTATTACGCGTTTTATTGAATCTTCAATCAAATTCGAAAATTTGCAAAGGCTAACCCCTTTGCTTATTTTTTTGGATACAAAATTTCTGTTGAAATGTTCTTATATTTTGTAGCAGTATTTATATTGATGGCCAGAGCTTTCGATTAAGGTATCATTCATCACAATCGGGCTACTATTACGCGTTTTATTGAATCTACATTCAAAATCGAAAATTTGCAAAGGCTAACCCCTTTGCTTATTTTTTTGGATACAAAATTTCTGTTGAAATGTTCTTATATTTTGTAGCAGTATTTATATTGATGGCCAGAGCTTTTGATTAACGTATCATTCATCACAATCGGGCCACTATTACGCGTTTTATTGAATCTTCAATCAAATTCGAAAATTTGCAAAGGCTAACCCCTTTGCTTATTTTTTTGGATACAAAATTTCTGTTGAAATGTTCTTATATTTTGTAGCAGTATTTATATTGATGGCCAGAGCTTTCGATTAAGGTATCATTCATCACAATCGGGCCACTATTACGCGTTTTATTGAATCTACAATCAAATCCGAAAATTTGCAAAGGCTAACCCCTTTGCTTATTTTTTTGGATACAAAATTTCTGTTGAAAAGTTTCGTTATTTTGTAGCAGTATTTATATTGATGGCCAGAGCTTTCGATTAAGGTATCATTCGTCACAATCGGACCACTATTACGCGTTTTATTGAATCTACAATCAAATTTGAAAATTTGCAAAGACTAACCCCTTTGCTTATTTTTTTGGATACAAAACTTTTCTTGAAATGTTCCTATATTTTTTAGCAGTATTTATATTGATGGACAGAGCTTTCGATTAAGGTATCATTCATCACAATCGGGCCACTATTACGCGTTTTATTGAATCTTCAATCAAATTCGAAAATTTGCAAAGGCTAACCCCTTTGCTGATTTTTTTGGATAAATTTTTTTTTTTTTAAATGTTTCTTTTTAGTAGCAGTATTTATATTGATGGCCAGAGCTTTCGATTAAGGTATCATTCATCACAATCGGGCCACTATTACGCGTTTTATTGAATCTACAATCAAATCCGAAAATTTGCAAAGGCTAACCCCTTTGCTGAATTTTTTAAATACAAAATTTTTGTTGAAAAGTTTCTTTATTTTGAAGCAATATTTATATTGATGGCCAGAGCTTTCGATTAAGGTATCATTCGTCACAATCGGGCCACTATTACGCGTTTTATTGAATCTTCAATCAAATTCGAAAATTTGCAAAGGCTAACCCCTTTGCTTATTTTTTTGGATACAAAATTTCTGTTGAAATGTTCTTATATTTTGTAGCAGTATTTATATTGATGGCCAGAGCTTTCGATTAAGGTATCATTCATCACAATCGGGCTACTATTACGCGTTTTATTGAATCTACATTCAAAATCGAAAATTTGCAAAGGCTAACCCCTTTGCTTATTTTTTTGGATACAAAATTTCTGTTGAAATGTTCTTATATTTTGTAGCAGTATTTATATTGATGGCCAGAGCTTTCGATTAAGGTATCATTCATCACAATCGGGCCACTATTACGCGTTTTATTGAATCTTCAATCAAATTCGAAAATTTGCAAAGGCTAACCCCTTTGCTGATTTTTTTGGATAAATTTTTTTTTTTTAAATGTTTCTTTTTAGTAGCAGTATTTATATTGATGGCCAGAGCTTTCGATTAAGGTATCATTCATCACAATCGGGCCACTATTACGCGTTTTATTGAATCTACAATCAAATCCGAAAATTTGCAAAGGCTAACCCCTTTGCTGAATTTTTTAAATACAAAATTTTCGTTGAAAAGTTTCGTTATTTTGTAGCAGTATTTATATTGATGGCCAGAGCTTTCGATTAAGGTATCATTCGTCACAATCGGGCCACTATTACGCGTTTTATTGAATCTACATTCAATTTCGAAAATTTGCAAAGGCTAACCCCTTTGCTTATTTTTTTGGATACAATATTTTTGTTGAAATGTATTTATATTGATGGCCAGAGCTTTCGATTAAGGTATCATTCGTCACAATCGGACCACTATTACGCGTTTTATTGAATCTACAATCAAATTTGAAAATTTGCAAAGACTAACCCCTTTGCTTATTTTTTTGGATACAAAACTTTTCTTGAAATGTTCCTATATTTTTTAGCAGTATTTATATTGATGGACAGAGCTTTCGATTAAGGTATCATTCATCACAATCGGGCCACTATTACGCGTTTTATTGAATCTTCAATCAAATTCGAAAATTTGCAAAGGCTAACCCCTTTGCTGATTTTTTTGGATAAATTTTTTTTTTTTTAAATGTTTCTTTTTAGTAGCAGTATTTATATTGATGGCCAGAGCTTTCGATTAAGGTATCATTCATCACAATCGGGCCACTATTACGCGTTTTATTGAATCTACAATCAAATCCGAAAATTTGCAAAGGCTAACCCCTTTGCTGAATTTTTTAAATACAAAATTTTTGTTGAAAAGTTTCTTTATTTTGAAGCAATATTTATATTGATGGCCAGAGCTTTCGATTAAGGTATCATTCGTCACAATCGGGCCACTATTACGCGTTTTATTGAATCTTCAATCAAATTCGAAAATTTGCAAAGGCTAACCCCTTTGCTTATTTTTTTGGATACAAAATTTCTGTTGAAATGTTCTTATATTTTGTAGCAGTATTTATATTGATGGCCAGAGCTTTCGATTAAGGTATCATTCATCACAATCGGGCTACTATTACGCGTTTTATTGAATCTACATTCAAAATCGAAAATTTGCAAAGGCTAACCCCTTTGCTTATTTTTTTGGATACAAAATTTCTGTTGAAATGTTCTTATATTTTGTAGCAGTATTTATATTGATGGCCAGAGCTTTCGATTAAGGTATCATTCATCACAATCGGGCCACTATTACGCGTTTTATTGAATCTACAATCAAATCCGAAAATTTGCAAAGGCTAACCCCTTTGCTGAATTTTTTAAATACAAAATTTTCGTTGAAAAGTTTCGTTATTTTGTAGCAGTATTTATATTGATGGCCAGAGCTTTCGATTAAGGTATCATTCGTCACAATCGGGCCACTATTACGCGTTTTATTGAATCTTCAATCAAATTCGAAAATTTGCAAAGGCTAACCCCTTTGCTTATTTTTTTGGATACAAAATTTCTGTTGAAATGTTCTTATATTTTGTAGCAGTATTTATATTGATGGCCAGAGCTTTCGATTAAGGTATCATTCATCACAATCGGGCTACTATTACGCGTTTTATTGAATCTACATTCAAAATCGAAAATTTGCAAAGGCTAACCCCTTTGCTTATTTTTTTGGATACAAAATTTCTGTTGAAATGTTCTTATATTTTGTAGCAGTATTTATATTGATGGCCAGAGCTTTTGATTAACGTATCATTCATCACAATCCGGCCACTATTACGCGTTTTATTGAATCTTCAATCAAATTCGAAAATTTGCAAAGGCTAACCCCTTTGCTTATTTTTTTGGATACAAAATTTCTGTTGAAATGTTCCTATATTTTGTAGCAGTATTTATATTGATGGCCAGAGCTTTCGATTAAGGTATCATTCATCACAATCGGGCCACTATTACGCGTTTTATTGAATCTACATTCAAATCCGAAAATTTGCAAAGGCTAACCCCTTTGCTTATTTTTTCGGATACAAAACTTTTCTTGAAATGTTCCTATATTTTTTAGCAGTATTTATATTGAAGGCCAGTGCTTTCGATTAAGGTATCATTCGTCACAATCGGACCACTATTACGCGTTTTATTGAATCTACAATCAAATTTGAAAATTTGCAAAGACTAACCCCTTTGCTTATTTTTTTGGATACAAAACTTTTCTTGAAATGTTCCTATATTTTTTAGCAGTATTTATATTGATGGACAGAGCTTTCGATTAAGGTATCATTCATCACAATCGGGCCACTATTACGCGTTTTATTGAATCTTCAATCAAATTCGAAAATTTGCAAAGGCTAAGCCCTTTGCTGATTTTTTTGGATAAATTTTTTTTTTTTTAAATGTTTCTTTTTAGTAGCAGTATTTATATTGATGGCTAGAGCTTTCGATTAAGGTATCATTCATCACAATCGGGCCACTATTACGCGTTTTATTGAATCTACAATCAAATCCGAAAATTTGCAAAGGCTAACCCCTTTGCTGAATTTTTTAAATACAAAATTTTCGTTGAAAAGTTTCGTTATTTTGTAGCAGTATTTATATTGATGGCCAGAGCTTTCGATTAAGGTATCATTCGTCACAATCGGGCCACTATTACGCGTTTTATTGAATCTTCAATCAAATTCGAAAATTTGCAAAGGCTAACCCCTTTGCTTATTTTTTTGGATACAAAATTTCTGTTGAAATGTTCTTATATTTTGTAGCAGTATTTATATTGATGGCCAGAGCTTTCGATTAAGGTATCATTCATCACAATCGGGCTACTATTACGCGTTTTATTGAATCTACATTCAAAATCGAAAATTTGCAAAGGCTAACCCCTTTGCTTATTTTTTTGGATACAAAATTTCTGTTGAAATGTTCTTATATTTTGTAGCAGTATTTATATTGATGGCCAGAGCTTTTGATTAACGTATCATTCATCACAATCCGGCCACTATTACGCGTTTTATTGAATCTTCAATCAAATTCGAAAATTTGCAAAGGCTAACCCCTTTGCTTATTTTTTTGGATACAAAATTTCTGTTGAAATGTTCCTATATTTTGTAGCAGTATTTATATTGATGGCCAGAGCTTTCGATTAAGGTATCATTCATCACAATCGGGCCACTATTACGCGTTTTATTGAATCTACATTCAAATCCGAAAATTTGCAAAGGCTAACCCCTTTGCTTATTTTTTCGGATACAAAACTTTTCTTGAAATGTTCCTATATTTTTTAGCAGTATTTATATTGAAGGCCAGTGCTTTCGATTAAGGTATCATTCGTCACAATCGGACCACTATTACGCGTTTTATTGAATCTACAATCAAATTTGAAAATTTGCAAAGACTAACCCCTTTGCTTATTTTTTTGGATACAAAACTTTTCTTGAAATGTTCCTATATTTTTTAGCAGTATTTATATTGATGGACAGAGCTTTCGATTAAGGTATCATTCATCACAATCGGGCCACTATTACGCGTTTTATTGAATCTTCAATCAAATTCGAAAATTTGCAAAGGCTAAGCCCTTTGCTGATTTTTTTGGATAAATTTTTTTTTTTTTAAATGTTTCTTTTTAGTAGCAGTATTTATATTGATGGCTAGAGCTTTCGATTAAGGTATCATTCATCACAATCGGGCTACTATTACGCGTTTTATTGAATCTACATTCAAAATCGAAAATTTGCAAAGGCTAACCCCTTTGCTTATTTTTTTGGATACAAAATTTCTGTTGAAATGTTCTTATATTTTGTAGCAGTATTTATATTGATGGCCAGAGCTTTCGATTAAGGTATCATTCATCACAATCGGGCCACTATTACGCGTTTTATTGAATCTACAATCAAATCCGAAAATTTGCAAAGGCTAACCCCTTTGCTGAATTTTTTAAATACAAAATTTTCGTTGAAAAGTTTCGTTATTTTGTAGCAGTATTTATATTGATGGCCAGAGCTTTCGATTAAGGTATCATTCGTCACAATCGGGCCACTATTACGCGTTTTATTGAATCTTCAATCAAATTCGAAAATTTGCAAAGGCTAACCCCTTTGCTTATTTTTTTGGATACAAAATTTCTGTTGAAATGTTCTTATATTTTGTAGCAGTATTTATATTGATGGCCAGAGCTTTCGATTAAGGTATCATTCATCACAATCGGGCTACTATTACGCGTTTTATTGAATCTACATTCAAAATCGAAAATTTGCAAAGGCTAACCCCTTTGCTTATTTTTTTGGATACAAAATTTCTGTTGAAATGTTCTTATATTTTGTAGCAGTATTTATATTGATGGCCAGAGCTTTTGATTAACGTATCATTCATCACAATCCGGCCACTATTACGCGTTTTATTGAATCTTCAATCAAATTCGAAAATTTGCAAAGGCTAACCCCTTTGCTTATTTTTTTGGATACAAAATTTCTGTTGAAATGTTCCTATATTTTGTAGCAGTATTTATATTGATGGCCAGAGCTTTCGATTAAGGTATCATTCATCACAATCGGGCCACTATTACGCGTTTTATTGAATCTACATTCAAATCCGAAAATTTGCAAAGGCTAACCCCTTTGCTTATTTTTTCGGATACAAAACTTTTCTTGAAATGTTCCTATATTTTTTAGCAGTATTTATATTGAAGGCCAGTGCTTTCGATTAAGGTATCATTCGTCACAATCGGACCACTATTACGCGTTTTATTGAATCTACAATCAAATTTGAAAATTTGCAAAGACTAACCCCTTTGCTTATTTTTTTGGATACAAAACTTTTCTTGAAATGTTCCTATATTTTTTAGCAGTATTTATATTGATGGACAGAGCTTTCGATTAAGGTATCATTCATCACAATCGGGCCACTATTACGCGTTTTATTGAATCTTCAATCAAATTCGAAAATTTGCAAAGGCTAAGCCCTTTGCTGATTTTTTTGGATAAATTTTTTTTTTTTTAAATGTTTCTTTTTAGTAGCAGTATTTATATTGATGGCTAGAGCTTTCGATTAAGGTATCATTCATCACAATCGGGCCACTATTACGCGTTTTATTGAATCTTCAATCAAATTCGAAAATTTGCAAAGGCTAAGCCCTTTGCTGATTTTTTTGGATAAATTTTTTTTTTTTTAAATGTTTCTTTTTAGTAGCAGTATTTATATTGATGGCTAGAGCTTTCGATTAAGGTATCATTCATCACAATCGGGCCACTATTACGCGTTTTATTGAATCTACATTCAAAATCGAAAATTTGCAAAGGCTAACCCCTTTGCTTATTTTTTTGGATACAAAATTTCTGTTGAAATGTTCTTTATTTTGAAGCAATATTTATATTGATGGCCAGAGCTTTCGATTAAGGTATCATTCGTCACAATCGGGCCACTATTACGCGTTTTATTGAATCTTCAATCAAATTCGAAAATTTGCAAAGGCTAACCCCTTTGCTTATTTTTTTGGATACAAAATTTCTGTTGAAATGTTCTTATATTTTGTAGCAGTATTTATATTGATGGCCAGAGCTTTCGATTAAGGTATCATTCATCACAATCGGGCCACTATTACGCGTTTTATTGAATCTACATTCAAAATCGAAAATTTGCAAAGGCTAACCCCTTTGCTTATTTTTTTGGATACAAAATTTCTGTTGAAATGTTCTTATATTTTGTAGCAGTATTTATATTGATGGCCAGAGCTTTCGATTAAGGTATCATTCATCACAATCGGGCCACTATTACGCGTTTTATTGAATCTTCAATCAAATTCGAAAATTTGCAAAGGCTAACCCCTTTGCTGATTTTTTTGGATAAATTTTTTTTTTTTAAATGTTTCTTTTTAGTAGCAGTATTTATATTGATGGCCAGAGCTTTCGATTAAGGTATCATTCATCACAATCGGGCCACTATTACGCGTTTTATTGAATCTACAATCAAATTTGAAAATTTGCAAAGACTAACCCCTTTGCTTATTTTTTTGGATACAAAACTTTTCTTGAAATGTTCCTATATTTTTTTGAAGTATTTATATTGATGGACAGAGCTTTCGATTAAGGTATCATTCATCACAATCGGGCCACTATTACGCGTTTTATTGAATCTTCAATCAAATTCGAAAATTTGCAAAGGCTAACCCCTTTGCTGATTTTTTTGGATAAATTTTTTTTTTTAAATGTTTCTTTTTAGTAGCAGTATTTATATTGATGGCCAGAGCTTCCGATTAAGGTATCATTCATCAAAATCGGGCCACTATTACGCGTTTTATTGAATCTACAATCAAATCCGAAAATTTGCAAAGGCTAACCCCTTTGCTTATTTTTTTGGATACAAAATTTCTGTTGAAAAGTTTCGTTATTTTGTAGCAGTATTTATATTGATGGCCAGAGCTTTCGATTAAGGTATCATTCGTCACAATCGGACCACTATTACGCGTTTTATTGAATCTACAATCAAATTTGAAAATTTGCAAAGGCTAACCCCTTTGCTTATTTTTTCGGATACAAAACTTTTCTTGAAATGTTCCTATATTTTTTAGCAGTATTTATATTGATGGCCAGTGCTTTCGATTAAGGTATCATTCATCACAATCGGGCCACTATTACGCGTTTTATTGAATCTACAATCAAATCCGAAAATTTGCAAAGGCTAACCCTTTGCTGATTTTTTTGGATAAATTTTGTTTTTTTAAATGTTTCTTTTTAGTAGCAGTATTTATATTGATGGCCAGAGCTTTCGATTAAGGTATCATTCGTCACAATCGGGCCACTATTACGCGTTTTATTGAATCTTCAATCAAATTCGAAAATTTGCAAAGGCTAACCCCTTTGCTTATTTTTTTGGATACAAAATTTCTGTTGAAATGTTCCTATATTTTGAAGCAGTATTTATATTGATGGCCAGAGCTTTCGATTAAGGTATCATTCATCACAATCGGGCCACTATTACGCGTTTTATTGAATTTACATTCAAATTCGAAAATTTGCAAAGGCTAACCCCTTTGCTTATTTTTTTGGATAAAATTTTTTTGTTGAAATGTTTCTATATTTTATAGCAGTATTTATATTGATGGCCAGAGCTTTCGATTAAGGTATCATTCGTCACAATCGGGCCACTATTACGCGTTTTATTGAATCTACAATCAAATCCGAAAATTTGCAAAGGCTAACCGCTTTGCTGATTTTTTTGGATACAAAATTTCTGTTGAAATGTTCTTATATTTTGTAGCAGTATTTATATTGATGGCCAGAGCTTTCGATTAAGGTATCATTCATCACAATCGGGCCAATATTACGCGTTTTATTGAATCTTCAATCAAATTCGAAAATTTGCAAAGGCTAACCCCTTTGCTTATTTTTTTGGATACAAAATTTCTGTTGAAATGTTCACATATTTTGTAGCAGTATTTATACTGATGGCCAGAGCCTTCGATTAAGGTATCATTCATCACAATCGGGCCACTATTACGCGTTTTATTGAATCTACAATCAAATTCGAAAATTTGGAAAGGCTAACCCCTTTGCTTATTTTTTTTGATACAAAATTTCTGTTGAAATGTTCCTATATTTTGTAGTAGTATTTATATTGATGACCAGAGCTTTCGATTAAGGTATCATTCATCACAATCGGGCCACTATTACGCGTTTTATTGAATATACTTATCGACGTTCAAAACGTGTCATGTATTCTGGCCTGAGAATACATTTTAAATATAAACCGAAAGCCGGTCCAAAGAAAATTTAGTTTACAATGAGTACTCGGCGTGATCCATACTCATAGACTAAAAATTGAATCAAGAGTTGATGCATTAATTTAGAGATTTCGATTTACGAAACATCATCGATACTAGAATAGTTACGTACTGTCACACTGTATAAAAGTTTCAACGTAATTGCATGGAGAACAGCAAGAAAAGTATCACTATTATACAGGCGTCTGGAACTTAGAGTTTCTTTCCTTATTTACTCATGTGAAAGCCCTATAGGTGCGTGGGAATGACGAAAAAAATAAAAACATATACAGTCATGACCGGTTAATTTTATTTAAATGTGTATAAATCAAGATAAATTGATCCATATATTAGGAGTACTCAAAAAATAAAGAGCCAATTTAATCCTTTACTGAAAATGAAAATGGATTCGATCAGACCATAAAAAATTATGAAGACACAAATGGTTTAAACTAATTGGTAATATGCCTACTACTAACTAAAGCATATAGTAGTACAGTTAATCCAACGGGTGTTCATATGGTAGAAGTCTACCATATGGTCCTTTGCCCGCAAAGTAGAGGAAAACTTCTTGAACAGTAGGAAATCATCAATACCACCTCTGAAAGATGGGGATTATATCTTTTCTACAGCTCAAGAAAAATGCAATCTCTTTGCCCGAAAATTTGCAGCAAACTCTAATTTACCTGATTCTAACTTAATACCCCCGATTATCTCTCTAGCCAGTTCATCGATGCGCCGCATTATATTTAGATCTAGAGTTGTCGCTAAAGTCCTTGCAAGCATTAACACCAACAAGTCAACCGGTCCGGATTGTATTCCCCCAATTGTCCTCAAATATTGCTGTAAATCCTTGTCTAAGCCACTATCATATCTGTTTCACCGATCTATGTCTTCTGGCATTTTCCCTTCCATCTGGAAGACTGCTAACATACATCCTGTGCCAAAAAAGGGCAGTAAATCGGACCCTTCAAGTTATCGCCCAATCGCTATCGTCTCGGTGCTTTCTAAAGTACTTGAGACCATAATCAACTTCCAGCTGATGAAATATTTGGAAGCTAATCATCTAATTTCTGATCGTCAGTATGGATTTCGCGGAGGGCGTTCAGCAGGTGATTTAATTAATGTTGTTACTGAACAATGGAACAGAAGCATTCATCAATCTGGTGAATCACAAGTCATTGCTCTCGATATTTCAAAAGCATTTGATCGTGTGTGGCACAAGGGTTTGCTGTGTAAATTGAGGGCAGTTGGCCTTCACGGTTCGTTAATTTTATGGATTGAGAATTTTTTTTTTGTCGCAAAATCCAAGTGGTGGTGGATGGTGTGACTTCCGATCAACATCTTATAAACGCTGGTGTTCCTCAGGGATCCGTCCTTTCTCCAACCCTTTTTCTAATTTTGATCAATGATCTTCTATCAGCAACTCTCAATCCAATATACTCCTATGCTGATGACAGCTCACTTTCCACCTCTTACAGTTTACCTTCTTCTTCATCGCGAAACGATGTTCTCGCAGAAAGACTGGCTATGAATGACCGCCTTACGCGAGATCTCAATGTCATTCTTAAATGGGGTGAAGCCAACAGAGTTGAATTTAATCCCAACAAATTTCAAACCTGTGTTTTTTCTGGCCGAACTGATGTTTATTCACCGTCTTTTCTGACTGGTGAATCCAGCTTGGCTACGTCTGACACATTTGAGATTCTCGGTTTAACTATTTCAAAGAGAATATCTTGGGCTGAACAAATAAACAAAGCAGCGATTGGTGCAGCCAAATGTCTTGGATTTCTACGACGATGTAAGTTTTACTTTAATCCATCCGAACTTACAATATATAAGACCTACATAAGACCCAGGTTGGAGTATAATTCTCATATTTGGGCTGGAGCACCGAAAACTCATTTAACTGCACTCGATCGGGTCCAAAACCGAGCATCTAGAATGATTGAAGACGTAAAATTATTATCTGATCTTGATTCTCTTTCCCATAGGCGTAATGTGGGAGCCTTATGCGTGTTTTACAAGTACTTTCATGGTCATTGTTCATCGGAACTTTATGAATTTATGCCTGGTTTGTCAAAGCCTGCACGTAACTTAAGACGCCTGGTACACCGATACAATCTGGAAATTAAATTCGCGAAGACCAATAAATTTAAAAATTCATTTTTTGTTAGGAGTACGCGAATGTGGAATAAACTGAACGACGAGACGTTTCCCTTGGAATACAATTTACAGAGATTCAAACTTAATATCAAAAGTAAACAACTAGAAGACTGAAAACCTTTATTCCTTTTATTCCTCTCTTACCTTTTTCCATCCTAATCCTTCCTTTTACCTTTTGCAGTAGTGCTGTGTGTTTGTTGCTAAAACTTTCATATAAAGGATATACATACATATATATATCCTAAGTGCTCTGAACATTTATAAAAAAAAAAAAAATTACTGAGGCAGTCTAGAGGCAAAACATGCTTTTACAAAAGTAACCATAAAATTAAATTAAATCTGGTATGGTTTGGACTGGTTTTCCCATTATGGAAAAGTTATCACGGAATATTTCATAACAAAGTAATGCTAAGACTAAACCAAATTACGAATTTGAATACCAAGCTGATTATAGTGCCTGGTCGTTGTAATAAGGGTGCGGTTATTTATATGCAAATGTGTTCTTTTACAAAGACTGACATTTGTGCTCTGAATTGTATATGTAATTAGCATATACGACAATTATATTCAACTTAGTTAGGTTAATCAACATGCATGATGATGAATTATTTATTTTAAAGTAGTAAATAGCGATTATACCGCAGTAAATCGAACAAATTATCTTTATAAAATAAGTCATCATACACGTTAAAGGGTTAACAAAAAAAACGTTAAAATGTGCTGTGTCATAGTGTCATTAGGCCAATTAGGTGTCGTATATAAAAAACGACAAGCAAACCAAGTTTATCATTTAGTTGACTGTTAAGGAAGCTCACGTATTTACTCACTATGGATCGTTGGATTGGTAAAGTTGCAGTTGTAACCGGGGCTAGTGCAGGAATTGGTGCCGCCATTTCAATTGATTTGACAAAACATGGATTAATCGTGATCGGATTAGCACGTCGTAAAGAAAAAGTTGAGGTAACAAATTCGAATAAAAATTTGATGTGATTTTTTTTTTAAATTTGTGCGATTAACGGTATTTCTACAGAATTTAAAAAAATATGTGGTAGGTGCTAAAGGGCAACTTCACGCCTACACGTGTGATGTAGCAGATGAGCTATCAGTATTAAGTGCATTCGATTGGATTGAAAAAACGTTTGGCCACATTAACATATTAGTCAACAATGCTGGTGTTTCATTGAATCAAACAATCTTGGGTGATAACACCAAAATGGACGATCTTTTGCGTGTGATCAACACAAATATTGTCGGATTGTTGTATTGTACTCGGGCCGCCCATAAAGTACTCCGCAAAACTGGTGAACCAGGACATATTATAAATATTGGAAGTATCGCGGGTCATAACGTACCAGTTCTTCCACATCCACATAATACTTTTAATGTCTACCCTGGTACTAAACATTGTGTCAGAGCTATCAACGAAGTGTTACGTCAAGAATTAATGCATCTGAGTAAACAAGTTCGTGTATCATTGATATCACCTGGGCTGGTAAAAACTGAAATTTTCGAAGCGGGTGGTTTCGATAAGGATGGATTTTTACAAATGGTACATTTGAACCCGGAAGATGTTTCGGCCGCATGTTTATATATTCTTGGTACCCCACCTCATGTTCAAATTCATGATTTGGTTATTAAACCAGTTGGGGAGATATTTTAATGAATAAAATATAAAATCATAAGATCACCATACTTTCTAAAATTTCAACTAAATTACAAAAGGTCATAATTTGCTTCCGACCCGATGGTGGTATTGTAAATGTACCACGTAAAGCTTGTTTTTTAATGATTGTATTTATTTCACATTGGTCTTCTTGTTATATCCCCAAAGCTTAATACCGTAGTCCATATTGGTTTAAGTTGAGCATGCAGAGTCATTCCTCGATATTTGGCCGTATTTGCATGCAACTTACTGCGGGAGCTGATTTCCACTGGTATACTGTTTAATTTGTTTTTGGTGAAGTTAACATGATATGATTTGGATTTATTTAGCTGGAGTCACCGTCTTTTTGTCCACTTACTTAGGAATTTGTAGCCCTTTGCAATTCAAGAGATCAAGAAAATTCTTCCGTTTGAAAATTCGAAAAATCTTGTTGAGTATAAAGGCACTATTTTCGACACGTTATAAGATTATATAGCGTATCTCTTCCCAGAATTTTAAGGGATAAATAATAACTCACTATTAGTTCAATATTTATAATAATATTTATCTTTATTAAACACGCACTTATTTACTTTAGTTATATAAACACTTACAGTTTTTTTGGAGAACAATTAATAGTATTAATTGTTGCTGTTGTTGTTGTTGATGTTGATGGTGATGATATCGGATGGCGATGATTTTTTATGTAACGAGATGATCGTCTTGACATCAAAAATTGAAATGACAAAGTTTAGTTTTTTTATTTGTCATCTCGTCTTCCTAGCGTTGAGCTCCGCCCTGTGGTGGTCACAGCAACCATCGTTTCAGCAAAGTGCTGAAAATAAATTTTGTTCGACTTCGAAATTGATTGAATGTCAATATTATGTAAACAAACAAACAAATTGACATGTCGTGAATTTAATGTGTGTGATGTGATGTAAACATGTAATTATGTTAATTATATGTTTGCCTAAGTTTGTACGGATGAGTACAGTGTACTCAACCGCTACAATTACAAGAAAAACGCCGTTATTTCAATTGTGTTGCCCTACTTTTTGCTGTAAAGCAATAGTGTTGCATATGTGCGTCCTCGTTACTGACTGGGGTCGAGTGCCTGATGATTGTAACTTGAGGTAGTTGTTCGGTGGTTCACAGTGTTCAGTAGTAACACCATGTCGCGTATTGTAAAAACAAATTACCCGTGTCCGTAATTGTACCACAACAGGTAATTCCGGCTTATTGAACTGTGAACGACACTCGATTCCATTAACGCCGTCGGGTCCTGCCAGTGACTATTCTCGGTGATGAGTAGGGGATTGGCCATAGTAGAGCCGAATAACCACTATATGTGATCCAGCCGTTGTTCGGGCGTTCTAGGAGTGTCGGAACTTTGCGAGGAGGACCCCATTGTCCTTGTCGGACGTGTTGATGGTCCTGTCTCGGTCTATGTCTCTGTTAACACGTCTGGACATGCTTTAAGTCATCGCTCTGACTGGTAAGCGACGTGGTGCTAAAATTGTGATGGCAGTGTCAGTTTCATCTAAAAGTTACTGATCTCTCCATTCATCTCTCCGATCATTGGGTTATCATCAGCAATGACCATTGATGAAAATAATTGCGGCATCTGTAACAAAATAAAAAAATTCAATATAGTATGTTCGTATGTAAAAGTTTCACAATCTTAAGCGGACTGTTCGAGGTTTTGTACCAGGTCTACCAGGTCATGAATCTTCACAGCAGATTCCTAAAACTCATACATATGTGAAGCCTAGAGGTGGAATTGATATACCTACCAAAGGTTCTCTGTATTATTAAGCTCGGCTCGGATGAACTTTGTGGAGTTAAATTAGACCACAGCGCGATATGACAATTCGTTGGCATCGGAGAATATCAACTTCATTGCTGAATTGACGCAATCTATTTATTAATAAGTAATTTGCAACCTAAAGTTGAAAGCGTTGTGAAGTGCGGTCCACCTGTTACACATATTACCCCAAATGGATATTTTACTTTAGATCTATTAGCCATAAAACCTAAAAAAAAATTTGTTCGAGTATTTTCATTCCAAGAGTCACAGAACCTGGTTTATTCTGACAGTTATGCTCACTCTGTCCAATGTTAGATACCAATTTAGACCTACTGTTTACTTTGCCAGTTTTAGTTTTCGTTGTTGGCTTATCTAGGCTTCCTCAAATTAATGTTGGTGGTTCATTCTCGTAACTTTAATCCAACTGACAATAAAATTTTTCCAAAAATATGCCCTAATTTTAATCAATCGTCAGCGGTGTACGGCCGCTGACTAATTACTAAGCCCCCTTTAGTCCCAATATGAGTATTACGATTTTTCAAACAAACCTTCACGGTACTGGCCTTCTTGGGTGAGTTAGATCACTATCGCCTTCTTAAAACCTATATAGTGTACCATCTATTTCTATCGCGACAGTAATATTGAGTACAATACTTCTGGCCTTTCTGCCACTTGCTCTTCAATAAGCCAGTTATATTTTGATAACAAATATTCGCGGTGAGAGCTCAAGTTGCTAGCTTTTTTGTCAAGTTGCTTTCAAATTGTTTGTTTTTATAGTGTATTTTGATACACAGCTTAGTAGTACGCGGTAAAGCTTAAATTTTTTATTTAAATTCCTTACTCGGATGAGAGCTGTTCGTGACCTTTATAATCCATTTTACAGTTTCAATTTATTATCCCTAGTAGAGCCTAAAAAGCATTTGACGAAACTCATAAGTTGGCCCCTTAATTTTTGAATTAAAAAGTAGCAGTCTCACTTTTGTCAACTTTGTATTCGGTCGGTTTAACGATTATTTCATTTTATTTTAGTGTTAAAAGACTTTTTTTTTAATCTGTAATATTTATAAATTTTAGAGTTTTGTATGTATTATTATAATATTATTAAAATTATTAAAATTATTAAAATTATTAAAATTATTAAAATTATTAAAATTATTAAAATTATTAAAATTATTAAAATTATTAAAATTATTAAAATTATTAAAATTATTAAAATTATTAAAATTATTAAAATTATTAAAATTATTAAAATTATTAAAATTATTAAAATTATTAAAATTATTAAAATTATTAAAATTATTAAAATTATTAAAATTATTAAAATTATTAAAATTATTAAAATTATTAAAATTATTAAAATTATTAAAATTATTAAAATTATTAAAATTATTAAAATTATTAAAATTATTAAAATTATTAAAATTATTAAAATTATTAAAATTATTAAAATTATTAAAATTATTAAAATTATTAATATTATTAAAATTATTAAAATTATTAAAATTATTAAAATTATTAAAATTATTAAAATTATTAAAATTATTAAAATTATTAAAATTATTAAAATTATTAAAATTATTAAAATTATTAAAATTATTAAAATTATTAAAATTATTAAAATTATTAAAATTATTAAAATTATTAAAATTATTAAAATTATTAAAATTATTAATTATTAAAATTATTAAAATTATTAAAATTATTAAAATTATTAAAATTATTAAAATTATTAAAATTATTAAAATTATTAAAATTATTAAAATTATTAAAATTATTAAAATTATTAAAATTATTAAAATTATTAAAATTATTAAAATTATTAAAATTATTAAAATTATTAAAATTATTAAAATTATTAAAATTATTAAAATTATTAAAATTATTAAAATTATTAAAATTATTAAAATTATTAAAATTATTACAATTATTACAATTATTAAAATTATTAAAATTATTAAAATTATTAAAATTATTAAAATTATTAAAATTATTAAAATTATTAAAATTATTAAAATTATTAAAATTATTAAAATTATTAAAATTATTAAAATTATTAAAATTATTAAAATTATTAATATTATTAAAATTATTAAAATTATTAAAATTATTAAAATTATTAAAATTATTAAAATTATTAAAATTATTAAAATTATTAAAATTATTAAAATTATTAAAATTATTAAAATTATTAAAATTATTAAAATTATTAAAATTATTAAAATTATTAAAATTATTAAAATTATTAAAATTATTAAAATTATTAAAATTATTAAAATTATTAATTATTAAAATTATTAAAATTATTAAAATTATTAAAATTATTAAAATTATTAAAATTATTAAAATTATTAAAATTATTAAAATTATTAAAATTATTAAAATTATTAAAATTATTAAAATTATTAAAATTATTAAAATTATTAAAATTATTAAAATTATTAAAATTATTAAAATTATTAAAATTATTAAAATTATTAAAATTATTAAAATTATTAAAATTATTAAAATTATTAAAATTATTAAAATTATTAAAATTATTAAAATTATTAAAATTATTAAAATTATTAAAATTATTAAAATTATTAAAATTATTAAAATTATTAAAATTATTAAAATTATTAAAATTATTAAAATTATTAAAATTATTAAAATTATTAAAATTATTAAAATTATTAAAATTATTAAAATTATTAAAATTATTAAAATTATTAATTATTAAAATTATTAAAATTATTAAAATTATTAAAATTATTAAAATTATTAAAATTATTAAAATTATTAAAATTATTAAAATTATTAATATTATTAAAATTATTAAAATTATTAAAATTATTAAAATTATTAAAATTATTAAAATTATTAAAATTATTAAAATTATTAAAATTATTAAAATTATTAAAATTATTAAAATTATTAAAATTATTAAAATTATTAAAATTATTAAAATTATTAAAATTATTAAAATTATTAATTATTAAAATTATTAAAATTATTAAAATTATTAAAATTATTAAAATTATTAAAATTATTAAAATTATTAAAATTATTAAAATTATTAAAATTATTAAAATTATTAAAATTATTAAAATTATTAAAATTATTAAAATTATTAAAATTATTAAAATTATTAAAATTATTAAAATTATTAAAATTATTAAAATTATTAAAATTATTGAAATTATTAAAATTATTAAAATTATTAAAATTATTAAAATTATTAAAATTATTAAAATTATTAAAATTATTAAAATTATTAAAATTATTAAAATTATTAAAATTATTAAAATTATTAAAATTATTAAAATTATTAAAATTATTAAAATTATTAAAATTATTAAAATTATTAAAATTATTAAAATTATTAAAATTATTAAAATTATTAAAATTATTAAAATTATTAAAATTATTAAAATTATTAAAATTATTAAAATTATTAAAATTATTAAAATTATTAAAATTATTAAAATTATTAAAATTATTAAAATTATTAAAATTATTAAAATTATTAAAATTATTAAAATTATTAAAATTATTAAAATTATTAAAATTATTAAAATTATTAAAATTATTAAAATTATTAAAATTATTAAAATTATTAAAATTATTAAAATTATTAAAATTATTAAAATTATTAAAATTATTAAAATTATTAAAATTATTAAAATTATTAAAATTATTAAAATTATTAAAATTATTAAAATTATTAAAATTATTAAAATTATTAAAATTATTAAAATTATTAAAATTATTAAAATTATTAAAATTATTAAAATTATTAAAATTATTAAAATTATTAAAATTATTAAAATTATTAAAATTATTAAAATTATTAAAATTATTAAAATTATTAAAATTATTAAAATTATTAAAATTATTAAAATTATTAAAATTATTAAAATTATTAAAATTATTAAAATTATTAAAATTATTAAAATTATTAAAATTATTAAAATTATTAAAATTATTAAAATTATTAAAATTATTAAAATTATTAAAATTATTAAAATTATTAAAATTATTAAAATTATTAAAATTATTAAAATTATTAAAATTATTAAAATTATTAAAATTATTAAAATTATTAAAATTATTAAAATTATTAAAATTATTAAAATTATTAAAATTATTAAAATTATTAAAATTATTAAAATTATTAAAATTATTAAAATTATTAAAATTATTAAAATTATTAAAATTATTAAAATTATTAAAATTATTGAAATTATTAAAATTATTAAAATTATTAAAATTATTATATTATTATATTATTATATTATTATATTATTATATTATTATATTATTATATTATTACATTATTATATTATTATATTATTATATTATTATATTATTATATTATTATATTATTATATTATTATATTATTATATTATTATATTATTATATTATTATATTATTATATTATTATATTATTATATTATTATATTATTATATTATTATATTATTATATTATTATATTATTATATTATTATATTATTATATTATTATATTATTATATTATTATATTATTATATTATTATATTATTATATTATTATATTATTATATTATTATATTATTATATTATTATATTATTATATTATTATATTATTATATTATTATATTATTATATTATTATATTATTATATTATTATATTATTATATTATTATATTATTATATTATTATATTATTATATTATTATATTATTATATTATTATATTATTATATTATTATATTATTATATTATTATATTATTATATTATTATATTATTATATTATTATATTATTATATTATTATATTATTATATTATTATATTATTATATTATTATATTATTATATTATTATATTATTATATTATTATATTATTATATTATTATATTATTATATTATTATATTATTATATTATTATATTATTATATTATTATATTATTATATTATTATATTATTATATTATTATATTATTATATTATTATATTATTATATTATTATATTATTATATTATTATATTATTATATTATTATATTATTATATTATTATATTATTATATTATTATATTATTATATTATTATATTATTATATTATTATATTATTATATTATTATATTATTATATTATTATATTATTATATTATTATATTATTATATTATTATATTATTATATTATTATATTATTATATTATTATATTATTATATTATTATATTATTATATTATTATATTATTATATTATTATATTATTATATTATTATATTATTATATTATTATATTATTATATTATTATATTATTATATTATTATATTATTATATTATTATATTATTATATTATTATATTATTATATTATTATATTATTATATTATTATATTATTATATTATTATATTATTATATTATTATATTATTATATTATTATATTATTATATTATTATATTATTATATTATTATATTATTATATTATTATATTATTATATTATTATATTATTATATTATTATATTATTATATTATTATATTATTATATTATTATATTATTATATTATTATATTATTATATTATTATATTATTATATTATTATATTATTATATTATTATATTATTATATTATTATATTATTATATTATTATATTATTATATTATTATATTATTATATTATTATATTATTATATTATTATATTATTATATTATTATATTATTATATTATTATATTATTATATTATTATATTATTATATTATTATATTATTATATTATTATATTATTATATTATTATATTATTATATTATTATATTATTATATTATTATATTATTATATTATTATATTATTATATTATTATATTATTATATTATTATATTATTATATTATTATATTATTATATTATTATATTATTATATTATTATATTATTATATTATTATATTATTATATTATTATATTATTATATTATTATATTATTATATTATTATATTATTATATTATTATATTATTATATTATTATATTATTATATTATTATATTATTATATTATTATATTATTATATTATTATATTATTATATTATTATATTATTATATTATTATATTATTATATTATTATATTATTATATTATTATATTATTATATTATTATATTATTATATTATTATATTATTATATTATTATATTATTATATTATTATATTATTATATTATTATATTATTATATTATTATATTATTATATTATTATATTATTATATTATTATATTATTATATTATTATATTATTATATTATTATATTATTATATTATTATATTATTATATTATTATATTATTATATTATTATATTATTATATTATTATATTATTATATTATTATATTATTATATTATTATATTATTATATTATTATATTATTATATTATAATGCAGAGCAGTTGATTAAAAATGTAATTATCTTTTATTAACAGTATTTTAATACCAATTCTGTTATTACTGACATACCTTTTTTCCCTTCCCCCACAAAACAAAATAAGTATCGATCATTTAGGTGTCAGTAACCTAGTCAAGTCCGTCATAACTAATTTTCCTATCCAATCCTTAGGTTTTGCTATATGTGGCACGGGTGTACGATGGTGCTCGGCGTTCCGGAGGTTACTGGTTAATCGTTGGTCGTACACTTTTTCAATTAAATAAATTATGTATATGGATAAAAGTATTTTGGTCGATCCAGAAGAGGTTTGATAGAGCGACTGGAAATAATGAAAAACAGCGACCTTCATGAACCCGTTTTCATAAACCAACCAGATAGATACGACGATGGCACTTTTACTATTATTTATTCAAATTTAAATGCTCGAGTCACATTCGAGTTCACAAGCAAACGTTTGTGCAGCCATGTATGACTACAAAACAAACTTGACCACTAATTTTTCAATTATAATTTTACCAGAGTAGCCAACTTAATTTTATAAACAACATTCGTTTATTTTTATGTGCATATGTACAAGTAATTTATTTATGTATAAATAATATTCTGTTTTAAGGGCCATTGCTGGCCCGTACTGTATCTTCTTCGTTCATCAGGCATTCAAAGTTGAAACGTGAGATTTGTTTTACTGTGATCCCTGACTTATACGAAAACAGACATCGTAGCGGTGTAGTGGCTAATCGGTGATCACTACATAAGAATTTGGCAGCTGATCTTAAATGACCTTAGATCGTCCCGTAATTATTAACAAGCATGGTTAATTTGGCTTCAAGTCGTCTTAAAAGGGTGCGTTTATGTTTCCAAGTGGATATTTTTTATTAATAGGAATAGACGGATAATGAGATTTATCTTTAGGTCGGCTAAATGACAGATAGTTTGGCTAGTCACTTATTATAAACCACGTGTCCGTTAACGTATCCAGATTTTTATTTTTGTTGGCATATTTAACAAGAGTTTTTAACGATGACCACCGATTCAATTTTTGTCTTGTGACCTCCTACGACAAGCCAACGATACTGTGCGCTTACCCTCCGACCACAAGGGTGATTATTATTTATGAATACAGTTGCAATAATACGCCATACATAAAAAAAACCGGTACGACAACCAAAACCAAAGCAAACTAGAAGCATTATTCATTTGTTATAATAACTTGAAAGCAACACATTCCCATTATGGAACGTTGGTTTGGTAAAGTTGCTGTTGTGACAGGTGCTAGTGCTGGAATTGGTGCTGCGATTGCAATTGATTTAACAAAAAATGGTTTAATCGTGATTGGATTAGCACGTCGTAAAGAAAAAATTGAAGTACATAATTGTTTATATCTATAACCTTGAAATATACATAAAATAATATTTTGGATTCATTTTGCAGGCGCTACAAAAAAATGTTGAAGACGCTAAGGGAAAACTACACGCCTACACTTGTGATGTATCAGACGAACAATCGGTACAAAGTGCATTTATGTGGATTGAAAAAACATTTGGCCATGTAAACATTTTAGTAAATAATGCTGGTGTTTCAGTGAACACAACAATTTTAGGGGACGACAGCAAACTTGTTGACTTATTGCGTGTAATTAATACCAATGTTATTGGACTATTGTACTGTACTAGGGCCGCTCATAAAATACTTAAAAAAACAAATGAGCCTGGACATATTGTTAATATTGGAAGTGTGGCTAGTCATAGCGTACCTATAATTCCTGGAAATTCGTTTAATGTGTACCCGGGAACAAAACATTGTGTTAAAGCGATAACGGAAGTACTTCGTCAAGAATTAATGCATATAAATAAACAAGTGCGTGTGTCAATGATATCGCCTGGGCTTGTGGCAACCGACATTTTTGATGCCGGTGGTTTTGATCCGAAAAGTGTTTTACAAATGAATCATTTACAGCCCGAAGATGTGTCCTCTGCATGTTTATATATTCTAGGAGCACCACCACATGTGCAAGTTCATGATTTGGTTATTAAACCGGTGGGCGAATTATTTTAATTGGTTATTTTTCATTTGATTGTAATAAAACAGTTTTGTATACTTGATAATTTAATTAGTTTTAGATAGCTAAAAATAACCGTAAAGTGGAAAAAACTTTAAAAGGTTTCATATAAGGATATTTATTGGTGGTATACTTACTTTGATATTTCATTAACGTGTCCCTTTGAAACTGGCGGATATTGGATAGAACATCAAATTATAAATTAAGTATTACTCTAATTTCATGCATCATTTACTTTATTGGTTTATAACTTCTGCTTCTCTGGCGATCTGGAAAAGAAAAATGGGAAACCATAATGAATATTGTTTCGAACTATACGAAATTTTTAGTAAGAGTCCTTGCTGAAAATGAGGTAAGTAGACAAATCAGGTATTAAATAAAAGTTCACGCAGTCGCAATACTCGAAAAGAACGTATTCATTGAACGATGAACATCTGTTTTTCCAATTGGTTTTTTGCAATCAAGTCTTACACTTGTACAGTTGGTTGTGTACTAATAATAAAATAACATTTGCTAACGCATATTTCTAGAATTCACTCTAATACCATAGTAATCCGCATTACTTTATTTTTAGCAATGTACTCATGGTCGCGTTTTTCTGGCGAGAATTGTAATCATGTAATCAATAATAAGAGATTTTTTCTTCCAATGGAGTATAAGCGAGAAAGTTACAACCAATGCCTGCGGCCGAAACTTACTAACATGATCCATGTGCTAAAACCAACACTTCCAGACAGAGCATAAATTAACAAATAACAACTGGAACATAGAAAGGTCAATTTGACCAGCTCCATGGTCAGTACTTCTAAACAAATCCTTCGAGATATGGAAATCAAATATACGATACAACGGATTAAAAAGACGTGACATCCTCAAAGCTCCAAAAGGCCATGATTAGATACAGCAGCTATATGAAAGTTAAACATTTGCGTCGACGTCCACGACAAACAGCAGCATAGAAAAAGCCGGGTCTTCTTCCAACCAACAAATAGACACAGTCAATACGCGCATGTAATATATCGAAAACAAAACTGACAGATGCTACTTTACGGCGATGGTCTAGCGCATTAATCGCAGAATTTTTAATGGGCAGGTTAGTCCATTAAAATTATAAAAATTTAAGCCACTAATAAAAAAAATTCAAAATCATGAAAATACATGATGGTCGCAGCCCTTAAAACGTCAGATTTAAGCCACAAATAAAATTTTCTAAAATTCAGAAAATACATGATGGTCAGTCCGTGGAAGTTTCTAGGATAGATCGTACAAAAGTCACACACATTGCTTTAAGGCTAAGCGGGTCACAAAATTCAGACAATTACGCTTATTAAAGCTAACAAAATCAATGTGAGCAGTACTCCATTCTCTTAACAACGATATTGCGGAGACTATAATAAAATTATATCAAGGAACGGATACGAAAATAGAGAGTTTGTTATTGGTGCACCACTTACAAAACCTAACAAATCATTCTGTAGCAGCAAGTATTCGGAAAAGTTTGCGGTTGGGCAAGTATTTTCATGTCAAGAGTATGCCAAGATCTTGAAGAACTCGACAGCTTAATTGATAAATATGATAAAAAATGTTTTTTAAAAAATTTAGACCACTTCTTGATCATAAAAGTCTTACCAGATCATCAGTTCGGGTTTAGAGAAGAATAGGGAACGGTATTGAGCAAGTTCACAGAGTCGCAACTCGCATCTGAGATCAAAAACTGTCTGGAACAAAAAAAATATTGTTTTGTAGCATTTCTGAACATCGATCAAGCTTTGGGGGCTTTTTGCACCCACTTTGGAGGGTCGATGTTGGTCTTCAAATAACACACGTTACTAATACAATTTGTTTTAACTTTTTATTTTCGGTTATATCACAATGGCGTCTCAACTGCGACGTGTTCCTTCAACCACTCTTTTCTTTTCGTTCTTTTTCTCTCGCGGATTATACTATTGCTCTTCCACGTTAATCTCCAAATTCTTTGTTCGCGCCCTAAAAACAACGCTAAACGTATTCGCTGCGCCGCCACAAAGCTATCGACTAAGTATGGTATAACTTTATAAAGGACTTATACGCAAAGTTAGAACACTGCTACCACCAAGATTTTACGCAATCGTTGACCACTATTTGCTTGGCTAAAATTTCCTGGCGGAATATAACTGTGCAATCAGGTCTGCATACTTTTTTAGAAATCTTGGTAGTCGTTAAAAAAAATCAAATTTTTGTTAAAATGAACTTCTAAATTGTTTTCTCTGCGGACTGCGACTGTCAAACTGATCAAAATTGTAAACTACATAATTTAGGCAAAACGTTTGTTTAAGCGTATTTATAAGCACGTACATTTGGATGAGATTTATCACTACTTAGATTTACTGAATATGGATTTCTCTCCTGGGATGGTAAAGCTTGGCGGCTTCTAGGCGTTTTATCACTCTTTGCTTTACGTAATGTTTCGCTTTAAATATCCATCTGCACATTTTGTCCAGACGATGGATTCTGTACTCCAACAGGGCGTCCCAGCTGTGTTCATCGACACCACTGGTCGCAATCAAGTGATGTGAATTACCTTTTAAACTTCTTTCTCGATGGGATTCGAACTCGATACATCCCGGCCTAGACACCAAACTTTAACCACTGCGCATATTGATGTGTTAAGTAATCCTTGTTTACTTTGTTAAAACAGTTATGAACCACATTAAAGGTCAGTCTTTTGATTTGAGAAGAGTGGCCAGCAAAAATTATCGGTTTTAAAATTACAAGATAAACTACAATGCGACATTAAGCCGTTAAAAAACTTTTGCAATACCGAAAACGCTGGTACCGCGGCAAATATCATCCAACTGATAAATAGTCGTTTTCGTAGTAAATTTAAGATAACGGCGATTACAGAAACACAGTAACTTTTAGCGTTATTAACTGGTAAAATGGCCCAATATTACTGATTCTGGTCGTCTGTTGAATCAGGCTCCGAACAACCATAATTTTCATGGTAAAATACAATTTTTATTATAAATTCATCGAGATTACACATATTATAAACTAATAAACTTTAGTCGAACAAAACTACCCAATCGATTGGACGGACCTAACACTAAAACAAAAAAAAGAATCTAAAATCGTTGGGTCAATTACCACATTCCTGTTTCATAATTCCTGAAAGTGTTGTCTCCGGTGGATTATCAATAATGATTTTTAAATGTTTGTCGGCCCATTCGAATATTGTCGGCAATTGCATTTCATCGACGTTCGATTCCAGCGGTTGCAGTGTTTCAAGCATTTGTGTTATTAAATCGTCACTGATTAGCACTTGCATCCAATAGCCAAGAACTCCATACGGTGAGTCACGTGTTACCACAGACCCAGTTACTGATTCGGCAACAAATGTAACCGCTAGATTTTGACTTTTAAACGTAAAATGGCGCCCATGTCTGATACGATCGCGAATTGCGAGTATTAAGAATTTGGCGGCATACGGTGCCAGTGTTAATTCAAGTCCTTCAAGATGTACGACCCGGGTGGCTGGTTGTGAATCGAACGGGCACGACATACCGAGTGAATTATTTAGGTAACTTGGAAATGGTGAATTTTCGTTAGATGTCGTAGTTTGATTACCGTTCTCCTCCGTTTCTTTTTTAATCACATTGTTGATATTCGATTGTAATAGGCAGGCACTTCGTTCTTGGAACGGATCTAAATTATCGGTTGTCTCTTGTTTAATTTTAATTCGAGAATATTCTTTAAACGAGAACTCAGCATTGACTCCGGCCAAATCGGAACCTTCACGCTCAAGATCAAATTCAAGTTGTTTTAGGGTTTGCGGAAACATTTCAAATACACTCTGTGACCGTTTCATGTCGGTGATGAGCCATTGACCACCAGTTCTAGAATTTAACAAAAAAAGTGATCTCACTGAATATAAAAGATAAACATGTCGGTAGACTTACGCTGGATCCTTTCGAAGGAGGTTTAAAATGCCTTTCCCATTCCACCGTGACGCCTGTTCCAGTTCCTCTGAAGTCACACCAACAATTTGACAAAAGTCAACCCATCCAAATGGGGTTTCAACGCGTGGCATTTGAGGATCTTCACCAATCAGCATATGTTGTATTTTTGAATTTGAATTATCGAGTGGCTTTCGCCATGGCACATTATCTCCTACACACAATCGATTACCCGTTTGAAACACATACCGAGCCAAAGCTTGTAATAAATTGGCAGGCCAGGTTGGTGGACGATCAGGATTTTGGCCTGCCACTTCTTTCTTAACTAAACGAAATGTTAGCTCAAAACCCATACCGGATCGTGTTTCAGGTGAATCGGTATTTTCTGGCAAATGAACACGTCCATCGCCATGCAAGTCTGACAAGCCAAAACTAATATAATGCCAATGCGGTGGTATATTAAGCTCACGATTCCCATGATTTAAATACATGCTGATGTAATCGAGCGGATCTTGACCACCCAGCCAGTATTTTAGCACGGTGGTCACTTGAAGCGGATTTGGTTGATCAGGATAAATTTGTTGACACTGTTCAATTAATTTGCTTAGACCGGGTGGTGCATTGTGTGTCATTTTAAAATTAACCGGTGTATTTCACTTATAAATTGATAAAAAAATAAATAGGAAAATATTCTAACCAAACACAACACAAACAAAACTACAACAAAATAAAAGAAAACAAAATTTGACATTTAGATAGTTTACGGTATAGTCGCACAATAAAAGTTGTGGCGCTATATATTGTTGTGGTACTATTAATGGTAGTGCAGATCGCAGATTTATATTTGCTGAATAAGAAATAAATATGTACTAGATTTTTTAATATTTCTTGGATAATCAAAAATTCGAAATTGCGGAATACGGACTGCGATCTGTCAGTTTATCGTAATTGTTTTTAAATTTGTAGTTTCTAATATATTAAAATATTAAATTAAATAATTTTGTGTTATTCAAATAGACAATTTATTCAGGTTTATTAGTTATTAATATAAACGAAAATAATGTGCATCCACTTTTAATTTACCTAGATTAGCAGAGCAAGTTACATTTAGGTATGTCGTTCTAACCATAGTTGCTTAAAGAGTTTAATGATAAAATTACGTTATACGTTCCAAAACATTAAATTTATACAGTAAAAATAAAGTACGGCTGAACCATTGTCGATGCCAGCACAGGCTGGCTGGATCAATGCATGATGCAGACGGGTATTTAAAGAGAATTGGTATGCGTGAGTCCTCGATTTGGCTAGTAATGGTGTAAAGTGGGACGTTAAGTTAACCGCGAAAGAGTTAGGAGCTTCGGCCCCAGAACAGATGGCATGGAATAAAAAATAAAAATAATAAAATTATTAGATCATATCCATAATAAATTATCGAGTGAAACCCAAAACCGTTATCAATTTGGTCTCAAAATTATTGAGTTTATGTCGTTTGTGCGCTGGAACAGACATCAAAACCGCCAAAGTATTCAAGGGCAATTCATCTACAACTGTAATCGCAATAATACCAATAATACAGTAAGCTTGGAATTCTAACAGAATACCACACAAATTAAAACAAGGCTTGACAATTACGATACCTAAGAAAGGTTACCTATAAGGAAGTGCAAGAACTAGAAAAATTATTACTACTGTATGGCCCATGGGAGTAAAACATGGTAACAAACGAAAAAAATCATGCAGAAACGGCTGGTGTCGGTAAATAAGTACCTTTGACGAATATTAAAGTGCTTCTGGCCGAACGCCATAACAAACATCGAACTTCACAGAATCACAAAGCAGTTGGATATTGAAACCAACATAAACAAACAAAAATGGAGATGGATTGGTCAAACACTTCACCAAGTCATTATCAATGACGTCATTGGGCTGCAACCCGCAAGTCGCAAGAATAGCAATGACATGGAGAAGAACTGTGCTAGCAGAAGTGAAAGGATTTGGCAGATCATGGGTTAAAATAAAAGCAATAGCCCCAATATAAAATAACGGGGGAAAAATGTGGTTTGCATTGTATCGGATATTTTGTCACTCGTGATTTATATTATCGAGTTGTAACCTATTCTACCTATTATTTATTACGTTCAATCATAGCCACCAGATTAGTATTATTTATCATTCTTCAATGATGTTTAATTTTGTAATCTCTACATTATCAAAAGATTTTCATACTATATTTTTTTGTAAAATATATCTAGACGCACACCTGCAACCCCTATATTTAACACATCTTTTATGATATTTTGCCGCAAAAGCACAATCAATTTTCCGCTATAAATAAATACAACCAACTATAAATTATTAAATGATTTATTAATATTTAACAATAAAACCATATTTTTCTATCCAAATAATAATAAAATGTCAAATTAAATAAGAAAATCCACTTAACAATAAAAACAAGTGTTCTGCTTCGAACAAATAAATAAAAGTTGAAAATCATCCCTCTATTAAATTCTGGTTATACATAATGAATGGAATAGGGAGACATCTAATAATATAATATGATTTCCCTACTTAAAAATTTAAAAAAAAAATGTTAAAATATTTTTTTTATGAACACTATTTTTATTTTTGTTCTTCCTACCCTTTCCTCAATGGTAATAATATACGATAATACCCTATCAAAATCTCATTATGAACATTTTTGCGTTTCATAATGCCTATATAATTTTCCAATATTGTCAGCATCATCATCATCATCATCATCGTCGTGGCACTATTAAACAAAATTGTTATTATCATAAGATTCATCTATTAAGCATTTAAACATCAAACACGATAAAATCAAAAGGGGATGGGGTTCGACTAAAAAAAAAAACTAATATTCATTGTAGAGTGGTATAGTAAAGACGCGCACGTGATAACACTTGCTCGCCCATATATTTTACAAACAAATTGTTGTTGACAAATTTGTAATAAATAAAATATTTATTACATTTAAAATTACCCATAAAGAATCAATTGCTGGGAATTTTATGTATCCGATCTAATCGTGTAGGATATGCGTACAGTCGCAATGTAAGTGGATTAATGAGATTGTTTGCTGTTTCAATCCGTTCATCTGTACATCAAGAACATTTAGATCAAAGATCATTATTAACGATGGAAACAGTTTAAATGATTTAGCACAATTTTCAACCCTTGATTTAGATCTAATTGTCGTTTGTAAAAAATATGACGTAAAGAATATTTTACGTATATGATATATAGTTGAAATAAAATTTCATTTTGCAAAATAGTTTAAATATCTTCAGCCATAAATCACTGAGCTAAGAACCTGCACCAATCGCACGTTTGCTGAAACGTGATACAGAAACCTTCTGTATGATTGCGTTAGTTACGAGCTATTAATATTCGGAGGGTATACTTTATGAACTTGGACTTCCTGAAAGTTTATGACTCCATCCGTCAGGAGGTTGGCTTCGTGATGTCTAACTCTTCAGCAGACATTCAGGTAATAGCTGTGTGATTGAACTGAATAGCAACGGTACAAAAGTACTGATAGATCCACTAGTACGAATCTCAGCTTCTGTTGGTTTTAAAATCAATGAGTCTAAAATACAATATATAATTACCAATTTAGATGTTAAAACGCAAAAGGTTTTAGTATGGGCGACCATTTAAAGGACTGACGGACTTTACATACCTTGTGACACTGGATAATTATGTGGGAGAAGATATAATAGCGCGTCTTGCTGCTGCCAACCGTGCTTTATATTCTCCACCAAATTATTCCTTTATATTCCCTTGCAAATGGCGAGAGGCCAAAGTTCTACATAATGTGTTGATCAGAACCGTTGTTGCGTATCAGTGCAAGAGTTGAAGCCTGACGGAAGAGTATCACAGATAGCTGATGACACTTGAAAGAAAAGTCATGCGCTTAATAAATGGTTCCAAAGCCAAAAATGACGATGTTTACAGAGTTCTCTTTAACCACGAGATCGGAAATTTGATGCACATTCCTGATGTGTTAAAAATTAGTAACTCATCAAGAAAGACATCGTGAAAATTGTCGCTTGCATAAGACAACAGCCAATGAGTTTCCATCAACTAATATTATTTATAAAGAGAGTTTCAATTAGAGTGGCTTATGTTATTTGAAATTTGACAGTAAGTCTGTGTGCAAACCGGTTAAAAAGTTAAATATTTTAACTGTGGTAGAAATAAAAATAGATAAAAATAAATGACTAGTAAATTTTGTATCTATGGTTATATGATCCTTAAAACGTAAAAGGAAAATATGATTAACATTTTTAACTGTACCGCGACCAGGACTGCAAAATTTTGTGGTAAATAAAAAGTTGAAATTTTAATTTTTTACGCCTTTTTATTTCGTTTCGCCCACAGACTTAGAACAACCGGTTATTAACAAAGGATAAAAATACGAATGAATAACAAGTATTATTTATTGTTTAAAAATTAATTTGTAAACGATATTCTAGGCAGAAAATGCGATAGTGGCATTTAAGAGCTACTCGTTCCTCAACCCGAACGGACTAATATAAAAGCTATTAAGAATGCAAACAAATGGATGGATGAACAGAGGTATAAATGACCGCATAATATATGCCAAGAGGACCGATGGTTTTAGGGGAGTTGCAATATTGCCGCGAACCACTGTAGATCTCCCAAATATTGAGTAAATTAAAGCCATCGATGCCAAAACTCGGAATTAGACAAGGATTTGTTTCTCATTAGTATATGTATGTATTAAATGAGTTATAACGATATAGAGCTAAAGCCCTGAGAGTTTTCGGCAAGTTCACTCCCGTATGTGATAAATGATGAAGCATGCGAAAATTTGTTAGCTGACCTAATTCTGGATTTCGACCTAGTAATTTTGAATGATGGGAGGCTAACAAGAGCAATGGCAATTGTGAGGGCCAGAGCCAGTGTGGTAGGCCTTATCCTAGTATCTATCGGACTGGCAGCCGACATAACTTGGAATGTAACAGATGAGAATTTTGATGGGGATCATTATGTGATTAATGTTTAATTAGAAGGGATACATGTGGATACAGAGAAAAATGACAACACAGATCTACAACAAAAGGTTTATTCGACAAGTTGAATATAGTGAGAGGGAACAGAAACAATTAACTTAATTTAGTTTAAGATGACCCAGAGATGGATGGTCAATTCTTGCAAATGACGATGAATGGTAGGAATAATACAGGTAATAGTTACGAATGTATTAGAATGGGAGGAGTTTCTAAAGGTTTTGGAAACTTCAAAATCCACAACAACAGAAATGAATCGAGGGTGTGTTGTAGTAAGTGATAGAAAGGTTGCGAAGAAGAACGGTTTATAAAAATACACAAAGAACCACAATAATTTTGGAAAATATAGAAATATGTTCCAAAATTAGAGAAGTGGGGCCGAAAGTTTCTCTAAGCAATCTAGTGGGATGTTTGAACTTCGGAGACCAAAACAAAGCGATGATGAATGAATTATCAGATAAGCGTGAAATAAAAAGAATGCAAATTAATTATTTTGCACAAGTTAAAGTGTATACAGGTGTTAGTATAAGTGAGGATGTAAGTGGGTATGGGAATTTTCATTACATCATTGAAAAAAGAGAGAATGAAGGGACTAGCTGGTGGCACCTGTTTAATGAATGCTGAGGTGATTTCAATGTGGGAAGTTATCAAGTTGGCCATAAATGAAGGGATGAGGAGAATAGTTGTATTATCTGACTCACTGAGGGGATTAAAGCTTTTAAAACAGGGAAGGAGTGAACACAGAAATGTGTTTGTAGAACTGGTGTATCCACAATCTTGTGGGAGTAAATGGACCCTTCAGCTGGATCTATGGAGAAAATGAGAGGGTGAATTTATTGAAAAATGCCGAGAAAAAACAAGTTAAGAAGTGCTTTGAGTTGTGTCATGCTGTTTTGAATAAACACTATACCAAAGGAATCAAAGGAGTTGCTACAATGACACGAACAATGAATGGAGCGAGTGAGATTGAATTATAGTAATTGGAAAGAGTGCTTAAGAAAACGTCGTTTAGCTGAGTATGACTTATGTGAAAGTTACTTGGTCGTGGACTTGATAATCATATGTTAAAAGTTTATAACAAACAGACAAATATTCGATGTCTTTATGAATGACGGGAATTTGACTGAATTAATGGGTATGGATGTGTACATGATTTTGTATGTTTAGAATGAATAAAACTGTTCAAATCTTTCTGATAATAAATTAATAACACTGTCTATAGGATAAAATTTAACACATGATATTTAAATATTTTATCTGGTTTATCTACATTTAAAACTTTGCAAGTCCGCTTATTTTCAAACAATCTCTTTCTTCTTTGGATTCGTTAATTTAGGAAAATGGGCTCTACTTCTATTCAATTAGGTAGTCATCCTCAGAAAACTGCAATTTTCATTATCAGTGTCTCTACTTTATTCCGCAGTCCAGCATCAGACCCAGGAATATCAAAAATTTAACACGCGAATTTATATCTTTAGCTTTATCACATTCTATTCTGCATGAAATTATGTTTAGACTGATTCGTAACAAAAGTTTCGTAACTAAGAGTTGATTTGCAGCGACGTAATCTTTCCACGGAAGGCAACAAAATGGAGCTGCAAAAGACTGCGAAAATGGATTCATAAGACGTCACGGCATGTGCAAGTTCTCAAACAACAAACATCATCCACGGCGGAAGAACAGCAGTGAAAGAAAAAAAAATCACCACAACTATCAATGGTATAAAGGAGTTTAGAATTCTAACTAAGGAGAGATAGCCAACATGAAGTGGGAAATGCAAAATTTGAAGAAATACATTGCAGGTGATGTAAGAGAAAAAATGCAAAGATTGGCGGACAAAATGAAAGTACTATGTGGTCTATAGAAGTTCTCCTCACACACCGATAAAATTGCACAGGCTGTGAAAACGAATTGAAAACGAATCAGCTGCCGAATGACATAAACATATCCTGAAATTCCCTTCATTTGATGGCGAAATTCCACTAGATACCTTTAAAGCACAGTTTATAGCATAATAGTTAGACCTACATATTTAAAATTTAATATTCGCTTTCTCAACTGTATATACCTTAAGTGAAAACAATTCAAAGTCAAATTCTTTGAAAAATAATTTATTTTGCCGTATACTCATTAAAAAATCAATTACCATGCATCTTCTCATGCCACACTACCATCCATTATGTCCTACCATAATACACACTGTCATTTATGTACAAAATTTTATTAGCTTTTTTCCTCAATTACACAAGACCATTTAATAGTAAACAACAAATATAGAAAATATAATGGAAAACAAATGAAATTTTCTTCATTCGTGTATCTAAAAATCCTAATTTTCCATATATATATATATATATATATATATATATATATATATATATATATATATATATATATATATATATATATATATATATATATATATATATCCAGCTCACACAAAAAAAAAACAATATAATAACGACACAAAGGAATGTTTGGTATTTCAATTAATCCCCCGACTTTTTTCCCGTTCATAATTTGCTATTTTATTTTCAAAAAAAAAAAAAAAATTAAAATAAAAAATCCAAAAATGAAATAAAAAAATGTATATGTATTGTGAATTTTCCTTTTTTCATTTATAAACCCCATTCCACCCATTCTTCCCACCTTACACACTCGCATCATTCCGCATTCATTCGATTGTTATGTTTTCCATCCATTTTTGTTTTTAGTTGTATATCTATATACATGAGACTATAATAAATACAGCTACGTATATATGAAAAACGCTATTACATTTTCCTTTATTTATCATGTCTAATTTGAAAAAAAAAAAAATCACGAAAAATGCTTTTCAGATTTCTATATCTGTGTACAAGGTAATATAGAAAATACCAAACGCTTATTTTGATTTTTGTTTTAAGTTTCGCGAGAAAACTATTTTTTTGTGCTGTATTTCATCTTCAACTACAGCATATAGTACAGTTAAAAAAGTTAATCGTTTGTTGTTGAATTTAAATAATACAAAAAGTGGTTATAAAAGGTTTTTCGTATTTGTGCGGTTTTTCAACGGATTTATTTGAAGTTAACTATTTTTCATTTCGTATACTCGTAGAAATCTCTTATTTTTGTTTGTGGTTGCTCTATATGTGGTTCCTAACATATACAATTAATCTATATTTAGCTAGAAGTAGCACGACTTACATAGATAGCCCGTCCACAAATGAATTTTCTCATTTTGTAATTGAAAAACTATTCTCGTCATGTTCCATATCTCTGAGCCGTTTCTGGCCATATATATCATGCGCATTTAAAAGATCTTTAGATCTAGTATCTGAGATACCATTATATATGAAGCTATATATCGAAAATAGTTGATAATCTATGTATAAATCATAACCAACAAAAATAAAATACAATTAGGGGAATACCCGAATTATTCTTATACCAATTACTATATACTTTTCTATTCTTCCATTAATTTTATTATTGAAGTATTCTGTGTTCAATATTTCAGTTCAAGCCGCTTTCATAGAAAAATTCTGCAGAATTCTTTAGTAATATTTTTTCGGCAAAACATGACGGAATTAAATATTGTTTATCTTTTTTAGTAATTTTTTAGTAATAAATAATAAAATTCAATTTTAAGTTGGTATAAACTTTCGGAATTTACTAAAAAAGATAAACAATATTGAATTCCGTCATGTTTTGCCGAAGAAATATTACTGAAGAAATCTGCAGAATTTTTCTATGAAATCGGCTTCAATTTCACTTCGTTTTCAGCGGTATTTTATTTCAATATTTACTGTCAGTAAAAAAATGTCTAAACTAAGCGAACACCAAAACCATTAGTAAAAATTAGGATTCCATTCGATAATCAGTAACACTCATTTCATAAAATCAAATTAAAAGGATAAGTAACGCCATCAGATAAAAATGCTGCCAAGAGTTTTTCAGAAAAAATTATATATGGAACAAATGAGTATAAAAAACAAAATATACTTTTACCCGTCAATGATGTACCTAGTATATTCTGCTAGCGCATGCAAAATATACAAATATTGGTTTTACCGTAAACTAACGATTCAAGATTTTTTGATATAAAAATTGACATTTCATGCTACCGCTTTTTAATTTCTCTATGTTTTTTTTATGTTCGTTTGGTTAAAAAGTAAAGCTGAGCCAACTCCGATTAAAAAAAAAACACAAAACTAAAAATTGTCATTTATAGACGATATGATTGGTTAAAAAAAACACACACAACAACTGAGTGAACAAAAGAACGCATTTGTGACAGCCATTTACAAACTAAATAATTTTTCGAATTGGTGTGTTTATGCTGTTGTAGCACATCACATTTCTTTATCATCATCATTAAGTTGGCATTAATTATAAAAAAGGTATGAACAAAACAAAAGCGACGACGCAAAAATACATTTGTCTGCGAGCGTTGTCGCCTTAGTAAACACAATAGAGCGTCACCGAACGACGACAAAGCAAAATAAACAACGTAACCTTAAATGCAATGAGCTTGTCAAAATATCGTTGTGTTGCCAATATGGAATTAATAAAATTAATAAAATTAGTAAAAACAATTTACATTGTTTATTTGGCCTACGAATATTATCGTAGGCGTTGGTGGGTACGGAAGGTTAATATAAGCCGAGATCAGCATGGGTTTTTTAGCCGCCGATTTGTTGATCAATTTGAACTGATGCGTACCCTCGTCAGTCTCCGTCTACAGAAGTACTCCCATCGTAAGCCCATAAGTGTCAAATCCAGATTAACTGTAACTCTAATGTTTCTGGCGCATGGATGTTCTACGCAAGTTTTAGCGTGAAGTTTCAAAATGACAGTTTCGACAGTACGCGAAATTATTCTTGAAACCTGCGACGCTATATGGGACCTTGAATGAAATTTATTTAGCGAAACCAAATTTGTTGGAGTGGGTGAAAATTGCGAATCCATTTGAAACCAAGACCGGAATGCCAAACTGCTTAGGTCTGCTAGATGGCAAACTCGTTAACGTGAAATGTCCTCTTAAAAGTGGATCTTTATTTTATGTCTTGGACTATTGAGTTGTTGTGATGCTAATTATTCACAACGATCAACGTGGGAGCTTATGGAACCCAGAACAATTCTGGAATATTTCAAAATAGCGTTTTTGGCTAACATTTCGCAGTTCGATCGTTAGGGATCCCACAAACTAGAACGCTACCAAATTCAATAATAAATTTTCCGTTTTATTTTGTCGGTGACGCTGCTTTTCCTTTAAAATGAAATTTAATGCGCTGATATCCTGGGAAACATCTATCGGCCGATAAGGTACAATTCAATAAAAAACTGTCTCGTGCGATCACGAATAGAAAATACTTTCGGTATACCCGTAAACAGATGGCGAGTTCTTGGCACAATTTTAAATTTCCATCAAAAGAATGCTGATGAAATTATATTGGCATAATTTTATGATTCTATAAAAAAGCGAGCGTGATGAAGGTGAAGAACTACAGCAATATATGATTTTTAGAGGTAATCGAAGCACTCGTAAAACTTCTGAATTAAGCAACACATAAAACAAATTTTGGAGAGAAATTGCTTAAATTATTATTTGATTTAAAAAATCATGTGCCGCAAGAAGCAGTATTTTCAGTATTTTAAATAAAACAATTTATAAAATATTTCATTTGTAATATTCTTTGATGCTACAAAAAAGTTTACAATATTTTTCAAAGGATTAAGCCTTCTGAAAGTACTGCTGATGCGGATAGTGAAAATAAAAAATGGTCGTAATTCGAAATAAGGAACTTTTTGTCTATATTCACCTTTTTGTCTATCTATATTCACTTGTAGATTGTAAATTAATTGAAATTTCTTGACATATTTTGTCTTTTATATCTACTCTTCGATAATTTTTTTTTTATATCATAAAGGATTGGATTACCCCGAACACTTTCAATTAGCCGTTCTTTGAAAGACATTTTGAATATGAATGTTACAAATTTTTATATTTCGACATTTAAAGCAATTAAAAATTTGATACCAACATAAAAAATACAAAAATTAATTGGTAGCACTGCAGCACCGACGAAAAAAATAGAAATAAGATATAAACAGAGCCAAAACGTCAACGAATAAATATAAATTTCGACAACGATATCGCTGTAGTAAACATAACAAATAAAAGCGTCAGCGTAAAAATTTTAAAACATGGCTGCTTATTACCCATTTTATTAAAAAGCCAACTCAAAAAAATAAAAAACAGTTGGCAACATTGTTTCGCCGGCGATAAAATTAGAAATAGACTCTAAATTTATTTCAACGAAAAAATCGTCGTCGCCATCGTCGATGTTTCTGTTAGCATACTATGCTTTTAGTGTATTTTAATTTGACACGCGTCGACGCTCGTCGTTGTCGCTCTGGTTCTGTTTATAGCATAAATTTATTTCAACGAAAAAATCGTCGTCGCTACCGTCGATGTTTCTGTTAGCATACTATGCTTTTATTGTATTTTAATTTGGCAGGCGTCGACGCTCGTCGTTGTCGCTCTGGTTCTGTTTATACCTATAGATTCTAAAAAAAATTGACGATAATGTCGCTATCAACGCGGACATTGGTTGTGTGAGCAGCATACTGCATATGATTTCAGTGTATTCTAATTTGACAAGCGTTCTCGCTTGTCGTCGTCGCTTTTGTTCTGTTTATAGACGATATGATTGGTTTAAAATAACCACACAACATCTGACCGAACGAAAGAACACATCTGTGACAACCCTTTACAAACTAAATAATTTCTCGAATTGATGTGATTATACTGTTGTAGCACATAAAATTTCTTTATCATCACCATTATGTTGGCATTAATTAAGACAGCAAATGAACTTTTAAAAAACATGGAAAAGCAAAAGAATTTACTAGTCATAATTATTACGTTACCACGGAATTCGGATAGGTACGATCGGTATTATGATATATATATATATATATATATATATATATATATATATATATATATATATATATATAAATTTATCTATTATAGCAATAAGTAATATTTTAGGGGATTTCCCATGTAACATGTGTACTGCATGATAACATGTGTAATACTGCAGAAGTCAAGTTCCTATATAATTTTATTATATGTATTACATATACATGTATATCACAAATATATTACATATAGTTGTAGATCCTTAATATTTTTTATTTAACTAATTTACACATGGTACTTGAACAATAAAATTAGTATAATTGAACTTTTAATTAGCATTAAAAACTACTATAAGCACTTAATTAAGGTTCGAACCATTTCAAAAGACCAAACGATTTTAATTATGTTTATAATTGAAAGAAAACACTACACTAAGTATTTCAAGATATAATTATCAAGCGGACCTAGAAACCATAACCTATATAAATGGCTAGATGCATGTATGAGTAACATGCTATAAAGAGTATTATAGTAAGGGTATCTCAGTTATCTGGCTCGTATAAATATATCATTCGAAGACTCCACTGCAAATTTTATATTTTGTGATTGTGTTAATTTTATATATTTATACCATAAGACCATACTAATTGGGGTTTCCTTAAAGGTCACTGATTGTAAAAAGTATCTATGAAATCTTCCTAAAATCATATATTCCTTCTTATTTTACTTTTCGAATTTTATCTTCTATATTACAATACATAATCTAAAAACAAACGAAAAACTTTTTCGGAAGGTAAAATTAAGATGATTATTATTAAAATTTCACATCAACAACTTTGCAGGCCAAATAGATATAGTTGACTCTTTACGAGATCTTTTCTAAGATATTTCAGACGTTTTTTAAACTGGCAATCGTTGTAGGTGGTCATCGGTCGTATAGTGATGGTTAAGGTGTTGGCATATACACAACGCGGTCCTGAGTTCGATCCCAGCTATTGACCACAACACCGTGACCTATATTGCGTGTAAAATCGTTTGTTGGTCAGTCCAACAAAGAACATACCAATAGTAAAAATATGGTCTGAAAGATTTTATAAAATATTTCAGTAAAGGGTCAAGTTTGGCCCGTAATGCTGTTGATTTTACTGTAGGTGGTCAGCTTCAAAAACATTTTATACACAATTGGTCACGTTGTTATCTACAAATTATGATAGACAACAACTACTTAGTATTACCATAGAGAACTAGTTGTCTATGGTAATACTAGTTGTCTATGGTATTACTGCAAACGGTGTAATTTTACCTGAAACTTGTAAATTAGTGATATTAATATTTTCACTTAAACCACGATGATAAAATCTGCTGCTCTGATATTGAACTGATAACATCTGCTGCTCTGATATTGAACTGAACAAATTTATTAATGATTAGTTTAATAGCACGGTTTGTCGGAGCATTTGAATGATTTTAAATAACTTTCACCATATTTAAAATAAGTTGTAATAATTTAAACACGTTGTTCACTCGTGTAGCGATCCATTTTAACTATATGGTGGAATATTTAAAAAGATTTACTAGAAATTTGAACACTCTTTACTTGAAATTCAAAACATTTCGAAGTTTTAGAAAAGTTCGAAATACTTTAGTGGTACTTTAGTGATTTTAGTTGTCCCATTAGTGAAATTGGACTAAACATATCTTGAACATCATCTATTTCTATTTATGGCAGTTCCAGATTACGGAAACTTTTACAATAATTTTTAACTGCTGGATGTTCCTTACAAATAACATCAGTCACCTGAGGTCAATCATTTCCAATCGATTCTAAAATTTTTAGTAAGGCACTGGCGTATCGTTTCCAGGTCGACCTCTCGGGCCAAATTGCACAATTTGTTGTTTGTGAACGGTTGCTCGAAACATAATGTCATAAATTAGTCTCAAAACCCGTTTAAGATGGTGCATTGCCCAGTAAGATTGTAAAAAGCCAACTGACGTTTAGAAACAAAATTTAAAAATATTGCTTCACTCGATGGCTACATTAGGGTAATACAAAGTTATCCAAACAATAAAACTTAAAATTTTCTTTTATGTTCTTTATGTTAATAGAACATTAAAGAAAAGTTAAAATATATATTATAATATGGACCAATAAGATCTACTAAAATAAAAGTAAAATTCATTTTCCAATAATTTTTAAAGAAACAAACGGAAATAGAACAAAAAAAACTCCCGTCATTAAAGGCGAAAGTATGCGGATATAAATAAAAGTAACCAATCAAATCAACACATATAAACCATGTGACTATAGCTTACCAATCAAATAACTCGTATGCGTACAAAAATCACATTCCATTTAAAAACAAATTTAAAACATTTTTATCCCCGTTTTAACTTTGTTTTTATTTTGCTACGCATCATTATATCCGCAAACGTGTGATTAGAGTGGTGAAGCTAGTCACATGGTTTATATGGGTTGATTTGATTGGTTACTATGCGTATATTTTTTATAATTTATTTCCGCATACGTACTTTCGCCTTGAAGAACATAAAAGAAGGAATATTGTTTTAACATTTTGTGTAAATAGAACAAAAATGAGCTAAATATCTCAGAAAAAAACGACACAGAGCTACCCCGACTATTGTAAGCGAAAGAACTACTTTCAAAACCTCAAAAAACGTTAAAACCACCAAATCGAGAAAATGTGAGATAGAACAAAAACGAGCTAAGCCGATTACGATTTTATTTGTGTCTAAAATAAACCAATCAAAACACATAATTTTCAAACCGCAAATCGGTTGCTTAGTTTTAAATAATTTTTTTATATGACATTTTTATATAACAGGTATTATATGTTATATACTAACCAAAATTGGGAACGGTAATGTGTTTACACCCTAAGAGGTCGATTGATGAACAAGAGATTTAGCATGATAGATGAGAGTTACAAACTCCGTTGTTCCTGGTGCCGTAAGTATTTCATCACAACATCTATGTTTAATTAATACAACATGCAAACTTATAGTACACCGTTAGGAATTTGGATGCACATCAGAAGATGTATTTATCACCGAGCAATTGGCGCAATGGTTAAAGCTGCGGTTTTTGGGACGGGAGGTACCGGGTTCGAAACCCAACGGGGGAAGGTTGCAATAGGGAGTTTTCTTTACCTGATTACGATCGGTAATGACGATGAATACAACTATGACCTCCTGTTGGAATGCAGAATCCATGGGCCGAACCATCGTCCATGTCAGTACAGGCTGGCATGGAGCAATGCAGATCGATATTCAAAATGGCGAACCTGTATTAGTGCGTCCTCGATTTGACTCTCTTTGGCGTAAAGTAGAACGTTAAAATAACCGCGATAGAGTTGGGTGAGATTCGGCTCCAGAAAAGATTTAATAGTTAAAAATTAAAAAAAAAAAGATGTATTTATCGGCTACAAAACTGGTGAGTAGATTATAAGTGCTCGAAACAAAATATTTAAACTCAGTGTTGTCGAGACAGGAAATCTACCATACGTACATAAATTATGTGTTGGAATGAATGCCCTTTATATGATAACGATGGTACAGTACCTGGCGTTCTCAATTATCTCGGTTTGAAGACGATTGTTTAAGAAAATAAAGCTTCATTTTGAAGCCAAACATATAGGATGCAAGCTCTGTTTTAAATTGGAACCTCTCGTGTTTTCGATGCTGAGCGTATTACCAGATGAATGCACGTCCATTTAAAAAAGACATGCTACGATGCACGTTTGGCGCTCACATAAAGTTTCAACATTTTCAACTCTCGCTAATGAACGCGAGCGCACTCACGACTTACTATAATCTCAGAAGCCACTATTTAAGAGACAATTTAAGTTATTTATGTAATTGTTTTATAAATTTTAAATTTGGCATAAAAAACAAATAAACAAATAACATGTACGAATACGACTATAACAAAGTTTCACTTCCCCCTTAAGTTTATGTGGATGAGTCTTAGTCAATTATTTTGATAGGTTAAGATAATCCTTCATTGAAAAAAAAATTATCTTTGTAATAGGTTTTTTAAACTTAGCGTTTCCGTGCCCCATATTGGCTCTAACCTAACTATATACACACTTTGATCTTTGATAATTAATCTTTATACCTTATTTTCCAAACCCATTGTTTGAGGTTTGGACATGCTTTAATACATTAATACTGATCAGTAGTTTTGCTATTGTGCAGTCTTAGTTGGAACTTTTGTAACGCTCATCTTTAAGCCTTTTGTATTAAAATTTTTTTTTTCACTTTATATTTTTAGTTTTGTGTGAATTGTAAGATGTATTGAAAATATGTATGTTTTGTTTTATCTGTTTAACGATTATTTCACTTAATTTCCGTGCTAAATAATTTTTTTTTTTGAATCTGTACTTAATTTACATTTTCAAATTTTGTGTATATTGTAGCACTCGGTTGGCATGGCCTGATGAGATAGCAATTGATTTTTTTATTTATCCGATTTCAGCACAAAAAAATGTAACTGGAAACCTATGGGTTGGAACTTAGCATCACTTTAAAATATTATAGAACATCATACACTAAGATATGATTTTAATCATAACTAAAAAACAATTTGTTTAGTTTTGCTAAGCTTAACGATTATATATCTCGGTAATTGCTCACTAATAGGATTTGTTGTTTTCAGGACTCAATTTAGCGGTTGAAAAATTAGTTCTTCAAAACATGGCGTTCAAAAAGTCTTTAAACGATGTTCAAGGGAGAAGAACGTTAAGAATAATATTTGTGTTTTAAGTTTATTTATCTGCACATTGCAGTCCTCAATCTATCCAATTTTGGGGTGGAAAATGGTTCGACCTAAACATTCTGCTCTCCAATACGAGGTCATAGTTGTTTTTATTGTTATAATTACCAATAAGTTCGTCCCGATCTAACCGGTACATCTTTAAGCATTGCCACAATTATAGTTTATATATATATATATATATATATATATATATATATATATATATATATATATATATATATTTATATTTTAACTGATAAAAATGCTAAGAAAAACATAGCCAGTAAAAGAATTGGTTCCATCATCAATATCTTCAGGGTATAAAAAGGGTAAAAAAGTAATTTTTACCAGTCGTACAGTGATGGTTAAGGTGTTGGCCTCAACAAACCGCGGCCTTGAGTTCGATTCCCACCGCTGACCACAACGCCGTGACCAATTGTGTGTAAAATCGTTCGTTGGGCTGACTACCTACAACGGTTACCTATTGTAAAAATATGGTCTGAAAGATCTTGTAAAAGAGTCAACTTTGGCCTGTAATGCTATTGAAAAAAAATTTGGTAATCCATACTGAATGTCAACCGATATCGGCACAAAATAGAGCAAACAAAGGAAAACACGAAAAATGACAATGTCAATAATTTGAGACATTATTTTCGACTGATGCTTATTTGAAAACTTCATGCATGCTAGCTGGAATACTTGAAAAATAATTGCGTTTTATAGTCCCCGATACTCTTAAATGTTATAGTATTTATCTTTCGTCAAAGTAAAACACCTCAGGGCAACATCTTGTACAGACAGCCCAACCAACCCCTGTCATATATACGAATGATATCTGTGTGGTTGGACTGAATGACAACGGTGGGAAGGAACTACTATGCCCACCATTTGTATTTTTATCAGCAATGAGTCCAAATGAAAAATATATGATCACAAGTTTTAGAGACAAGTTTTAAGGGGATAGAGTAACCACTGATTTTATTAACATTAAACATCGTTCAAAATGGAAAAGGTTTATTAACCATCCGAAATAAAGTATTGTTTGTCCATTTGAGCCGTTCACATCTCCTCACCAACCGGTTTAATAATAATATCTTGAATTTCAACTCGTGGTGGTGTACCAAGTATATATAAAACCGCACTTGCTATATCTTCCGGACCAAGCGTTGGACTACTATCGAAACGTTCCTGAAAATCATCGAAATTGGCTGCTTTCAATATATCAGTACGCACAAATCCTGGACTGATACACGAAATTCGTACATTTTTTGTTAAATGCAACAATTCGTTACGAAGTACTTCGGTAATTGCTTTAACCGCGTGTTTTGTACCCGGATACACATTATACGTTGGTAAACGTGTTGGTATAAATGGTATTTTATGCCCAACAATACTACCGATATTGATAATGTGTCCAATATCGTTGGTCCTGTGTAAAATGTTATAAGCCTGCTTTGTACAGCTAACGAGGCCCGTAATATTTGTGTTGATCACTTTTTGGATAATTTCCAAACTATCTTCATTTGCTAAAATCGATGTATTGTACGTCATACCAGCATTATTCACTAATACGTTAATACCCCCAAAAGTTTTTTCAATCCAATCGAATGCCGCTTTTACCGACTCAACATTTGTTACATCGCATTCGTATGCATGAATTTCACCAGCGATTTCACCGAGATTGTTCTTTAATTCCTGTTCATGTATATGTGTTCAATTAATATTACGATGCACTAAATAAACTGTGTATATTCATGTATACAAACCTCAACTTTTTCTTTTCGTCGAGCCAAACCAATAACTTTCATGCCAGCTTTCGCCAAATCAATAACAATTGCTGCACCAATTCCTGCACTTGCGCCAGTAACAGCAGCTACTTTTCCGTTCCAGCGTTCCATACCTTCACTATTATTGTGTCAACGGTTTACTGATGTTTAATACTGCGAGTAAAGTTATAAAATTATTTGACGTTCTCTTATCTTGAAGCGAAGCAAATACATGAAAAATGTTTAAGTGTTTCTATTTTTAACTAACAATTTTATATGTAAATTTTGACAGATGGAACAGTTAACATGTGTTTGTGTGTCATAGAAATCAAAACAAAAAATTGACCATGAAAATCAATTAAGCAACTAGAAACACAATCTTTGTACTTTTTACTGTTATTTTAAAAACTAACTACAATATTGTTAAAATTATTTCATATGTACCTAAAATACTTGCAGTATGTTGTAACCAACGATTAAAACTAAATTTTCGGCAGTAAAAATAATTAACAACGACTTAAACAACTTGTTTATGATAAGATAAATGCGGCATGAAGTTCTCACCTCTCTTTAAAAAATATGTATACTTAGCATTTTGACAAAGTTATAATACAGTGGCTAAGTGAAATGTAAATTAGGATAAATGCGATGTTAGTTAGAGACTACGATCTTATAGTGGCTAAAATATACTCGAAAAACATGACCACGCCTTCGTAAGTTTTTGCATAACCAAACTAGCTGGTCTGAAGATGAGTTTTTTTATAGGATATCATATTATCGCTAACATACACGGGGCTTTCACACCAAACAAACTTTTTGTTCGATAAACAGTTTGCTATCCAAAAATCATAATTAAAGCTCTTGTTATTTTACATTAAGATAATTTTTTAGAACTTCTATCGTAATTAAATCATAAAATATAACTAAACTAACTCGATTGAAGAGCTAGTTTTAGAATTTAATATCTTCCATAAAGTTCGATAAAGGATTGAGTTACCGAGCATAAAAGTTTATTAAAGAAGCGCCAAGTCGACAAAAAGATCGCGGTTTACGGTAAAACTAAAGTTTTCTGCATCGGGTAATTCCACAATTGACATGAATATATTTTATAATTCACACAGTAACCTTCGGTTTTTCTTTCAATTGGGACATTTATTGTGAAGAGTTTTTTTTTCAATAATTGATGTAAAAGCTGCGAAAAGTAAGAAATACAGAATGCCACATGTATATTCAGAAGATGAAAAACAGGCATAGGCTATGCGGCACACTCATTTATCAATCCAGAGGCAATTAAGATAATCATAAGAATAATCACACTGCATTGAACTACGCAGTAGCAATTATCAGGTAAGACAAAAATGTATTAAAAATAGTAACTGCGTAAACTAGGTCCAGCTCGTAAGCAAATATAAGAGTCAAAAATATATATTAACCTGCAAATTAATTGGCAGTTACAATAAATATTCAAGCAGCATAAATCTGCTGACACATGAATTTGTCTGACCATAAATTTAAATGTGATATATATTTTTCGCAGAATACGATCACTCCCCTCCTTGTACAATCGTCGAAAGACGATTTGTCTTTATGAACTTCACTGTTTCCTTTACCAATGCATCATGCTAAAACAACTAAAACGCACCACACAAAACGTGAACAGCCTAGTATCACGAGACCTCCAATTTACGCGACTCGCCGTTAATTTGTTTAAACAATAACCAGAATGGTCAACCTTAAATTATGCAATAATCCCAATATACAATTAAGTGCTTCTATATAGCCAGCCTACATTCCCTAGATAAAATTCAATTCTTGATTTGGGGCTATGAACAAAATAAATCCTTTGCGAGTCTTATTCACGTATTTCGGTCTGATCATTTCCCAGTGATATTTAAGATTCTATTCAATGCCCAAGTTATGCCTGCAAAGCTGGCAAGTAACTACACCTAACTTGATTCATGTTCAAAGGAATCTTACAGATGTTTCTTCAATCTCTATACTTTTTTTGAAATTAAAGAAAATGCCATCATGTTACGAAAAACAATGCATCCCACACCATTAAGGAAACTATAGCTCCCACTCAGAGCAAATGTATCTTTAATATTGCTTCTAAACTTCTTTAGTTGATTCAGCCATGCTCTGAATATTCTGAATCTATCTTAAACTCTCACAAAATCCAGTTAACCCTTCAGAAATGTTTAAAGAAATTCGGAAGCTAAACGGTAAAAATCAAAATGTCGTCTAACCGTTTTTTATAATCAACGCAAATAAAAACTAAGAAAAGCCTTGGGTAACGATACGATACCCAAGTTAGTAATGAGACATATATCAGATAAAACTATCACAACACACCGAGATTCTTATCAGAATATATAGATACAGCACTTTCCAGACTGTTATAAAATCAGTAAAGTCACCTCTATTCCTAAGTTATCCAGGAAGGAGTAACTCAAAATGCTCCAGATCTTATTAGAATCCTACAACAGTTCGGATTTCGTGCCAGTCCCTTTGATACTCAAGCAGCATCAAAATCGTTCATTTTCATTGCGGCTAATATAGCAAAATTTTAAAAGCTAAAGTCCTATTTTATTCCAAGTGTAACACTTTAAAATGATTTAAATAAATAGAAAGCTATCACAATGTGGGGAGAAATGTCATATTAAGAAGGGGTGTCAGACCGATCCAAAGTATTTTCTAAACGTAAAGTGAAAGATTTTCATGGGAACCTTCAAAGAAGTAAGACAGCATACGCCCTGCAACATATCAAAAGAGAGTAGACACGCAGGTGCACACTTGCTGATTCACAATGAACAATATGGCAATAGATCGGAATCTGAATGGTTTTCCAATAAGTTTTGTACAATCGCTGTTACGCTTCCTCATCCGATCATAGCCGAGAACCACCGCTAGAGCAAAAAAGAGGGACAACAGTAACAGAAATAAGCGCCGTACATGGGAGGAACTGAAACAGGATGTGAACATGGACGAGCTTCGATTACATGATTGGAAAGTGTAAGCTGAATCTCAAGCACCGCGCAAGTACATTAAATTACGCCAACATAGAACCGACCACCCTGCCCCAATAATTCGCAGGAAATCCACGTATTTACAGTAAAAGAGATACAATAAGGCCGCCACCTCTCTGTTTGAAGCACCAGTTCCAGACGGAATGTCCATGAAAATGGGAAAATTTCTGAAGTACTTTGAAACATGTATAATAGCTGCCTTGCGATGATTTGCTGTCTTGAAAAAGATAGGTTTTCCTAAGACATGGAAAAATAATCGAATAGTTCTCATTACCATAAATAATGGTGACCCAAACTCTTCATTAGCATTATTACCCTTATGCATACTGGATATGGTGGAACAATTTTGAAATGCCTAAGCCACAGATCACAGCCGCAGTTCAAGCTGCAGGAGACCTTTTGTAAAAACAGTAAGAATGAATTTAATTTTTTAAATGTCGACGTTAACAAAAGCTTTCCATATACCAGACTACCTACTGCGAATAATACACAGTTACCTTCAAGACAGAAGGCTTAGGTTCCCAAGGAGAGTAATCATAGTAAGATCAAGATGTCGTTCAATGGTCTATTCTAGGCTCTGATGTGTGGAATGTATCATATACGACGGCATCCTGCCGGATGACACCTTCATGATGGAGTATGCAGATGATGTTGTGGAAGTAACGATCGCTCGAGACATTGATAACAAACAAGATATAAGCTTAACCAAGTTATTTACGCAGAACTAATTCTTGGTTAAACGTAGTCATAATTTAACTCTAGCCACGGAGAAACGTTGTTATAGTATTGCTTTTGTGACAAATGTACTATTCCAGGTGGAAAACAAATATGAATCTGGTAGTGCATCTGGAGGAAAAATTAAACTTTGGAAAACAGATTATGCCCTCTACACAATGAAAGCCTCTAAAGTACGTTTTACTCTGAGTATAGGCATGAAACGAAGACCTTTAATGCCGGTCTTAAGCTTAATCCATTTTTAAGGGTGTGAATTATTGTCTGATACTCTTAAGATGGAGTAATGTAGAAAGAAAATGGCAACTGCGTATTACAAAACAGTCCATCTAAGCCTTCCGTTTTAGTTATCGCTAAAGTGGTTCCTATCGTCCTCAAGGCAGAAGAAAGGAAAAGTATTATACAATACCAAGGGCGATCTTGATATGGTTAAAGCAAGGAGCGTGGTCCGAGTAAATGTCATACTACGATAGTAGCAGAGCATGCTATACCAATATAGAGTAGTGGAAGGTGGACGACAATACTGATTAGAAATCATGCTGAATGGGTAGATAGAAACAACAAAAGCTAGAACGGAAAACCGGCAGCGTAACGCCCAATAATATCGTGAACTCCATGCTCAAAGTCAAAATGTTTCCATACGAAGTCAAATTGGAAGTTTGTGCCACAGTATATCATCAGACTTAAACAACTGTTCCTCCGACTTAAAAAACCAGAAATAGACCGCAGATACAAGCTGACAATTATAAAGTTTTAAGGAAGAATCCTGAATAGGACAAATAAGAGATCCATTCTAGTGTTATACGGAAAGTGATTTCGGAATGGATTTATGTCCGAAGCAGATAGGGTTTTTAGTGGGTGAAAGTTCCACACACCGTAAGAGAGGGTCATGCATAATACAATTTCTTCCTCTCTGTTTGAAATCAGAAACTATGCATAGAACAAGCTTTCTATATAGTTCATATGTGTTCATACGCGGTGTGTGTATTTTCACGTATAGAAAATAAATGCCACTCAAAATTAGCAGCAAAACGGTAATGTAAAATAAGGGTAGATCTAGTTGAAATGATCTATCAAAAATTGTATTTACGTCAAAACACTATCATATGGCGTTGCTTTTCAGTATGTGTCATTTCGCCGTTTTACGAACCAACAATATACGATTTGCGGGGAGTTTAAATTTTATTTTTTAAATCGAATACAGCTTCAGATCATAGATTTGTTTTCGAAAACTCACTTTAAATATGGTCCATCGAGTAAAACGTGCGATTATTGATTTTGACACTTGAAAAGTCGTGATTTCGAAACTAGAGACAAAACCACCCAGAAAGTTTAAAAAGATTAAGCAGATACAATTTAAAAATTTTTTCGATGAACAAATACGATTTTTCATTTATATGAACAATATACTACTCGAACTGCAAACTCGGAAACGTTTTGCTTTTTATCAGGACTTCCGATTAAAAGTGAATATACATCAACCCAGAAAACCTAAGCCGAATATCCATGGTTCTATATTGGATGGCATCAAACTGGAAGAAACAATCACGAGCCGAGCTTCGAAGGAGAACCGGCTGCAATAATGTTATTCTTAAATTAGAAATACTTAGCTTCTCTTTGCGCAAGGCAAGTCAAAACTTACTTGGAACTAGCGATGGATATAGTATACATTAAAGTGATTAACTTTTAAGATTTTTTTTTTAAATGAAGCATCAAACTAACGGAAAAAAATAACCGTACAAAGTTCGGATATGTCTGTGCTATATATTTGTACAGTGTTTAAAAGATTTTGATAAATGTATCCATTATTTCAATGCTATACCGTTTAAATAGTGAAACTTGTATGTACACGATTGTTCAATAAGTTCCGATATCAACCCAGAGATGGCGCCTTTAATGAACGTAGCAGCCTTTAAACGATATTTGCAAAAATTTCATGACAATCAAACCATAACATACTGCGATACAGTGATTTAAACAATGCTACTTGTGCAATTTCGAAAACAAAGAAGTAAATAAAAACAAAGAAAAGAGTATAGTGTGTTATAAAAACATTGTTTTTAACCAGGAAAAACAACCGTTCAAGCTCACCAATGGCTTGAAAAGGATTATTCGACCTCTGTTCCATCGAAACCAACCATTCGCTGGTGTTACGCTGATTTCGAACGTGGCCGTTCGACTTAAATGATGCTGAACGCTTTTGTCTTCCGAATGAAGCTGTGACTTAAGAAAACATCAAGCAAGTTCGAAAACATCGTGATGAAAGATCACGCAAAAGTCTGTCGGCAAGGTTACAAATCACTGAAAACGCTATAAATTAGGCTGCAAATTGCCTTCCCATCCACCGTATTCGCAATATCTGGGCCTTTCTGATTACTGGCTGTTTGTGAACCACAAAATAATACTCCAACGTTGACAAAGTCATCGCTTCAACTGAGGATTATTTTGAAGTCAAAAATAAATCGTTCTACATGCATGGCACGGAAAAGTTAGTAAAGCGTTGCAGTTGAAGAAGATTATGTTGATGGATAAAGAAGAATTTTGCCAAAAACCCGTTGTTTTATTAGTTAGTATTGGGACTTAATAAAGTTGTGTTATACTGCAAATTTAATTTTATCAAACAATTCTGGTTAAAGCTAAAACATTAAATTGTTTGTTAGCACTTGATAATGTTCCCGGATAATAATGAATTATTTATTATTGATCTTAAATCCGAAACGTAATCGACCTGTCACATATAAATATATTAGATAAGCAAATATGTGTATATACACAAATAATATTTGTAAATCAATTATTCATATATAACGCATCACAATATGTTTATGTATACCCTCGTTTAATCTAAAACCGATTAACAACCAGTTTAATTGTGGCAATCGTGCAACATTTAAGCATCTCTCCTCTCATATTTATGTTATTCACCCTAACGTTGCTTTTAAACCCATAAACTAAATGTTTAATTAAATTTATCCTCATACTATACCTATAATATATAATTTGTCAATGTGAAACGAATACGAAATGTCAAACCAAAATTTATATTCGGTTGTCAAAATTACTAATAATAAAATTTTAGATGCACATGTTTTAGTATATACAAAGTTTATCGAGTTATCTCGTCAATATTCTAATTTAGATGGATATAAGTAAGTATAGGACAAACTCAATCCTTAGCATTTATATAGAAGGATATTTACCTAGCATTTACCTTTATATGGACGTGTATTAAAATAAACTTTATAATCTATCATAATCTTCATTAAATTTAACATTTTGATTTTGTTGTTGTCATTATGGTTTAATATTTTAAAAAGAAAATTAAGGGACCCATTTATCATCATGATTCTCTCATACCAAACATATTATGTACAGTAGATTGCAATGATACCCGAACAGCTAAAACATATCTGTTGATGTATCGAGTTTTTTTTGTGCTGAACAATTTTACATTTATTTATAGTTGATAAATAATCCACTAGAACAATCATGGAAGCCGACAACATTTGTAAACATTTCACTTTTACAAATCTTTCATTTGTTTAAACTTTTTGAATGTTAGCGCAACTAGAGTGATATCAAAAGCCATCAATGGTGGCCAATAACATATAGCCTCAATGTAAACGGGTTTGATTTTTAAAGTGGTAACACTATTTTTAGCGACAGCCAATTGTATTAAATTTTATCTTTTGCAGTGAGGCTCATTTTCAGTTGACTGAATGAATTTTCTTTCCAATAATGTCAATACTAAGCTACTTTAATAAATTTGAAACACTATCAGCCTGATTTTTTTCGAATTATTATTTTTCTTTTTGCATGAAGAGATTCTACGAATTAGATTAAATTAGTTTTAATAATAATTTATTTATAATAATTAATATAATATTTATAATTTCGGTGTTTTCTGTCGAGTAAAGTGAATATAAACAAGATTTTCATGCAAAAAATTTATGTTTTTGGCATAAAACGGTGAATTTGAACAAATCTGAACGATTAATTATTTTAATAAAATCTTGCTTATAATAATGTCGGTGATTTGTATCGAATCAATTGAATATAAATAAAATTTTCATGCCAATACTTAATGTATTTGACATAAAACGGTGAATTCGATCGAATTTGATTATTTATAATAATTTCAGTGATTTGTGACGAGTAAAGTAAATATAAATGAGATTATCATGCAAATGCTTAATGTATTTGGCATAAAACGGTGAATTCTATCAAATTTTAAAATTTAATTAATTTAATAAAACTTTGTTTATAATAATTTTGGTGTTTTGTGTTGAGTAAAGTGAATATAAATAAGATTTTCATGCAAATACTATATGTATTTGGCATAAAACGATGAATTCGATCGAAATAGAACGTATAATTGTTTTTAATAAAATTTGATTTATAATAATTTCGGGGATTTGTGCAGGGTAAAGAGAATTTAAGTAAGATTTTCATGCAAATACCTAATGTATTTGGCATAAAACGGTGAATTCGATCGAATTTGAACTTTAATTATTTTAATAAAATCTTGTTTATAATAATTTCGATGTTTTGTGTCGAGTAAAGTAAAGATAAATATTATTTTGATGAAAATACTTTATATCCCAACTAACAATTATGAAATTTATGAGCGTGTTATGAGAGTTGAAATGCACCTTATTTGAAACTTTTAAGAGAATTCTGGCAAACTTTTTGGGCATATAAGGTTGCAATAAGAGACATGTAAGGTGTATATAAGTGTCATATAAGGTTCATATTTCTTATGAAAGAATGATTTAAGTTTTAAGAATATAGTCGTAGAGTAGTCTTTCGTAAGGTGGTTATCAGAATATACGTTCTTATGTAAGAGCATTTTAAAATTAACGTTGAATTCCTATACTGCATCGTCATATAGAACCTTAGACAATTACGCTATAGGATTATAAAACTTTAATTTTAAATATTAAAGAAAAATTAAATAAACATATATTTCCTAATTCAGTTTTATAACAAACTTGTTATTATCATTGACAGGAAATTAATGCTTGAAATACAAATTCCTTTATATGTAATAATGTTTAAACATAAATTAAAATGTACATTGATATTAGCATAGAATTTAGTTGCGAATTGAAATTTTTTGATTAAATATAAAAACTACATGATCTAATTTTTTTGCGCCCTTAAAAATTGTAATAATAAAATAAAGAATTATTATTATTTAAAAACATAAAAATTATAAAAAAAAGAAATATAATAAAATGGACTAATTAAAAAACTACATAGTACTTGTTATGTGCGGGAACTTCATAAAAGCACTTGCTACGTTCTTAAAATTGTCGAAATATATCAAAATATTCCATTCGAAAAAAATGTATCTAAAAAATTACAAAATGGATGCTTTTTTCACAATAGAAATTACTAAACCAATTGTTCTACATGAAGTATCTTATAAGTGCCTTATAAGAACAAGTTAAAATTAGTTTCCAGTGACGGCTAAAGTTTATATACTTCGGTAAAACTGATGAAATAAATATAAATTAAAGACATATAAATTTGTGTTGATACTTTGTATTATCAAACAAATATATTATAATAATAAGTTTGTATGACTGTTTTGTATTCGTAAGGGAAATTTACAAAATAAGTTTTAGATCACATTTTGTTTTTATTTACCGACAAATTTGTATTTGCAAGTGTAAACTAATTAGATATACAATTTATCTAGTTATACCGTAAAATTGATATAACATCAAATAATGAGACATTTAATATAGAATTTGGAGTTTTTATACAAGTAATTCTGTTCTGAAGAAAATTTAATATGCGTTTAATACTATGTCGAAACAAAACAAGTACGACATTTAATATGAAACGCACATTTTATTTTCTTCAGAATATAACTACATGTATAAGAACTCGAAAATCATATTAAATGTTTAATTATTTGATGTTATATCATTTTTCGCTATAACCCGATAAATTGTTTGTCTAATTAGTGAACACTTGCAAATAAAAATATAACGGTAAACAAAAACAAAACATAATTTAAAACTTACATTTTTAATTCAAATTTCTTTTTTGTCGCGATTACTTGGCCAGTATTTATAATAATAGGTATTGAACCAACAGAAAAAACGATTGAACATTTTTGAATTTAAAATCTTTTCCATATAATTTTCTATAGAAAATATTTTTCTTTATGTTTTTCCTATATTCTATAGACCATTTGTCTAAAATTCATTTTATTTTGATTTTGCTGCTCAACTTAAAAATCTGTTAAAAGTATATATCAAGATACACTTTGTCGTCAAATAGTCAAATGAAATTCACTCTGAGGCCACCACTGATAGAAATTAGAAATGTCTCCTAAAATATTTTTTTTTAGTTTTATCCTATCTAAGAATATAGTAAGCATCTGATAAGGGAAAAGTATGAGTTTTTCTTATAGAAAACTTTTCCAAGAGTATATAAAGTAAATTTTTATTTTTTATCCTATGTAAGATTAAAGTAAGAATCTAATAAGGGAGACGTATGAGATTTTCTTTAAAAGAACTTATCCAAGAGTATAAGGAGAAAATTTTGCGAATCTACAACACTATTGTACACACAAGCCGTGAAGCTTCAATATACATTTTTTGATGTTTCCTATTTAAGGATCTACTTTGTTTAACTTCATGCCACTTATATTTAGAGACATATTTACTATAATCTTTTAAATAAAAAAGCGAATAAACCTGTAACATATCTAACACACGATTTGTAACATTAATTAATTTTAGAGTTACGTCAATCACAAAGTTTTGTTTTGTGCGGTACTCAAACGAATGTAATATATTCTAACATAACACACTTAAAAGGCTCTTGCTGAAAAATTTAAACAATATGTAATCTTATAGCGTTCTTTATAAAGATTTTTTATTTTGTTTTAATCTTACAAAACTCTTGGTCAAGAGAAATCCTACAGAATACTTATGAACAAGAAATTAAGAGCACTGTAAGACTTAATATGTCTTAGCTAAGAAAACTTTCCCACTTAAAATAGTAAGAGTATACTAAGTGTGGTTTAAGAAAAAGCCTTACAACAGAATCTACCAAGGTGTAAAAATGCTTTATAAGAATAGAATATGTTTTAAAATCGACACTTCTTTGAGAGCTTATAAGTATGCATTTTTAAACATTCTTGAAGAAGGTTATTCTAGGGCTCTTATAAGTAAAAAATATTCTTAAAAGACGATTTATAAGGCAAAATGTTAGTTGGGATATTTGGGATAAAACGGCGAAATCGGGGAGGTTAATTAATAAAAATTAATAAAACTGTATTTATGATTTCGGTGATTTGTGTCGATCGAAAGTTTATGTTTATGTTTTTATAATTTTATAACCAGTTTTCCAATAAAAGATTTCATTTTTATATTAAAAAACGAGTATTTTTTAAGAGAAATCAATCAATGTTTATTTCATTGTAATGAGGAAGGTATGTCATTAACATTTGAAAACGATATCAGCCAAATGGCCGCCACGGCTACGCTTGCAGCACCATATCCTTTTAATGAAATTTTCTATGACCAGTTCATGCATTTGCGGCTGTATGTCCTCGATAACTTTACAGATTCCAACTTTAAGGTCTTGAATCGATTGTGGAGCATTGGCATAGACTTTATCTTTTGCGTGGCCCCAAAGAAAAAAGTCTAAAGGTCACAAAAAATCTAAATTACAAGAAATAATAGTAATCTTTTTCGAGAAATAACACGGTCAGAAAACGTTTCGTTTCATACCTTGGTCGCGCAATCCGTTCACCGTAACAGTTAGACCAGCCTCATTTCCGATAAGGTCCAATCACACCGCCAGCCCAAAAACCGCACCAAACAGTGACACGTTGAAATGGAGAGGCTTTACAATAGTCGTTCTTGAATTTTCTGAGCCCCAAATTCTACAATTCTGCTTATTAACGTAGCCTCCGAGGTGCAAATGGGCCTCATCACTGAAGATGATTTTTCGATGAAAATCCGGACTATTTTGATGCATTTGAAGAACCCAATCAGCGAAGATAGGAGGTTTATGGTGATCGACCGGCTTGAGTTATTGTCTTGAGTTGAAGCGTGTATTCGTACCATTTTTAGTAATGGCGTAGTTCTTACTTGTCAAATGTCAAAAGATGACAGCTTCAAAATTGACAGCTGCCCAAATAGCAGGCTATTCAAAATGAAACTTCTTATTGGATAACCCTGTATTTTATATTTTTATATTTTTATATTTTTATATTTTTATATTTTTATATTTTTATATTTTTATATTTTTATATTTTTATATTTTTATATTTTTATATTTTTATATTTTTATATTTTTATATTTTTATATTTTTATATTTTTATATTTTTATATTTTTATATTTTTATATTTTTATATTTTTATATTTTTATATTTTTATATTTTTATATTTTTATATTTTTATATTTTTATATTTTTATATTTTTATATTTTTATATTTTTATATTTTTATATTTTTATATTTTTATATTTTTATATTTTTATATTTTTATATTTTTATATTTTTATATTTTTATATTTTTATATTTTTATATTTTTATATTTTTATATTTTTATATTTTTATATTTTTATATTTTTATATTTTTATATTTTTATATTTTTATATTTTTATATTTTTATATTTTTATATTTTTATATTTTTATATTTTTATATTTTTATATTTTTATATTTTTATATTTTTATATTTTTATATTTTTATATTTTTATATTTTTATGTTAAAACTATTACACAAAAACGATAATTATTGAATTCGGACGGGTCCTTAGTAATTTCTAAGGACCCGTCCGAATTCAATAATTATCGTTTTTGTGTAATAGTTTTAACATAACTGAAATAATTTTTTTCCATACTTTGTAATGAGTTCATTTGCTGTCCGAATACTGTAATAATTTTGCTTGTAGTAATTCTGACATTTCGAGATAAACAACATTTGTGAGTTCAAACTAAAATTTTTAGAAATAATTAAAAACGATAATGAACGTAGAATTTGATGCTAACATGGCTCTATTTATGATTATATACTAACCGAGTACAATAAAACAATAATAAAAAAGCATAAAATATAAAATGCACAAACATAAAATATAAAATATAAAAATATAAAAATAGTTTGTTTGTTTTTTTTTTTTTTTTTTTGTTTTTTTTTAGTAATATAAAAATATAAAAATATAAAAATATAAAAATATAAAAATATAAAAATATAAAAATATAAAAATATAAAAATATAAAAATATAAAAATATAAAAATATAAAAATATAAAAATATAAAAATATAAAAATATAAAAATATAAAAATATAAAAATATAAAAATATAAAAATATAAAAATATAAAAATATAAAAATATAAAAATATAAAAATATAAAAATATAAAAATATAAAAATATAAAAATATAAAAATATAAAAATATAAAAATATAAAAATATAAAAATATAAAAATATAAAAATATAAAAATATAAAAATATAAAAATATAAAAATATAAAAATATAAAAATATAAAAATATAAAAATATAAAAATATAAAAATATAAAAATATAAAAATATAAAAATATAAAAATATAAAAATATAAAAATATAAAAATATAGAAATATAAAAATATAAAAATATAAAAATATAAAAATATAAAAATATAAAAATATAAAAATATAAAAATATAAAAATATAAAAATATAAAAATATAAAAATATAAAAATATAAAAATATAAAAATATAAAAATATAAAAATATAAAAATATAGAAATATAAAAATATAAAAATATAAAAATATAAAAATATAAAAATATAAAAATATAAAAATATAAAAATATAAAAATATAAAAATATAAAAATATAAAAATATAAAAATATAAAAATATAAAAATATAAAAATATAAAAATATAAAAATATAAAAATATAAAAATATAAAAATATATATATTTTAAGTTGTGTGACTATATAAAGAAAGTAAATAATGTGACAATCGGTCAGTTAATTTTAATCAAGTTAGTTTGGGTCTACCCTTGGTAACCCAAACTCATTACAGATTAACAATCTACCATAATTACATTCGGTATGCAAACAAAATACAAAACATTATAGCTTAATGAATATTAATAGATTTAACAAATAGTTTTTTGAACGCACCTCTTAAAGCATATGGAAGTCAAAAATGTTACTCACTGTATTGAATAATTGTCACACCTTCCAAATTGGTTCCGAAAGACTGCAGTTGATGCTAGATCAATATAAAATAAGCTATTGTGCGAAGACTAAATCAAAATTTCGAAGCATATATAAGTTTAAGCGTTAGAGGAAGTTATAGTGACATCGATACGCCAGTCATTGTACCGATAAAATAAGTGGTTTTGTCTGAAATCTCAACATTTTATGCATTATTGATTCAAAAAGTTTGGTTATGACAAGGATGGCGTTTCGCAGTAATTACTTATCTGTATACTTATTGTATATGAAGGCAATCGGGATCCTCAAATTTATGCACAACTCGGATGAATGACTATATATAGGAACAGATCTCGTTTCAACTTTTTTCTTATTATTCATAAAGTTCCAGAACATTTTAGGGCATGATGCCAATTTATTTTAAAATGGCACAATATACCTATTATACCGGTTGCATAAGTACAAGTATCTTTCAACTGCTGCTGCTTATACATTATTGAAGACGTAATGGCCGAGACTCTTTTATGGTGGTTAGTACCCTGTCGCTTGTTCTGTTTGCTGAAAAAATCGATGCTGTGGAAAGTATGGATGGAAATCGAGCACACTTAAATAGATGCATTTCAAGGCATATAAAATTCATTTGATCCAGGAACTTAAACCAAGTGACATTGGTCTATGGAGGTGTCATTGGACCGTAATATTTAAAAAAAAAATGAATATGATATTGCAATTACCGTCAATGGTTTTAAACTTGATCTTTGTAAAGGGTGGTTAAATTTTAAGGGCCGATGTTGAATGTGAACCACACCTAAACGTCAAGTTTTTTTCTGCATTTCATTTGACATTTCTCAATGTCAGACTAACTCAATTTGAACCATGGAAAGATACACAATCGAGCAACGCGTTAAAGTTATTCAGGCTTATTATGAAAATGGGCGTACAAATCAAAATGCATATCGTGCACTTCGTGATTTTTTCGGTCAATTTAATCGTCCAAATGTGCGTACAATCGGAAAAATCGTGCAAAAATTTGAGCAAACCGGATCTGTAGGAGATTTTAAAACACCAATGCTCGTACAGCTCGTACTGCAAAAAATGTTGCTGCTGTGTGGCTGTGAATGGTATTCGCTATCGTGAGATGATAACGAACTTTTTATGGCCCGAATTGGAAGATATGGATCTGGGCGATATGTGGTTTCAACAGGACAGTGCCACTTGCCACACAGCTAACGAAACAATGGCTCTTTTGCGCAACAAATTCAATGGTCGTGTTATCTCACGTGGTGGCGATGTCCATTGGCCGCCAAGATCATGTAATTTGACACCGTTGGACTTCTTTCTTTGGGGTTATTTGAAAGAAAAAGTGTACGTCGAAAAACCAGCAACAATTCAAGAGCTAAAAGATTAAATAATTCGGCACATTAACGACATAGAACCTCAATTATGCCTAAGCGTCATCGAAAATTTGGACCATCGGATGGAGGTGTGCCGCCGAGGTCGCGGTGGTCATTTGGCCGATATTTTGTTCCATACATAATTGAACTATACCATATTGTCATAATAAAAAGAATTGACAATAATTTTCTAAATAATTTGTGTTTTATTCAAAATCAACATAGGCTCTTGAAATTTAACCACCCTTTATTATTCTAGACAACCCGAAGAAGGCAAGCCATTCTCTACCCCGAGCAGTCACGGTCGCAAACACTGCCTATGGTACCTGCGAAATGGAGACTCTTCTTTTAGAGATCACTGTACTATCCGTTAAGGATCGGTTCGCAGAACACAAAACTCATCGTCATTGCCGCGTTGGTGGTCATATATATGAAGCACATGTTTTGATACTCATTCATCAGGGCTCAACTCTTAAACCCATACATGATAACGGGTCTGATTAAATTCTTGCAAAACTTCAGCTATGGTCGGCATTTGCAAGGTATTTAGACTATATCAGAGGACGTAGTGTTTTTATAAGGGACAGGGGGCCAAAACCGTTGACCTTGAGTTGATTGTATTAATTTCATGCTGTTGACTCTTAAAGAGGAAATATCTTGATTTTTCTAAATATTTCGAAACAAATTGTGTTAAAGTTAAGACTTCTGCAATTAGATTAGCTTATAATAAGGTCTAGTAAATGATATTGAATGATAACATTTTTTCCTAATATACGTTCGGATTTCATTGCACAGTACTGTAAGTTATACAATAATATAGCTACCATATTATTGTCATGGATATTTATCCAATTATGCTAATTTAATCATGTCCTTTTAAATGGTCATTTATACATTTTTTATAATTACATTATGTATTATGATTATGTGGATGTGTACATATGTGGACATAATATTGTAAATTTTTCAATTAAAAAGTTTGTTTTATAAAATCTGCAAAAATATCGACAAGTGAGTGTATACATGTATATGCTGTACCAGATTAATTAAAATGTTATGTATGCACATACATATATGTTTATGCATAGATACATTTATTTGGATCTAGAGTATGTATAAAGGTTAATTTATTAGAGGAAAAAACAAACAACCATCCACCAAATAACATAAAAATGAATAAATAATTGATTGTGCACATATAGCTTTGTGCAATACAAAAATAATATAACAGGTCCCCGGTAAAAATAATTAAATTATGGAATATATCCACTTCACAAAAAATATTGAATTTAAATGCTGTATAGTTGGCCCCCATTTTGTACTTTTTTGTTTTAATTATATTATTTCCATGATGATGATTGTAAATATGTATATGGGTTCATTTTATATCCCCCGCCACATTTCCAGCTCCATTATCGCGTCAAGCGCGCGTCGCCAATTTTTAACAAAAAATTATGTTTAACGATGATAAAACATTTTATTTTGATTGTATAATTACTAATTATACGTAATTATATTGCTCCTAAATAAATAAAAATGTTAAGTAGCGCATTTTAATGTCAGCTTTGAATTTACTAAAACCTAATTTATTTTATGGCTTTTTTTGATCGCGTTATTATTTTTAATGATAATGAGTTTTACAATTTTTGGTAGCGATTTATATTTTTGCGAGATTACCTGAAATGTTCCTATATAATTCGATGTTATGTATAATAGAGTTTTACTAAAAGATAAATGAAAATTGAAGTGAATCCCATGTAATAATCGGATTCTTAAAATTATTCTTAAATTATAGGGTTACCCAATAAGACGTTTCATTTTGAATAACCTTCTATTTGAGCAACTGTGAATTTTGAAGCTGTCATTTTGACATTTGACAAGTAAAAACTACGCCATTATTAAAAATGGTACGATACATGCTTAAACAACGCATTAAATGGTTAAAATTCACTACAAAAATGGTGAAAATACTTTGGGCTGTCGTGAAGCACCTTCTCGTCCGACAATAGTGAAACTGGTGGAAAAGTTTGAGGTATTGGGACAAGTTAGTGATGTGAAGAATCGAAACCGTGTGCGTCGCTCAAGAACAACTGAGAATAGTGCTGCTGTAGCTTGCATAAAGACTTATAGGTCTTAAGGCTTTTAAAGTTCAGTTAACATAAGAACTCAGGCCGGTCGATAACCATAAACGTCGTATCTTTGCTGATTAGGTTGTTCAAATGCACCAAAATGATTCGGATTTTCATCGAAAAATCATCTTCAGTGAGGCCCATTTTCACCTCGGAGGCTACGTATAAAGCAGAATTATCGCATTTGGAGCTCAGAAAATCCAAGAACGACTATTGTAAAGCCTCTCCATCCTCAACGTGTCACTGTTTGGGGCGGTTTTTGGGCTGGCGGTGTGATTGGACCTTACTTTTTTAAAAATAAGGCTGGTGCAACTGTTACGATGAATGAATTGACCGACCGAACTATGATTATGACTTTTTATGACTAAAATTGAAAGATATTCATGTGGACGACGTTTATTTTCAGCAAGACGGGGCTACGTGCCACACAAGTAACGAAACAATCGCAATTTTGCAAGAAAAGTTTCCTAACCGTGTTATTTCTCGAAGAGGTGATCACATTTGACCCCGAGATCTTGTGATTTAACACTTATAGACTTTTTTCTTTGGGCCCACGTGAAAGATATAGTCTATGCAAATGCTCCACAATCGATTTAAGACCTTAAAGATAGAATTCGTGAAGTTATCGAGGACAAATAGCCGCAAATGTGCAAATAGGTTATGGAAAATGACATGAAAAAGATAAGCGTAGCCATGGCGGCCATTCGGCTGATATCGTTTTTAAATGTTAATGGCATACCTTCCTCTTTACAATGAAATAAACATTTATTGATTTCTTTTAAAAAATACTTGTTTTTTTAAATATAAAAATGAAACCTCTTATTGGAAAACCCGTAACAAGTGGCACCAAAGGTCGACTAAGTAGCTCATCAATTATATTATGTAAATTGTATGCTTCTGCATTTGCGTTTAACTGCGTTGGACATACCTAAGCATAGCATAATTTTACCGTTATTCTGGAGAACTATTATCACCGGTGATGTCCATGGACTGTCTTATCGATCACATCCAATTTCAACATTTGACAAATCTCTAAGTACACTTTTTTCCATGTAATATTGCATAATATATAGTTGATTGATTGGTTTAGCATCGCCGGTGTCGACATCTTGCTCGAAATGAATTGTTTTACCAACCCAAGAAGAACCGAAGAAAAAATATTTTTAACAAAGAATTAAATGCTGGGATAGAGTAAAGTCAACTGCTCTCAACACTTATGTTGCTGGACTATTACATACCAGTGTTGACTTAACAAATATAACTCGTGCATTACTAGTGAGAGAGCGGGATACTCATTTAGTTTAACATTCTATATATAAAGTTGTTACATCCTTTACTGTTGTGCCGGCTGAAACATCATGGTAATATTCCTGGTTTTGCGATTGGTGCTTAAACTTCATGTAAATGATTTATTTTATTGCTGCGGAAGCCAATAACCATCTTTAAAAGTTCTGCATTCGTTACTGGGCAGCCATTACTCTCAGTTGTTGCCGAATCATTGCCATATGAATTGCAGCTAACTGCAACACCTAACGAGCTCAAATAGAATTTGGTAACTTAGCCCATTAGGTAACACAATTTGGAAAACTGATTGCATTTTTTGATGTGCAAGATCTTTTTATCTGTAATGGTTTTGCTGGAAACGCTCTCGATTGTGAAAACTCCAATCATTTTTCCTCTAAATATATTGCCTTAAGGGCCAATCTATAGCACATTGTCCTCCAAACAAAAATAAAGGACACCCATTAGGTCATAGAGTGTGATTTAACTTTCTACATATAAGTCTATTCTAAATGCAAGCGAGAGAACATTTTAGGATAAGGTAGTATCATTAGCCAGCTAACTGTCTCTTATAAATGTTCTCTTGATTTTTAAAGTCGCTCCATCTCACAGCTGATTTTCAAGGATCCAACAACTTGAAACGTGCTGGGTTTCCACGTGCTGGAAAATTCAACTAGTAAACATGATTGCGATTTTTTTCACCTGATTCAGTTTTAACCATAATTTCTTCGTTATAATCTAGTATTTAACACTTACCATTACTGCAGACATAAAAATACATTCATATGCAAGAAAACAGATAATCCTGATTCTTTTACCATTTGGGAACAATATAACTTCACCGGTTATTATTATTTTTAACGGAATCTTCTTTAGGATTTATAATTATTATTAAAGTTTGCGGCTTTTATTATATATGGCAAGAAAAATGATTATGATTGGAATTTTATAGTAAATATTTGCATCTATATAGATGCATTACATCTTTTTAGAAGTAAATTTAGTACTAGTTTTCAGTTATACATAATACGTAGTTTCATTAATGAATTTAAAGTGGCATTGTTATATTTACTTAATTATTTGATACATTACATGCTTCTAGATAAATTTGTGCAATCACGTGAACAGGGTCCGTAGTCATAGTATTCGTGGAAATGATGATAATGATTCGGTTGTTGATTTTTTGAATGCGAATATGGAAAACACTGCTGACTATTTGAATATTTGTCATATTAACGCACGTAGTATACCTGCTCATATTGATGAACTTGCACAGATAATGTCATCCACCAGTTTACATATTGTTGGTGTATCGGGACATGGCTTCGTGAAGGTATGCCTAAATGCTCATTTGAGATTCCTGAATTTTCATTATTCAGAAATGACCGAGAAAATACTATTACAAGAATGGGAGGCGGAGTGGCCTTATATACGAGAATGCTTAAAAGTGAAAATAGTAAACAAAAGTAGTGTGACTCGGTTTGAAGCCCTGTTCGTTGAGATAATGCTATCCAGTGGTAAATTGCTTGATGGTATTTTATATAATCCTCGTGTGTGTTCCATTACACAGGCTAATGAAATTATTGCATTTATATCAAACTCAGTGAATGAATATCATCGTATTGTAATTATGGGTGATTTCAATTTAAATATGGTCGATCCAGTAGCGGCAGCTAGGCACTTTGCAGATTCAATGATTTCACTCTCTATTGAAATATTGCCATTTTCCAATACGAGATTGTCATCCACTTTGGATTTAATGATGGTAGCAAGCATGGATTGTGACCAAATAATTATTCTCGGACAAACTGTTTTACCTGGAATTTCTGATCATGACATGATTTTTATGTGTTATAGATGTCAATATCCACGGCCAAAGTTTAAATATCAGTTCGTCCGTGATTTCTGTAAACTAAATGAGGAATTATTTATTAAAGACAGTTTATCAGAAGATTGGTCAAGCATTTATTTATGTTCTGATGTAAACAGTAAAGTTAAATGTTTCAATAATATTTTTACAAAATTATTAAACCATCACGTCCCTATCAAGCGTAAATTGCATTATAACAAGGTAGCTCCATGGTTCAATTCTGCTATCTTGGAGTCCATGAAAAAACATGATGGTGGTTTACTAGTGTGGCGTAAAAGTAAAAATAGAGATGACTGGTTATTTCACAAGAAATTACGCAATATGACTACCCGTCTTATTCGTAATTCTAAAAGAAAGTTTTATTTTGAAAATCTAAATCTAAACAACCACAATGGTAATATCTGGAGAGTCATAAGACGTTTGGGAATGATGCCCTCCAAAGAGAGTGGTGTTAATTTTACTGCTGAGGAGTTTAATATGCAGTTTTCAAGTGTGCCTAATAAGCCGATTGTACTACCGATGACCCAGGTGGATGATAATTTCAACAATGAGTTGAATTTTACAACATTTAGTGTTCTTCAAGTTAAATCTAATGCGACTGGGCATGATAATATAGTACCCAAACTCATAAAAATATTATTACCTGTTATTTTACCTTATTGTACACATATTTTCAATTACATAATTACTTCGTGTATTTTTCCTGAGTCGTGGAAGATAGCAATTGTTATTCCCATACCTAAAGTCTCAACACCTTCACAAACATCTGATTTTCGGCCGATTAGTATTTTACCTTATTTATCTAAAGTATTTGAGATTCTTATATGTCGACAAATGAGGCAATATCTTGATGAAAATAATTTACTAGATCCATTTCAGTCTGGTTATAGATGCAATCACTCTACGACTACGGCTTTAAGTAAAGTGTACTACGATTTATTACATAGTATGAATCAGTCTTATTTTTCTGTTTTGGTACTACTTGATTTTTCTAAAGCATTTGATTGCATTAACCACGTGTTACTGGCACAGAAGCTGAGACTATACTTTAGATTTTCTAAATTCTCAACCAGACTTATAATTTCTTAATTGAACAGCCGTTTCCAAAATATCAAACATAAAGGCGTGTTTTCGAAACAGACATTATTATTATCTGGAGCCCCACAGGACTCTGTCTTAGCTCCCTTATTGTTTTCACTTTATATTAATGATATACCATTAAGAATATTACACTCAAAATACCATGTTTATGCAGATGCTTTCCAACTATATATATCTGGTCCAATGAATAAAATTCATGAGATTTTTAATAATTTGAATTATGATTTGGAATCGATTTCTTCTTGAGCTTAATCTAATGGCTCGATTTTAAATGCAAAGAAAACTCAAGTTCTTCCAATTTATAAGCGTAAAATTGATATTAATTTGCCTCCATTACGACTTTCTGGTGAGAACTTAGTTGTTTCTGAGTATGTTCGTAATCTTGGCGTTTTGTTTAATAGCACGTTAACTTGGAATACACATGTCAATCAAATTTGTAAAAAAGTAAACTTTGTATTATACTCGTTAAGGAGATTGAGTAACATAACGCCAACTTCAATCAAGGTATTATTAGTAAAAAGTTTGATAATACCTATATTTACCTATGGGGACATATTTATTTATAAGTCAGACTATCATTCTAAATACCGTTTAAAATTGGCCTTTAATTCATGTATTAGATACATTCACTGTCTAAGGATCATATTTCAGAATTTCAAAATTCTATAGTTGGCGTACCTTTATTGACATATCTTCAGATTAAAGTACTTTGTTTTATATTTAAGCTAGTTTATATTAAACATCCATCGTATTTGTATTCACTGTTATCCTACAGTTCATCATCCAGAGTTTTTCGTATCACATCATTATCATTAAGATTTTCTAGCAACCAATTTGCTTCATCCATTTTTGTACATGGTATTGCTGAATTTAATTCACTGCCTGAAATAATTAAACGTTCCAGTTCCATAAAGCAATTTAAAAAAGCATGTATTGAATTATTTAAAACGAGTCAGGGTATTATGCCATAGTTATTATTAATGTTACTTTACTAGTGATGTGTGACTAATTATTGCTATTATTTTGTTATAATATTTATTTAAATTTATTGTTTTTATATAATTTATATTTATATTTTATTACTGTTATTATGATTATTACTTTTATTTTTATTATTTTATTATTGTTATTATTATTAATGATTTATAACCATTACTATTAAGTTAATATATTGTATTATATTAAGGTAAACATCGAAAAGGCCAATGGCCTTACTTACCTTAATGATTGAATGAAATAAAAAAATAATAATAATAATAAAATGATTTTGAGCGACTTGAGTTAAAGTGAAACTTTAAATTAAAGAATTAAAATTTTAAATAAAATAATTGAACTTTAAAATCAAATAAGTTGAACATTTAAATTAACCAATATGTACTTTTAAATTAAGGAATTAAACTTTTAAATTTAAAAGTTAAACTTCTAAATTAAAGAATTAAAATTTTCAATTCTTCAATATGAACTTTTTAAATTGAATAACTTAAAATTTAAAACTAACCAATATAAACTTTTTTATTAAAGAAGTTAAACTTTTAAATTAAAGAATTTAACTTTTAAGTTAACCAATATTAAATTAAAGAAGTTAAACTTTTAAATAAAAGAATTAAATTTTAAAATTAACCAACATATCTTTTTAAATTAAAGAACTAAAACTTGTAAGAAGTCGAATTATCGAATTAACCAATATTAACTTTTAAATTAAAGAAGTTGAACTTTTATTTTAACCAATATGTTCTTTTAAATAAAAAAATTGAACTTTTAAATTAACTAATATGAACTTTTAAATTAAAGAAGTAGAACTTTCAAATTAATGAATTAAACTTTCTAATTAACCAATATCAACTTTTAATTTAAAGAATTTAAACATTCCAATTAAAAAATTAAACTTTTAAATTAAAGAATTGAACTTAAAAACCAAATAAGTTGAACATTTAAATTAAATAATATGCACTTTTAAATTACAGCATTAAACTTTTAAATTTAAGAAGTTAAACTTCTAAATTAAAGAATTGAACTTTAAAATTCACCAATATGAACTTTTTAAAGTAAATAACTTAAAGTTTTAGATTAACCAATATGAACTGTTTTCTTGAAGAAGTTGATTTTTTAAATTAACCTGCATTAACTTTTAAATCGACAATATTAAAGTTTATATTGTTAATTTCAAAGTTAAATTATTCAGTATGAGCTTTTAAATTAAAGAAATGGAATTTTTAAATTAAAGAAGTTGAACTTTTAAATTAAAGAATTCAACTTTTAAAGTAAAGAAGTCCGAAAATTCGACTAATTTCGATGAATTAGCCAATATTAACTTTTAAGTTAAATAAGTTATTCTAATCAATCAATCAATCAATCAAATTAACTTTTAAGTTAAATAAGTTGAACTTTTATTTTAACCAATATGACCTTTTAAATTAAAGAATTGAACTTTTACATTAACGAATTAAACTTTTAATTTTACCAATTTAAACTTTTGAATTAAAAAAGTTAAACAAGCAAATATGCACTTTTAACTTAAATTACGGATGAAGATGCTTTTTGTGCAATGGTTGATGAATTCGGTAGCAAACTAGAGAGTCACTCAATCATTCAAAAAGGGAGCCTCTTTACGTTAATAGATGGGTTTGCTGTATCATTACTAGATATTTCTTTGTTGACATCCAAATGGCAGAAAGGGGCTTCATCCGCATATTTGATATTGTTACGATATATTGCATAGGTATATTACATAGGATACATTGCACTATATGAATATTTGTAAATACTCTTGCGTATCATGGGAACGCAACGCTTTGTAAATCTGTGTTCATGACGAGCTCGTGATGTATTACCATCGCAAAATCCTTAAACAAAATGACAATCAGTGTACTTTGCACCCGATAACTGTGCCATCATAATCTAAATTTTCCTTAAGTAGTTAGAATTTTTGATTCACTACACTGACACAAAACCAGACAATTTCGTAAAACTAATGAAAATATTTAATTTTTTCGACATTTAAACAAAGGAGTTAATGATCATCGCCTACTGTTTTACTGATCAAAAAAAAATAGTTACAATATTTTAACAGTACAACATCTCTTAATTAGATTGAGAATGACCGGTGTACGTAAAAAACTAGCGTACGTGAGTACAAATAATATATTAGGGGGTTGTAGAAAATATCAAAGTAAATAAAAATTAAGTAAAAAAAAATCTTATAACGTTTTTTTTTTTTTTTTCAAAAAAAACTAAATTTTTTTAAAAATAAAATATTGTTTTTTACTTTAAAGCATCGTAGCTCTCCTACTGTAAGATAACCACTTGGTTCTTAAATAAACCATGAACAATTACAAGTCAAATTAGAATAAGTCTCATAGTTTCTAAGTCTATAGTTTTATATGTTACATTTTAATATTTGTTTGTGCTTTTTTTCTAAACCAAATTATTTCAAACAACCTATATTTCAAAGGATATCAAAAATTGTCAAAGCCCAACTGTCATGCACTAATATATCATTTCCGAATATTAAGGGCTCCGAATTAGTTCAATCAACCCCAAGAGAATTCCACCCCAAGAGAGTTGGGGTTCAAAAACTCTCTTGGGGTTCAATCAACCAAGAGAGTTTATTCTATGTACGGCAAGTGTGAATTTCTCGTAGGTAGAATACTCTATGCACATCTCCGCAGTATGTGTTTGACACCTTCATTTACTGTATTTGACAATTGTTAACCATTGAGTAAATCTGAGAAATGCTCCTTCCAAGTATCGAGTAGCGCATCACTGTTAATACGGAGGTTTCTATATTATGGTCTTGAATATGGCAAGATATGGTGCAGTCCAGTGACTCCTGTAAAGAATTAACGTGAAGTGTAATCATTGCTGAGTTGTTGTACTCTTAAAACCTATAGCCTACCACCATTTAAGCTTTATCCATACATACAAATTCGCTTAGGGAATCTCTTTGCAATGACTACTTTGTTGATTAGTGCGATTGCACGTGTTCCATGCTTTGTTGTTTTGTGACTCACATTTTATAACCATAACAGATCATGAACCTGTCAGTTCCTCAAAGCTGATAAAAAAATGAATTTAATTTGAATAAAATTTTTTTTTTTTTTTTTTTTTTTTTTTTTTAATGTTAATCCCCTAATTATATTATTGTTATTAGTTTGTATATTTAAATTATTTGTAAGTTTATATGTAATTTATAAAACTACTAAAAGGGAAGTTTTCAATATAAGCAAAAATATTCGATTCAATTGCTTTAATGTTCATTCATATGTCGAAACGCAAAAAAAAAAGAAATAAAAAATTATGTCCACGCTCTATTTTCTCCTAAAACTATTTATTAACCACTATATGCGTTATGCGAGCGATGAAGGTTAAAAATCAAAGAAAAATGTTCTTCTATATATTACATGTCCATATAGCCTAATATAAAACACTTTAAAATGTAAATGCTGAACGATAGATAACATCCTTACTCATTAAATTGGAGACAAAATAGGGGTTATAAAAAAGGGGTTGCTTTTTTTATGTACCGAGTTAAATTACTCGAATAAGGGTTATTACTATATATAGCGTTGAACACGCGATTAATAAAATACGAGATCAAACATTTTAATGCGATAACATAATCATCTTGTTGATAATAACGGTAGTAATCATCGTGTACAAAATGGGATTATTTATGCTTAAGAGTATATGTATATATGTATATATACATAAACCCTACAACAAAATGTTGTTTTATACTTTTATGTATTTTAGGTATAAAGCTAGAAAGTCAACGTTTTTTTTTTTTTTTAATTTCGATTTTTGAGTTTCACGATTTTTATTAGAAAAATATTTTAATATAAAAAATACCAGAAGAAAATTTCCCTCCCTTAACTCGAGTTTTTTTTTATATAATATTATTATGGAATGCTTTTTATGTAGCTAATGAATTTCGTATATGTTATATTATAGAGCATATATATACGATTATATGAGGTTTATGAAAATGTTCACCTGTTGTTCTTTAGATAAGTCGATCAAAAGAAAACAATCAAAACAACAAAATTAATGTATAGTGGGAGTATATGCATTACGCGGTTTTTCTAAAAGATGGCGTTTGTCATTTGTTTCAAAATGTTTACTAAACAGAGTTTCTGGGAAAAACAATTAGTGCGGGAAAAACTATCCTGGATCTGGTCAACTAAGAAAAAAAGACAATGCAGAAAATTTACGTCGGCTACTAGTTAAACTGACACCAGCGTCAAAAAGTTAAACAAACAATCCATAAATGTGTATTACCAGATACCGTTCTCATAAGACACTAACTTACCTTGGGCTTGGTGTTATAATGAAATGCATTATTCTCTAAAGTTGAAACCATTACGTAAAGGGATGTTTATATGAGATAAAAAAAATTCATTACATACTGAGATTTTTTTAAACTAAAAATAAAGTTTGATCTTGTGATAATTATTTAGAATTTTTGATTTACTACACTGTTTGGCCATTAATATTTTTGGGTGGTGCGATTATACTAGATGCTAATTGGGTGTTAGGGAGGCATACGATAAATAAGAAATGGCAGAGAAATGTTTCAACTTTAAAGATGTTGTAGTTTTAAGGAAACTCAATAAAATAGTAGGCGTCGATCATAAACTGATTTGTTAAATTTGAACAAAAGAATTATTTTCATTTGTTTTGAGAAATTATCTAGTGTTTTGAGTGTTGTGAATCTCACAAATGTGAAATAGTTTAATAAATTAAAGTAAATTTGATGGCAGATACAGCACACAGCTATCGCAAGATTATTTAAGAATATTCATAGAAGTCGGCGAGATATTGTAATATTAATAAATATGCTGGAAAAGCCCTACTTGCCAAATCATTTGGATGTCAACGAAAAAATAAAAATAAAGGTAACAAATCCATTCATTATAAATTAAGAGGAATGATTTACAAATTAACTCGATTCTCGCCACCAAATTCATTAAGTATTGCGCATAAGGAGATTTGTTTACGAACTGTTATATCACGATATAGATAGTCCTAAACGATTAGATGGGTAAGAAGCATATATCTATTCAATCACAATAAAGAATTTGTTAGTAAGATTTTATTAATAATTTGGCTAAAAAAATATAAAAATGTGAACGTCTTTTAAAAATTATTTGACATTTATTTATTTCAATCACGTATAATCTGTCGGGAACAGCGTATATATTGTACAGTATTTCATATACAAGGTATTCCAAAATATTTGTAAATATTAAATGTAGCGTTAGCTTTAGATAGATTGAATTATTTGCTTAATCTAAGTAAATAAAAGGTGTCTTACCTAGGGTAAGGTAAAATTAATTATAATTCTCTATTTATCTAAAGTTAAGTCTACGCACTTAAGTGTTTCAGAGCATGTATGGTGAGATAGCTTCCCCACCACTATATCTAAAATAAATTGTATATAATTTGCTGATTCATAATTGCAAGCGATTTTGGCGAGAATACAACTGTTAGTTTACTATATACAAAATTTAAATACAATAATTTATTGTCTCTTACACTGCGTGTACCAAGTGAATATACTTTCGTGCTTGAATAATTATTATCAACTTCAGTGGTAATTTAAGCGGTATCATCTTTAACTCTAAGTAGTTGTTCATGGTCCTTCGAGCCGAATCACATGGAGTTGCATTACCTTGGAGTAAGTTAGTTTTTTTTTAATTTTATAAAATGGTGACCGACTTGTGAATCAAATAAGTGTATAGTGCGATTACATTAGCAATGTAATTGGCGGATGATGTGAAAAAACCTAGTTGAAAGCTTGCGGCGAAAACGTGGTAATGCGAAAGCGACGATATCACGTGTAGACAATTTTTATAACGCAAAATAAGCTAGCACGGAAGATATTACTTTTCGGTTAGAAATTTTAGAAAGTGCTTACACTGAATTTAAAGAATTAGATGAGCGATTAGTAAATCTCGAGCAACCATCAGAAATTGATGAACAAGAAAGCCGTTACTGTAAATTAAAAGCTGTATTGAAAACCGAAGCTTCGTACAACAACAACAAGATTATTTCGATAATCTTCATGAAAAAAGTTTTACCGCTAAGGATTGTCTACATGACGATATTCGTTTACCGAAAATTTCCATTCCCCAATTCAACGATATAACTATGCAGATTTTCCGTCATTTAAAGATTCGTATGAATCATCAATTCACAAAAATATAACGTTATCTAAATTTCACAAATTTAAATATTTACAGAGTTTACTAGTTGGTGAGGCTGTTAGTTTATTAAAGCACACACAGGTCACAGAAACTAACTTCAGTATAGTGCATGGGAAAAAATCATATTATGAACACGCTCATTAGACAGTTTCTTGATCAACCGAAATTACAGGATAGATCAAGAGATAATAGACATCTAGCAGATGCAACTGATGAGATTTTAAGAGGCATAAGTGCACTACGTGCAGATGCGGAATCCAGGGACAGTTGGCTTATATATTTATTAATTGAGAAAAGTGATGAAGACACAAAAAAGTGCTGAGCGTTAGAATCACACCTCACCATGTTTCCGAAAATAAATGACTTTATCGATAACTATAAATGCGAACGTAAATATGGAAAAGGTGAAAATGTGTCCAGTTTGCAACGAAAATCATGGTTTACATAAGTGTGAAAGGTTCCTTCAAATAGATGTAAGCTCTAGACGTGAGCTCATTGCAGACAAGGACAAGAGGTTGTGCTTTAATTGTATGGGATCAAGTCATATGTATGCAAGATGTAAATCAACGGTAAGATGTTTTAAATGCAAACGTCGACATGTCCGAGACAGTGGCAATTAACACACATATTAGAAACATGCAAATCAAAACAGTAAATACTGGAATGCATATATAATTCTACCTACTGCAGCCATCAGGGTGAAAGATGCATTGGGTAGAATTTGGTTTTGCAGGAAACGAGCACGAATTGCAATATTAGGATTGGCAACTTCCACGATGGTTACAGAAAGATTAGTTACCATTGACCTAATGCATCGACAGAAGGATGAAATCATTAATGCAGACTTGCTAATATAAAAATGTACCACTAGTTTTGCCAGCAACAGCAATTAAATTAAGTGAAATTGACAATTTTGATGATATCGAGTTAGCAGATCCTAAATGTTGTGAATCCGGTAAAATCGACATATTAATTGGAGCTGATTTATTTTTTAACATTTTACGAGATGGTAAACGGTGGAAAATAAGTTAATTGCGCAGAACACGGCATTGGGTTATGTAATCTCGGGAGGAAATCACAACGCATCTAGTCTAATTAATCTGAAATTAGAATTTAATGTAGACCAGATATTGAGAGGTTTTTGAGAGCAATAAAAAATATCTAGCAATTCAGTGAGAAGACAGCATGAAGAACAAGTCGAGGAACATTTTCAACAGCATGTCCAGCGAGATGAGAACGGGAGATTTATTGTTAAACTATAGCCTTTCAACATAGTGCTGCTGAACTTGCCAACTCCTCAAGGATACCGATGAAGATATTCTTCAATTTAGAGCGAAAATTATTATCTAACAATATACTCTTGGAGTCGAATACGGTTTTTAGACGAATATCAGAAATTGGATCACAAAGCGAATGTGGAATCAATGATAATAAGACATTTTATTTGCCACATCATGCGGTAACGAAACTAGATAGCGTAACAACAAAGGTTCGGGTGGTCTACGATGGTTCCTGTCGCACGACGAGTGGATTATCACTAAACGACATTTTGTTAGTAGGACCGACGATTCAACACACACTGTGGAATATAATATTGCGATTTAGAATTCATCCATTTGCGATCAGTGCAGACATTGCCAAAATGTACAGGCATATTCGCATTAACGAAGATGACACGAATTATCAGTGATTGTTTTGGAGAGAAACCCCATTAATCCCACTGAGGCAATTCAAATTTCCAACGGTTACCTATACGGAACATCTTCGGCACCATTTTTAGCCACACGATGCTTATACTTGACGACCGAAAATATCTTATTTGGGATGGTTGACACTTTCGATTATTTTAATAAAAATCCAATTTCAACAATTATGGCTGACGAAATTAAATTGGGATGAGGCTCTGCCTTCAAACATAAAAAATGAGTGGATAAAAATTCGACAGCAATTTAAGCTTTTTGAAAATTTGCGAATTGGTAGATACATGCTAAAACACCCAATTACATGCGTTTGCAGATGCAAGCGAAAGTTCATTTGCTGCTGTAATCTATTGCCAAAGCGAGTCAGAGGAAGGAGAGGTACATGTTTCTCTAGTTACGGCAAAAACAAAGGTAAGCCCAATTAAAAAAAAATTTCTTATAAGATTAGAATTATGTGGTGCAGTTTTCGCGGCAAAACTATTAGAAACTGTGTCAAAGTCGTTCAAAGATATACTACATACAAAATTTGCTTGGACAGATTCAGAGATTGTGTTTGCCTGGCTCAGTGATTTCCGAAATAGATGGAAGCAATTTGTTAGTAACAGAACAGCTAAAATTGAGAATCTCTGTCCTATAGAAGGTCTCACTTTCGATCGAAAAACAATCCGGGAGATGTTGCCATGGGCATGGTTGTGCAAAACTCATTATAAACAAGTCACGGAAACCAACGGTCCAACCACTCATGAATTTTCCATAATATGGGGTGGAGCGAAAAAATGTACTGTAACAACATTACACTAGGAACACAAAAATACAAAACTAAACGAGATGAAGGTTATCTAAACCTTCATCTCGTTTTGAGAGTTGGAGGGCAGTTAGAAAATGCAAAATTTCTGTATGTTGCAAGACATCCTATTATATTGCCAAAGAATCATTTATTGAGCCAAATGATTGTGTTATATACACATATTAAATATATCCATTCTGGTGCGTCTTTCACATTTTTCTTTGTAGACAAAGGTATTAGATAGTAAAGGGGCGCAGTTTGGTAAACAAGGTGGTACGAGAATGTGTCACATGTGCTAGGTACAATGGGCAAACTCCGCAACAAATAATGGGTCAATTACGTGAGGACGTGGAGCAAAAATGGTAAAGGGCTACATCAGTGTGATTGTTTGTCTAACAACAAAGGCGCTTCATTTAGAAGTGGTATCCGACTATACTGCAGACGCAACCATTGTAGCAATGCGGCGATTTATAGTTAGGCGAAGTTTACCAGCTCGAATGTATAGCGATGACCGAAAACTAAGAGAACTAGCAGTTGGGGCACATAAATCAAACAACCAAATTAAAAGGCTTACAGGGTCAACAGAGTTCAACGAGTAAATTGGCAGTTATTTGGGCAAGAACTCTATCGAATGGCATTATATTCCTCCACTGGCGCTACATTTTGGAGGCGTTTGGGAATCTGCGGTTAAAATAGTAAAAAAAAACTTATACAAAGCTACACAAAGCAAAACTCTAACCTTTGAAGAAATGACAACGCTGCTTTTTTTAATATCGAGGCGATAGCAAATTCCAGACCCATTACCATACATCATCAGAAGACATCAACATCGAAGTTCTAACTCCTGGCCATTTCCTGTTTGGTTCAACAATTACAACCTTAGCTGAACCGTATTCAGAACCCAACAACATTGGCTTATCAAAATTATGGGCAGTAATCCAGCAATGAACCTTGACTTGTTTGGAAAAAATTTAGGTTGGAATATCTAAACAATCTTCAACAGCGACGAAAATGGAAAGATGCAAAAGAAAACATAAAACCCGGGGATATTGTATTGTTGAAAGAGGATTATTTACCACCATGCAAGTTGGCCATGGGGAAAATGATTGAGGTATTTCCTGGCGACGACCAAATGCGGTTTGGCTAGTAATGGTGAAAACTGTAAGCAGTACCTTCAAGCAGCCACTCAACAAAATTGTACCAATTCCAGTTCACCGTATTAAGGAGAATGTCTCCTTAAGGCCGGGAGTATGTTCCAAAATATTTGTAAACATTAAGTGTAGCGTTGGCTTTATAGATAGATAGAGCGATTTACTTAATCTAGTCAATAAAAGGTATCACTATAAGGTAAGGTAAAATTAATCAGAATTCTCTATATTTATCTAAAATTAAGTCTACACTTAACTGTTTCAAAGCATGTATGGTGAGAGATAACTTCCCCACCACTTAATCTAAAATAAATTGTATATAACTTGCTGTTTCATTACTGTGAGCGATTTTGGCGAGAATAAAACTGTTAATTCACTAAATAAAATGTAAATAAAATAATTTATTGTCTCATACACTGCGCGTACCGAGTGAATTTACTTTTGTGATTGAACTTCAGTGATAATTTAAGCGACCGTTTATCATCTTTAACTTCATTTTGTTCACAAGGATTATATATAAACAATAAATGCACAACGGTTTATCCATATGCGCAACAGAGCTGAAAAACCCAATACGGATGTTGTCGTGAACAAACTGATCACTCACCTATAGAATTGAATGGCAATCTTACCAAGAATCTACTGGTCGCATTTTTTGAGACTGAACTTCAAAAATGTAATTCACGCACTGTAGTTGGTATCAAGTGAATTAGTTTGGCTTGAATCATATTGGCCGTTCTCCCGCACAAGCTTTCTAGAACAGTTCGTCTAGTAGAGTTCACTTCTGATGCTACCACGTCACAATATGTTGTTGCTGCTGTTTTGCAATGAGTGCAAATTGTTTGCTAGTTTAATTTGTCCTATTTATTGTAATTTAGTGTAAATTTCAGCTTCTACTAGTACGATAATTGGACATGATTCGAATAATTTGAGATAAAAAATATTTTTATATGTGGGATAGCGGTTCTGCCGCTAATATAATATATATATATATATATATATATATATATATATATATATATATATATATATATATATATATATATATATATATATATATATATATATATAATATATATATATATATATATATATATATTATATATATATATATATATATATATATATATATATATATATATATATATATATATATATATATATATATATATATATATATATATATATATATATATATATATATATATATTATGGAAGTAGTTTTGTAAAAGTAAAACTGTAAATAAAAATGGCTTATTGGTCATCAGCAGCTTTGTTTATATATATAAAGACATTATTCTATTTGTTAGAATGTCTCCTAAAATGTCAAATGTTCTCTCTCAAATGTTATTGGTTTTTGTTTCCTGAAGATTACTCACTGGCTCGAACAAAAGCGCAACAACAGCTACACGAGCTCACAGCGCTAGGTAGATTTCAATTGATAAAATGGGAAAATTATTGTAGGGCAGTGGATGATAGCGGCAAAATAATGACTCAACTAATTATGTCCAAAACACGAGTTGCATCAGTTAAAACGAAGATAACAATCCCGCGCCTCGGAGTAAATGCGTCCTTATCATTGGCAAAAGTAATGAAACACGTTCAAGACACCATGAAGTTTGGAGAAGTTAATACACGTATACGCTTGGTCATACTCAACCTTAACACTGTGTTGGATTAAAGGAGACCAAAACGCTTCAAAAGATGAAGATTGAAGTAGCTTTAAAACATTTGTGGCTTGAGGATACCCATAAAAACACCTAAGTACACATTCATGTTCTTTCATTTTTGGATATAAGTACCTAATTTTATATTATATAAATGCTATATAGTACAAAGGTTCCGGTTTAGTAATGAAAACTGGTTTCTTGGCAAGTTGCCATTTATTAAGTTTTTTCTATGTCCGATGATTAGCCAATTTATAACGTAATCGAAAGATGGATGGCATTATTTTTTGAGCACGCTGAATCTTTTTTGCCTTCAAATGAAGATTTATGTGCATCATTTTGAATAAAGTGGTTGATGGTATAATTACTGGGCAATTACTACATGTAAACGATGACGAATTGTTGTGTTTGGACTAAAACACTTTCATTTATAGAAGCAATGTTTTCTTCTGAACGAAATAATTTGATCTATAGAAGTATTAATCTGAATAATAGTTTGACTAAATTTAGATTTAAAACTAGCCATTAATATAAATATAAATAGCCATCAGACATTGAGATGTTTATTCTACAAACCAAAGAAATCCATCTCAACTATAACATGGCTAAAGATATTCAAAAGATGAAAACTATCAAAATTATCAAAGCATTTGTTGAGCCTTTGGATGAATTGAACGAATTCGTCGCCGATAGCTTAAATTATGCTCTGAAACGCACAAATTGCGCCTAACTCATCTCATCACTAATGACAGTTCAGTTTAAAAGAATCAATTATAATTGGAATCTTTAGACGCGGAGCAATTTTGACATTTTTTTACATTTGTACTAAAATTACCAGAAATCATATTAATAATCACTTTAATAATTTGATTAAGATTCGGCATATATAAAACATTCTGTAAACGGCAACATTGAGAGGTTTGATAAACCAACTTAAATTGCAGAAGAGACTATCAAATCGTTATTCACCATTTAACCTCTTGAAAATGTGAGTTCAGTCAAATTGTTAAACCTTATCGATTAATTTAACGCTCATATCCGCTCATCTATACTAGAAATGATTAATGTTTTTTTTTAATAGTGATTAAGTTGGATTCAGAGACACAGCTAAAATAAAGATATCAAGCTGCAGAACCACAATCCGACATTTAAAAATGTTTCTTATCCAAAATTATTCGAATCGTTGTCCAATTGTCGTACTATATAGTAGAAGCCGTCTACTGTTTTGCCATAATTGCAAAATACAGTATTAGGATGGGTGAGCAGCAACAACGTCAACATATTGTGACGTGGTAGCATCAGAAGTGAACTCTAATCTATACTAGACGAACTGTTCTAGAAAGCTTGTGCGGGAGAATGGCCAATGTGATTCCGGCCAAACTAATTCACTTGATAATAACTATAGTTCGTGTATTAGGTAGGACTGGATGCCTTAAGATTCTCTCCAGTACGTGGCCCACACACGTAACAAACGGGTTGAGTAGCAGGCCAACAACTTGCTCTTATAAAAACAATAAAAGTTATGAACAAAATCGACCTCGGAAATTGTACATGGACAACGTTTTAAAAATGGGAACATGGAACGTGCTTAGCCTCTTAAGACCTAGAGATCTCCAGATCCTTTCGAACCAAGCAAAGAGTTACTCATTAGACGTGCTTGCACTACAAGAGCTTAGATGGTCTGAGAGTGGGATCCATGACACCACCAATGGTTACACTCTTCATTGCAGTGACCATCAGAATGGAGGAGAATTTGGTGTTGGCTTTTTTATCCATCAGCGCGCGAAGCATCATGTCATCGACTTCCGCCCTATCAACATGCGGATATGTACGGTTAGGCTCCGCACTTGGAAATTCAACATGACGATCGTTAATGTACATGCACCCATCGAAGATAAATCTGACGACATCAAAGATCTCTTCTTTGTCGAGCTGGAGGAAGTCATCAATAACATACCGCACCACGACATTAAAATCACCGTGGGCGACTTTAACGCAAAAATCGGTAGGAGTGCAGAAAATTCATCGTACATCGGTTCGAACAGCCTGCATTTAACTAGTAACAACAACTGCCAATGCGTCACCGACCTAGCAATAACGTACAACTTAGTTGTATCAAGTACATTTTTCCCACACAAAGTAACGTGGATATCGATGTCTAAGAGACACTCCACCAGCATATCCGACGTCAGATATTACAGACATGCAGACATGGACGACGATCATGTGCTTGTCATATTTAAGTATAAGTGCAAACTGTCATCTACGTTCAACAGACAAGCACAAAAGACCATTCGATGCTTTAAAAGACCAAGCGTCACTGCAGAGTTACCAATCAGCTGTTACTAATTATTCAGACCGGCCCAATAACAACGAAGAAGCTCCTCCTAAAATCCAGGAGCAGTGGCACGCTATACAGTCAGCCATAACCACCGCGGCGCAAAGTTCCATCGGAAGAAGGCCTCCAAAGTCCCGCAATGTTTGGTTCGATGATCAATGCCGAAGGGTCATCGAAAATAAACGAATGATCCGTGAAAAATGGTTGGCTCCCAACACTAGAATCACTCTAGCAGAATATCTCCGCGCTAGGAAAGCTACGACTAAATACCGTCGACAAAAGAAGCGCGATCATATGAGATCTTGCATCGAAAACATCAGCATTCAAGCGGAAATAGGAAACTCAAGGGACTGTTTTGCTAACGCTAGAAATCTAACTAAAGACTTCCACTCAAGAATTACAGCCATCGAAGACGGAAATGGAGAGCTGAGAACAAACGTGGCTGATGTATGTGTTCTCAGTATGGCAAACCTACTTTCAAAATCTGCTAAATCGGAACGACGAAGTGTCCCCATTAGCGTAATAGCTCCTCCAGGTGAAGAGGTCCTTGTTGAATATCCCACAGTAGAGGAAGTAGATGCAGCTATTAGTAGATTAAAAAATGGAAAGTCACCCGGTCTCGACGGAATCCCCGCAGAATTGATTAAGCTCGGAGGCGCTACTCTTGCAATAAATCTATACGATCTCATCGTCTCTATTTGGGACCAAGAAGAGTTGCCGGAGAATTGGAAGACCGCACTCTTATGGCCGCTGCACATAAAAGGACACCGTCTTAAATGTGGAAACTATCGTGGTATCGCTCTGTTGAGCACTGCTTACAAAGTTTTGGCTAATGTTGTACTTGCCAGACTCGTCCCTCTCGCCGAAAACACCAATGGCGACTATCAATGTGGTTTTCGTCCCAACCGATCGACCACTGACCTATCTTTTACCATAAAGATGATCTTGGAAAAATGTTGGGAGTACAACATAACCATACACCAACTGTATATAGACTTCAGACAGGCATATGACAGTATAAACCGTTCGCGGTTTATACTGTCATATGCCTGTCTGATTTATGGGCTGCGCTCATATGCCTAGGAATTCCAGATAAACTCGTTTCTCTGTCAATAATTAACAACCTCTGGGTCTGTATGTAGAATCGTAATTGAGGGAGCTGTCGCAGACCCCTTTGAAATAACATCTGGTGTTCGACAGGGAGATGCACTGGCGCCTGTGCTGTTCAACTTGGCGCTTGAGTAAGTATAGTGAGAAAAAGCAAAATTGAAACTTCGCGTTGTATATTTAACAAATCAGGTCAAACTCTTGGATATGCAGATAATATCGTGCTTCTTGGCCGAAGACCTAGCAATATCAAGGACAGTTTCATACAGCTCGACCGCTGCGCAAAAATACTTGGTTTGGAGGTGAACAGCAGCAAAACAAAATTGTTATCAACACCCAGGAACATCTCCATGGTAAACCTCGGAATTGGCGACCATAACTTTGATAGCGTCGAAAACTTTAAATACCTCGGGTCAGTTATAACATCATCGAATGATATGCAGGCAGAAATAAAAGTCCGAATCGCTGCCGGACAACGAGTTTTCTATGCCCAATCGAAATGATTGCGATCTAAACATATGTCGCAGTCGTGCAAGCTCGTACTTTATAAAGCACTCATATAAGACCTGTGCTGGCTTTCGGAAGCGAGAGCTGGACCATGAGTTAGATGGCTCGGCCACGTTACACGATCTCTACAATAACGAATAACCAATAAAGTGTTCCATCAACAACCAGTCGGTGTTCGTCGTAGAGGAAGACCCCGATTGCGCTGGCGTGACGACGTCGAACAAGGTCTACATGTATTAGTAGAAAGCGTGTATTACATTTTTGAAGTTCAGTCGCAAAAATGTGACTAGTAGTTTCGTGGTAAGATTGCCATTCTATAGGTATAAACAGAACCAGAGCGACAACGACGAGCGTCGACGCCTTTCAAATTAAAATACACTAAAAGCATAGTATGCTAACAGAAACATCGACGATAGCGACGACGATTTTTTCGTTAAAATAAATTTATGGTATAAACAGAACCAGAGCGTCAATGACGAGCGTCATCGAATAAATATATATTTCATCATTGAAATCGCTGTAGTAAACAGAACAAACAAAAGCGTCAGCGTATCGCGATATAAAAATAACAATAAAAATTTTTAAAACATGGCTGCTTAATATCCACTTTATTAAAAAGACAACTTAAAAAAATAAAAAACAGTTGGCAACATTATTTCGCCGGTGATAAAATTAGAAATAGACTCATAGGTGATGAGGTCAATTTCTCTTTTAATAACTGAAAAGCGTAAAGTTCGTTCTTATTTAGTTTGAAAATAGCGTCTTTCTTTAACAGGTCGTATAGAGGTTTGGCTAGTATGGAGTAGTTTTGAATAAAACTACTCTGCAGTAGCTAGTCATTCCTATAAAACGATGCAATTCATGATTGTTCTTGGGAATTGGATAATTTTCAATTGCGTCAATATGTCGTAAGGTCGGTCGTATCCTGTCTTCGGTTAATTGATACCCTAAATAATCGATTTTTGACTGAAAAAATTACATTTTGCAGGTTGAATTTCCAAACATTTAAATTGGTATAATAATGTAAAAACCTTCTCTAGTATTTTTAAAAGTTTTTCTATATTATCGGTCGCAATCAATATATCGTCTATGTATATTATAACGTCTCCTGGATCGATTAAATCTTTAAAGATCGTTGAGATAAATCGTTGAAAAATAGAAGATGCATTACTTAAACCAAACGGCATCTTGAGATACTCAAACTGACCATCCGGGGTCACAAATACTTGAGTTTTTGAGATCTATTAATGAAATCACTTTTTTACCACGCAGTTTATCGATACAATCGTCTAGTATTTCACGAAGCTGTTCTCGATCGTATATAGAAAGCCGTTTTGGTAATGCATAGATCGGTTTTTCACTCGTCAAATGAATGCTAACTTCAAGTTTCGTATCGGGGATAATTTTGTTTGGTCGGTTATCAAATTCATCATGCAACGCAATAAAGTTTTGTTTTATACTGTTGTCTTGTCCGATGTCATAATATACAGGTCCAATCTTAAAGTCAAGCTTCGTGAAATTGAATATCAATATATATATATATATATATATATATATATATATATATATATATATATATATATATATATATATATATATATATATATATATATATATTTATATATATATATATATATATATATATATATATATATATATATATATATATATATATAACTCACCAAGATGTGAGACATTGCCCGTCTTTGAATTGTTTAAGATGACGTTTCTATATTATTAATAAAAGACTTGAATATGTTAAAAACATCCATTTCCTTTTATAATGTGTTGGCTCTCCCGCAAATTTAATATTCCATTTTATACTCATATATCATATTAAGTATCTTCCACATCACACCAATCCCATTGTACAATATCAGTATACAGAAAAATATAAAACAATAATGGTGAAAAACGGAAAAAACAAAAAACACCCGCCCACACACATCCGCATCCAAATTATATTGGTTTTTCCTCTTATTTTTTACCCAATTTTCCACCAAATTTACTAAATCGAATCTCGTTCAAATATCTTTTTTATGCATCCGTATACAAAATAAAAAAAACTGCTGCTTGCTATTCAAATTATGGTTTTTCCGTTTTCGTTAAAGAAAAAAACACAGAAAAGATTTTCCATTTTTATTTTTATTTTTATTTTTTTTTGTTTTAATTTGATTTTCATTTAAATTTTTCAATCGAGTAATAATAATATTTGTACAATAAAACAAGGAAAAAAAATGATGTAAAGGAGAGAAAATTTATTTATCAAAATAAAAAACAAAAGATTTTCCTTTCTGTATGTTATTATTAGCATTGTTATCATTTTTTCTATAATTTCATAAAAAAAAAAATTTGATGAAAATGGCGCATGCGATTTTTTATAATTTTTTTTTTTTTTTTTTTTGTTTTTAATAAATAATTGAAATTTTTTTTGCCAACAAAGCTTATGGCAAATGGGAAAAACAAAAACAAGAATTAAAAAAAAAATATATATTCATAAAAAGTTTTGCCAACAAAATAAAAAAAAAATAAATGGGAAAAATTTGTTGTTTTTTATGTGCTTTATTAAAATATCATAATTAAATTTCGCTGCCGCTGCTGCTGCTATATACAGTTTTTTGTTGGAAAAACAATTTTTTTTTAGTTAACGTATATTATGTTGTTGTTGGTATTTTAATGAAAATTAAATACTGTGGAAAATAATTTTTTCGTTCGTTTTATTTCTTTATTTTTATTTTAAATGTTTTATCTTTTATTATGAACTTTGATTCTTGAAAAAAAAAGCGGGTAAAATGAAAATTATGTTTTTCGTTGTTTTATTGGTTTGATTAAGAAATATGTGAAAATGCCGTGGTTGTGGTGGGATGTTGTGTAGATTGAGTTTTAGGTTTTAGTTTTACTAACTTATATTATATTATATATGAGCACCACATAATCTTTAGCGTTATGATATAGACTTAGCTGATTAAAAGTTTAAATAAGTCGTATATGTAAACACAGGCTTATTGAAACGCAATAATCCCAAACCATTTACAGTCGCCTTTCTTCTGGACTACAGGTTGCAAAATCACTTTACAACCGCACGTTGTTTAGCGTGGTACCAATGTAGTTTTTTTCTCGAACGAACACTAAAAATGCAAATGCTGGAAAATCAAATAATAAAGAGCATATACTGTTGATTTGAAGCCAGGATTACAACCTCACTTATAAAAAGAACTTTATTCAGATTTACTAAATATTTAAATAATTTGTGTGTTAAATAATTTAAATGATAATGTTGAAATACAAAACCGGGAATTAATAGAACTGAATTATAGACACTGAATGATAGTATAGAGGATTCTTAGCTTTTGCTTGTCTCAAAACTAAACCACATACCTAATATTTATAAGATTAGCCTTAAAACAACTATCTAAATATCAAGAATAGTATACCCAATTCAGTACAAAAGCCCTTGCAATATTTGTATTATCTTTAATTTATAGATGATTTCAGAGTTTGTCCAGAAAGAAAGTAACATTTTTTGTTATCCTCAGCTTTCAATTTAGCTCAAAATATATTTCAAGGATTGACTCTAATTTAAAAAAATTTATTAAGTCCGAAGAATTTCGGTTTTTAGGCATTGCAGTCTTGCGAATATCTAAACTATATGAAAATCCGCGTTAACTGATCCAATTCGAAAAGGGTGCAGCTATCACTTATAATTTGAATTTTAAACAGAAAACAATTAAGCCATCGCTGGCTATTGGAGTCACTTCGGTCATATTTTCCTTTGATCACGGGGTATATGGTTGTTGTATTATTCCTTGTGGCTGTGCTATTGGGCAGTTAAATAATGATAAAACAAAAGAACTTATTTTGAATTTTCTAGAATATAATTAAAATGCCAGATCAAACAAAGAAGTTAGAACCACGAAATTGGTTTGTGTCGCATTAACATCTTATTTAGGCTAATTTAGTCCTTTTAAATTACTTGCAATGTTCAACTGAAGCCGTTTTTTCTATAGTAAAAATAAAGTATGCAAAGTGAACAGCTATAAGAAAAATGTGCTGAAATTAAAAATAATTTGTAAGAGTGCGAATAATAATATTGGTCGGTAGATTTCGAGAGGCACGCGCAGTCACTATTATTATTCGCGCCTATACTTAGAAAAACAAGTGTCGTAAAATTCTTTATCATTTTTGTTAGAATAAAATTGGCTAAAAAAAGCGGAGGCGCTATAATTTCTATTGATGTACATCGCAGCACCTTTAGCAAAAATCAGGACGTATTAAAAATAGCCCACATCAACAATAATTGCGATATTTGGTGAATATCGACCTGATTGGCAAATTATTGTTAAATAATTAACAAAACAAATTAATAAAAAAAAATGTGGATGTGCCTCCATCATATTTTTTTTTTTTAATAAATCGGAGACACACACATCAGTCACAATTTACAGAGCTAAATATATAATAGGTCAGGGGCCAGCAAAATTAATTTGAGAAATAAAAATTAAAGTAAAAACAATAAAATAAACTGTGATTTGATCAGTGTTGGCAATAAGAGACATCGATGGTAGAAACGAGTTAAAGGAACACACAAAACAAGATAAAAATGCTATATACTATAGGGTGTCCGCCGGGAAGGTATACTACTTTGTTTTGCCGCCATTTTGGTAAACGTTAGTATTGATAGTTCATATTTGGCAGTCGTGAAGTAGACACGTGGCAAATTTATTATGGAAAAATATTCGATAAACCAACGTGTTTTAATCGTTAAAACATTTTATCAAAATCAATCATCGATTACTGTGACGATGAGAAAGTTACGTGAAATTTTTGGGAGAAACAACGTGCCAACAAAACGCACTATTTATCGTGTAGTGAATGATTTCGAAGAAAGAGGGTTCTGTAAGTGATAGGCCCAAGCATGGGCCACAACGTACTGTAAGATCGACTGAAAACATTACTGCTGCTCAAGAAAGTGTTCAAAACAATCCATCAACCTCAACTCGACGCCGTGCTCAGGAGCTAAGTCTTCAAATAACAAGTTTGGCCACAATTTTGCACATGGATTTGCATTTGTTTCCATTTAAGATCCAGTTGACACAAGAGCTTCTTCCACAAGACCATTTGAGCCGCCGTACATATGCCAATAGGATGTTACAGCTCGCCCATGACAACCCCGATTTTCATGAAAAAATCATAATGAGTGACGAGGCACATTTTCATTTAAATGGATATGTGAATAAACAGAATAGTCGGTTCTGGGCAATGGAAAATCCTCAAATTATTCATCAGTCACCTTTACATCCATTAAAAGTGACAGTCTGGTATGCAATTTGGTCAGGAGGAATCATTGGACCTTACTTCTTTGAAAATCAAAACGGCGTAACGGTAACTGTGAATGGGGAGCGATATCATGATATGATTGAAAACTTTTTAACACCACAACTGCATGCTTTGGGCTTGATTAACATGTGGTATCAACAAAACGGTGCCACATCGCATACAGCCAGGATTACAATAGAATTACTGCGAGACCTCTTTCCACTACAAGTTATTTCAAAAAATGGTGATGTTGATTGGCCTCCACGGTCGCCTGATTTGACTGCTCCGGACTTCCTTTTTGTGGGGATATCTAAAAAGCAATGCTTATGCAAACAAACCAGAAACGCTTGAGCAACTCAAACAAAATATTCGTGATGAAATTAATGAAATGCCGCGTGAAATGTGTGAGAATGTAATGAAAAATGTGCTCAAAAGGGTTCGCATTTGTGAGGCTAACAGAGGCGGTCATTTATCTGATATTGTATTCCATACATAATTGCCGACATTAAATAAAACATTTATCAATATAAGATCCATTCTCTTTCGTTTAATCAAAAATTATAAACAAACAAAGTAGTATACCTTTCCGGCGGACACCCTGTATATACAGGGTATCCTAGAAAGAATGGATAAGCCTGGAACACCTCATAGTAGAACTATTGGGTGCACCAAATACTATACAAAAAAAATATTTTCCAGGTATTACCTGAGATAATGCAGTTTTTTTTAAATGTCGATTTTTCACACTACTTTTCGTTTCTGTAAATCATGGCTACAAATAAATTAAATCCATCGGTTTTTCGGCACAATAGTGTTCTTCATAGACAATACCAATAGATATGCAGCAAATCATATGAGTATAGCTGTTGTACTCTTTTGGAAACAAAAATTCAATTTCAATTTTAATCAGTTTAATCATAAAATGTGGTAAATACCTTTATGAAAGCTTTTTATAAAAAAAAATTGACTAATAAAAAATTTTAAAATTCTATTTTTTCTTGTCTTAAACTGTACCTGATTATGAGGGCTTCATGAAAAATAACTTAACACACTGATAAAACTTTATTAGAACTTAAAGCTAAAGTTTAATGCTTAAACTGTCTGCCACTGACTCTGATACAAACGCGATAGTTATATAGGAATAAAAATTCAGACAGAGAACGTGCGGATATCGCAAAATGGGCCCAGACTGCCGAACAATTTATTTGGTTATTTATATCATTCAAGAAAGCACTGACGTTTATTTGATAGGACGCAGGACACCCATCATTATGGAACCAATAGGCTTCTCTTACTTCCTTGCGCACCTCTTCATATAAATTTTGCCGATATGATTAGATAAGCTCCCGGGCAGTTCGAATGGGCTAATTGTCATTCTGTTCAATATGCCAGTCCAATAATTTAATTTGAACTGGTACTAGGATCTGTTTTCTCGCATTAAATTCGGATTCGAAAGTAGCCATATGTTTATATTGAAGTATCCATCTCTCTTCAGCGTTTAATCATCACTCCGCATAATATTTTTAAAGAATTGAGATTTTCACAATTATCTGTAGACAGAAAAACAATCTGGCATTGTAGTCTCTCAGTTGCAGAGTTAGCACGCGTGTAATATGGTAGGGGTGGAACTTATTATTTTTTCAACACACGGTTTACGCTCAACTTTGCGATACCAGTACATCGACCTATTGCTCTTGCAGAAGTAGTCGAATATCTTGTTTAATTTCCCTCAAGCACGGTGTCTTAGGTTTACAGTACTAATACCATCAACCCCGCTCCCAGGTATGCTTCCTCTCGAGTAACATACTCTGATGAGGATACTCTGATACTCTGATGAGTACGCTTTAATCCGGGTGACGCATGTTAGGGTCTTTTCCCTATAAAGGGATGCAGATGTATTTGCGATTCCTCAGCACTCACCGTAAATAAAATGCATAATTGCATATCCCTGTGACGTGTACTGTATGCGAGACATTTTGACAAACAAACTCCAAATTCGTATGTAAAAGGAATAGTCCAATCAAATAGCGAAATGAAACACATGCAAAAAAGTAGATTAACGCACTAAATACTTATACATTTCTCACTCGCTCACACTTAAATAACTCAAACTCTCCTTATCTAACATGAACAAGCTATGAAAAAACAAAGATTATCACAAAGGTACATTGGAGAACATTCACTCATGCGGGTTTATATAGTATAGATGAGGTTAAAGAACAAACAACTTCTCGACACGAATACGTATCCAACGCATATGATATTCCAGAATAGCGTAATATTTTTCATCACATCGTTACCGAAGGACATCTTCGGTTTTATTGGCCGAGAAGACTATGTTCCGAGAAACACAAAATCACAAAACATCTTTTTAATCAAATGGCCAGCTTGGGACTTTGTCGTCCATCATCTTCGTCGGCCGCGTCTCCATTACACCTCCCGTCATTAATGTTTGGCATCCTTGCGGTGATATTCACCGACTCAATGCCATTACCATTCCGGTCAACAGATATACTTTACAGACCTTCCAACGCTTTATGAACGAAATCACTAATGAACTGCGGGTTTTGTTTTTGTTTATACGCGTCGACGAACATCTTCGCATTCTGTTCCAAAGTCTCAAAGTGAATATGATCTAAAGATAAAACCACATCAAAATGTGAATTTGGTGTACCATGGTTGAAGTTCTTCAGTCACGAAAGAAAAATGCTTTACGGTCAAGTATTGAGGAGTAAAATCAGTGACAAAATTGCAAATATAAGAATATAAATCGTTTAATGAGAGATTATTTATATATACACACTTTAGTACCAAGCTTATAGGAACCTGTCCCTAATAAGAAAAACGACCAATGTAATTTATGGATTTATATGCTGGAATGCCAATGGACTCTTGCGCAACATCAAAAATTGCAGGTGGGCTTGGAAACAAAGAATATGTTTCCATATGATTGGCCCAAGAATTATTGCCGATGGATGCACCAACACGACTACAATATGCCAATATAGATTCATTTTGCTTGCGACAGAAAAGGCCAACTTTTTGAAATATGGTTTCAGCAAGAAGGAGCTATACAACTCATACCGCAAAAGAGACAGTGGCGATTCTGAGAGAAATTTTCGATAAATGAATAATTTCATGAAATGCAGATTTTGTGTGGCCACCTCGTTCCCCATATTTTACGGCCATTGATTCTTTTTTATGGGGTGTCTTTAAAGAACGGGTTTACGTTCTCAACCATTTGAGAAACTAAAACAGAATATTTGCACAGAAATAGCAAAGCTGGAGCCAGAAACTTTGCGCAACGTAATGAATAATGTGTAAAAAAAGAGCAATTAACTGCAAAGAGCAAAATGGCAGCCATTTAAAAGATGTATAAGCACACTTATGCTTAAGAAAACTCAATAATTTATATATTCATTTAAAAAAAAATTAAATAAAAAACTTGAAAAATAAAAAATTTATAAGCATTTCAAATTCAAGCATTTCAGTCTGTCTAAGTTGGCTCACTCTGTATAAGTATATCAAACTAATCACTTTGAAAACACACTTAAGCAGGTACGAAGAACCGAAATATGAAACAGTTGGTTTACACAAGCAACTGCTTTATATTAACATTAAAACAAAATATAATTATATTATAGTGCTATAAATTAATACTTTGTAACAACGTTTAAAGTAAAACCTTAGCAACTGGAAAATCAACTTTCTGGCAAGTAGACACAATTCAAGCCTTAAACTTGGGCCATAATCCGAAACCCATGATAAATATTTGTGAATTAAAATTTTTAACACTTATTTGAAAAAAATTCCTCTATATATTCCCAATTTTTTATTACGCTGTCCGAAAAATATACTAATTGATTGAAATATTTCCCCACTTCATGTTTTTAAATTTACTTCTTCTGAGGTATAAAAACTATAAAGAAAAATTATATTTATATTTGTATGCATTGTTTCTTGAAATTGTCATAGCAACGAAAAAGATCATTTTTTTTTATTTGGTTTTTGAATCGTACTACCATAGACAACTTGTCTATGGTACTACCATAGACAAGTACTACTACAAAACCAAGTAGTGAATTTTATGTTTTATTGTATAAATATCCGAGTATGCTACGCGATGAGTTTGGCTTTTATTATAGAAAGTTTTAGTATTTGTCAAAAATTATCATATAGCAACTGACCAAGTTAATTTGGATGTCTTCGTTTTTATCAAATAAACGTCAAAAGTTTTATTCACAAATATTTATCATGGGTTTCGGAAACAGTCTAAGTATGTGAGCCAAACCAAAAAAGTACCGCATAAAAAGTTAAAAAGTTAAAAAATTAAAAAGTTAAAAAGTTAAAAAGTTAAAAAATTAAAAAGTTAAAAAGTTAAAAAGTTAAAAAGTTAAAAAGTTAAAAAGTTAAAAAGTTAAAAAGTTAAAAAGTTAAAAAGTTAAAAAGTTAAAAAGTTAAAAAGTTAAAAAGTTAAAAAGTTAAAAAGTTAAAAAGTTAAAAAGTTAAAAAGTTAAAAAGTTAAAAAGTTAAAAAGTTAAAAAGTTAAAAAGTTAAAAAGTTAAAAAGTTAAAAAGTTAAAAAGTTAAAAAGTTAAAAAGTTAAAAAGTTAAAAAGTTAAAAAGTTAAAAAGTTAAAAAGTTAAAAAGTTAAAAAGTTAAAAAGTTAAAAAGTTAAAAAGTTAAAAAGTTAAAAAGTTAAAAAGTTAAAAAGTTAAAAAGTTAAAAAGTTAAAAAGTTAAAAAGTTAAAAAGTTAAAAAGTTAAAAAGTTAAAAAGTTAAAAAGTTTAAAAGTTTAAAAGTTTAAAAGTTAAAAAGTTAAAAAGTTAAAAAGTTAAAAAGTTAAAAAGTTAAAAAGTTAAAAAGTTAAAAAGTTAAAAAGTTAAAAAGTTAAAAAGTTAAAAAGTTAAAAAGTTAAAAAGTTAAAAAGTTAAAAAGTTAAAAAGTTAAAAAGTTAAAAAGTTAAAAAGTTAAAAAGTTAAAAAGTTAAAAAGTTAAAAAGTTGCAAAGTTGCAAAGTTAAAAAGTTAAAAAGTTAAAAAGTTAAAAAGTTAAAAAGTTAAAAAGTTAAAAAGTTAAAAAGTTAAAAAGTTAAAAAGTTAAAAAGTTAAAAAGTTAAAAAGTTAAAAAGTTAAAAAGTTAAAAAGTTAAAAAGTTAAAAAGTTAAAAAGTTAAAAAGTTAAAAAGTTAAAAAGTTAAAAAGTTAAAAAGTTAAAAAGTTAAAAAGTTAAAAAGTTAAAAAGTTAAAAAGTTAAAAAGTTAAAAAGTTAAAAAGTTAAAAAGTTAAAAAGTTAAAAAGTTAAAAAGTTAAAAAGTTAAAAAGTTAAAAAGTTAAAAAGTTAAAAAGTTAAAAAGTTAAAAAGTTAAAAAGTTAAAAAGTTAAAAAGTTAAAAAGTTAAAAAGTTAAAAAGTTAAAAAGTTAAAAAGTTAAAAAGTTAAAAAGTTAAAAAGTTAAAAAGTTAAAAAGTTAAAAAGTTAAAAAGTTAAAAAGTTAAAAAGTTAAAAAGTTAAAAAGTTAAAAAGTTAAAAAGTTAAAAAGTTAAAAAGTTAAAAAGTTAAAAAGTTAAAAAGTTAAAAAGTTAAAAAGTTAAAAAGTTAAAAAGTTAAAAAGTTAAAAAGTTAAAAAGTTAAAAAGTTAAAAAGTTAAAAAGTTAAAAAGTTAAAAAGTTAAAAAGTTAAAAAGTTAAAAAGTTAAAAAGTTAAAAAGTTAAAAAGTTAAAAAGTTAAAAAGTTAAAAAGTTAAAAAGTTAAAAAGTTAAAAAGTTAAAAAGTTAAAAAGTTAAAAAGTTAAAAAGTTAAAAAGTTAAAAAGTTAAAAAGTTAAAAAGTTAAAAAGTTAAAAAGTTAAAAAAATAAAAAGTTAAAAAGTTAAAAAGTTAAAAAATTAAAAAGTTAAAAAGTTAAAAAGTTAAAAAGTTAAAAAGTTAAAAAGTTAAAAAGTTAAAAAGTTAAAAAGTTAAAAAGTTAAAAAGTTAAAAAGTTAAAAAGTTAAAAAGTTAAAAAGTTAAAAAGTTAAAAAGTTAAAAAGTTAAAAAGTTAAAAAGTTAAAAAGTTAAAAAGTTAAAAAGTTAAAAAGTTAAAAAGTTAAAAAGTTAAAAAGTTAAAAAGTTAAAAAGTTAAAAAGTTAAAAAGTTAAAAAGTTAAAAAGTTAAAAAGTTAAAAAGTTAAAAAGTTAAAAAGTTAAAAAGTTAAAAAGTTAAAAAGTTAAAAAGTTAAAAAGTTAAAAAGTTAAAAAGTTAAAAAGTTAAAAAGTTAAAAAGTTAAAAAGTTAAAAAGTTAAAAAGTTAAAAAGTTAAAAAGTTAAAAAGTTAAAAAGTTAAAAAGTTAAAAAGTTAAAAAGTTAAAAAGTTAAAAAGTTAAAAAGTTAAAAAGTTAAAAATTTAAAAAGTTAAAAAGTTAAAAAGTTAAAAAGTTAAAAAGTTAAAAAGTTGCAAAGTTGCAAAGTTGCAAAGTTAAAAAGTTAAAAAGTTAAAAAGTTAAAATTTAAAAAGTTAAAAAGTTAAAAAGTTAAAAAGTTAAAAAGTTAAAAAGTTAAAAAGTTAAAAAGTTAAAAAGTTAAAAAGTTAAAAAGTTAAAAAGTTAAAAAGTTAAAAAGTTAAAAAGTTAAAAAGTTAAAAAGTTAAAAAGTTAAAAAGTTAAAAAGTTAAAAAGTTAAAAAGTTAAAAAGTTAAAAAGTTAAAAAGTTAAAAAGTTAAAAAGTTAAAAAGTTAAAAAGTTAAAAAGTTAAAAAGTTAAAAAGTTAAAAAGTTAAAAAGTTAAAAAGTTAAAAAGTTAAAAAGTTAAAAAGTTAAAAAGTTAAAAAGTTAAAAAGTTAAAAAGTTAAAAAGTTAAAAAGTTAAAAAGTTAAAAAGTTAAAAAGTTAAAAAGTTAAAAAGTTAAAAAGTTAAAAAGTTAAAAAGTTAAAAAGTTAAAAAGTTAAAAAGTTAAAAAGTTAAAAAGTTAAAAAGTTAAAAAGTTAAAAAGTTAAAAAGTTAAAAAGTTAAAAAGTTAAAAAGTTAAAAAGTTAAAAAGTTAAAAAGTTAAAAAGTTAAAAAGTTAAAAAGTTAAAAAGTTAAAAAGTTAAAAAGTTAAAAAGTTAAAAAGTTAAAAAGTTAAAAAGTTAAAAAGTTAAAAAGTTAAAAAGTTAAAAAGTTAAAAAGTTAAAAAGTTAAAAAGTTAAAAAGTTAAAAAGTTAAAAAGTTAAAAAGTTAAAAAGTTAAAAAGTTAAAAAGTTAAAAAGTTAAAAAGTTAAAAAGTTAAAAAGTTAAAAAGTTAAAAAGTTAAAAAGTTAAAAAGTTAAAAAGTTAAAAAGTTAAAAAGTTAAAAAGTTAAAAAGTTAAAAAGTTAAAAAGTTAAAAAGTTAAAAAGTTAAAAAGTTAAAAAGTTAAAAAGTTAAAAAGTTAAAAAGTTAAAAAGTTAAAAAGTTAAAAAGTTAAAAAGTTAAAAAGTTAAAAAGTTAAAAAGTTAAAAAGTTAAAAAGTTAAAAAGTTAAAAAGTTAAAAAGTTAAAAAGTTAAAAAGTTAAAAAGTTAAAAAGTTAAAAAGTTAAAAAGTTAAAAAGTTAAAAAGTTAAAAAGTTAAAAAGTTAAAAAGTTAAAAAGTTAAAAAGTTAAAAAGTTAAAAAGTTAAAAAGTTAAAAAGTTAAAAAGTTAAAAAGTTAAAAAGTTAAAAAGTTAAAAAGTTAAAAAGTTAAAAAGTTAAAAAGTTAAAAAGTTAAAAAGTTAAAAAGTTAAAAAGTTAAAAAGTTAAAAAGTTAAAAAGTTAAAAAGTTAAAAAGTTAAAAAGTTAAAAAGTTAAAAAGTTAAAAAGTTAAAAAGTTAAAAAGTTAAAAAGTTAAAAAGTTAAAAAGTTAAAAAGTTAAAAAGTTGCAAAGTTAAAAAGTTAAAAAGTTAAAAAGTTAAAAAGTTAAAAAGTTAAAAAGTTAAAAAGTTAAAAAGTTAAAAAGTTAAAAAGTTAAAAAGTTAAAAAGTTAAAAAGTTAAAAAGTTAAAAAGTTAAAAAGTTAAAAAGTTAAAAAGTTAAAAAGTTAAAAAGTTAAAAAGTTAAAAAGTTAAAAAGTTAAAAAGTTAAAAAGTTAAAAAGTTAAAAAGTTAAAAAGTTAAAAAGTTAAAAAGTTAAAAAGTTAAAAAGTTAAAAAGTTAAAAAGTTAAAAAGTTAAAAAGTTAAAAAGTTAAAAAGTTAAAAAGTTAAAAAGTTAAAAAGTTAAAAAGTTAAAAAGTTAAAAAGTTAAAAAGTTAAAAAGTTAAAAAGTTAAAAAGTTAAGAAGTTAAGAAGTTAAAAAGTTAAAAAGTTAAAAAGTTAAAAAGTTAAAAAGTTAAAAAGTTAAAAAGTTAAAAAGTTAAAAAGTTAAAAAGTTAAAAAGTTAAAAAGTTAAAAAGTTAAAAAGTTAAAAAGTTAAAAAGTTAAAAAGTTAAAAAGTTAAAAAGTTAAAAAGTTAAAAAGTTAAAAAGTTAAAAAGTTAAAAAGTTAAAAAGTTAAAAAGTTAAAAAGTTAAAAAGTTAAAAAGTTAAAAAGTTAAAAAGTTAAAAAGTTAAAAAGTTAAAAAGTTAAAAAGTTAAAAAGTTAAAAAGTTAAAAAGTTAAAAAGTTAAAAAGTTAAAAAGTTAAAAAGTTAAAAAGTTAAAAAGTTAAAAAGTTAAAAAGTTAAAAAGTTAAAAAGTTAAAAAGTTAAAAAGTTAAAAAGTTAAAAAGTTAAAAAGTTAAAAAGTTAAAAAGTTAAAAAGTTAAAAAGTTAAAAAGTTAAAAAGTTAAAAAGTTAAAAAGTTAAAAAGTTAAAAAGTTAAAAAGTTAAAAAGTTAAAAAGTTAAAAAGTTAAAAAGTTAAAAAGTTAAAAAAATAAAAAGTTAAAAAGTTAAAAAGTTAAAAAGTTAAAAAGTTAAAAAATTAAAAAATTAAAAAATTAAAAAGTTAAAAAGTTAAAAAGTTAAAAAGTTAAAAAGTTAAAAAGTTAAAAAGTTAAAAAGTTAAAAAGTTTAAAAGTTAAAAAGTTAAAAAGTTAAAAAGTTAAAAAGTTAAAAAGTTAAAAAGTTAAAAAGTTAAAAAGTTAAAAAGTTAAAAAGTTAAAAAGTTAAAAAGTTAAAAAGTTAAAAAGTTAAAAAGTTAAAAAGTTAAAAAGTTAAAAAGTTAAAAAGTTAAAAAGTTAAAAAGTTAAAAAGTTAAAAAGTTAAAAAGTTAAAAAGTTAAAAAGTTAAAAAGTTAAAAAGTTAAAAAGTTAAAAAGTTAAAAAGTTAAAAAGTTAAAAAAATAAAAAGTTAAAAAGTTAAAAAGTTAAAAAGTTAAAAAGTTAAAAAATTAAAAAGTTAAAAAGTTAAAAAGTTAAAAAGTTAAAAAGTTAAAAAGTTAAAAAGTTAAAAAGTTAAAAAGTTTAAAAGTTAAAAAGTTAAAAAGTTAAAAAGTTAAAAAGTTAAAAAGTTAAAAAGTTAAAAAGTTAAAAAGTTAAAAAGTTAAAAAGTTAAAAAGTTAAAAAGTTAAAAAGTTAAAAAGTTAAAAAGTTAAAAAGTTAAAAAGTTAAAAAGTTAAAAAGTTAAAAAGTTAAAAAGTTAAAAAGTTAAAAAGTTAAAAAGTTAAAAAGTTAAAAAGTTAAAAATTTAAAAATTTAAAAAGTTAAAAAGTTAAAAAGTTGCAAAGTTGCAAAGTTAAAAATTTAAAAAGTTAAAAAGTTAAAATTTAAAAAGTTAAAAAGTTAAAAAGTTAAAAAGTTAAAAAGTTAAAAAGTTAAAAAGTTAAAAAGTTAAAAAGTTAAAAAGTTAAAAAGTTAAAAAGTTAAAAAGTTAAAAAGTTAAAAAGTTAAAAAGTTAAAAAGTTAAAAAGTTAAAAAGTTAAAAAGTTAAAAAGTTAAAAAGTTAAAAAGTTAAAAAGTTAAAAAGTTAAAAAGTTAAAAAGTTAAAAAGTTAAAAAGTTAAAAAGTTAAAAAGTTAAAAAGTTAAAAAGTTAAAAAGTTAAAAAGTTAAAAAGTTAAAAAGTTAAAAAGTTAAAAAGTTAAAAAGTTAAAAAGTTAAAAAGTTAAAAACTTAAAAACTTAAAAGCTTAAAAATTGTATATTTTATTCACCACAAATTTTAACTGGGTATCAGACCACTTAAAATTTTTTGCTATGTATACTCTTTCGACATAAAAAAATATAAGGACTTGTGCATTACAATAACAATTTTTTTTTGTGTACAATAGCACTTTTACTGACATTCAAAACATAATTACTATTAAATTATAATAATACAACTATTAAAGTTTTTATTACTGTATTTTTACAATGATAAATGATGAAATGTCAAAAATTTCACCTGGTTTTACTTGGCACAGCAACGCGGTTAAAAAGTGAGAAAAGATTTTAAATATTTACTACACTTAATCTACCACACTTAACTTTTTAACCAATTGCCACACAACCTAAGGAAGAAATTATTCAAAAAGAAAAAAACCAAGCATATTATAAATAAACACACTACTTAGTTGGGATTAGTTTAAGCAGTCTTTAAATGAAAAAATTAACCTAAAGGTTCCATTAAAAACTGAGGTGCAAAACCAAACCTAAGTGCAACAAACTGTAAATGGTATACAGCAATCAGCCTGGGAAAGAACCCCATAAATATTAAATAAAAAGAAACAACTATATACCCTAACGCAATTAGAGAGTTCTATTGGCGTAGAAAAAAAAGAGCGAGAATAATATATGGCAGCAAACGATAGCTTCTCAATAAAAAAATAAATTAAAAAATCTTCCACAATGTTAACAAGAAAAACCCACAAAGTAAAAGATAGATCAATCAGTAATTGTCTAAAAAAAACTATAACTATATGATAGCGCAGTACCGATTATTCACTATAATTATGGAAAGCAGCCAAAATATTAAAAGATTCGTAATGCAGACTCCTCCAACAAGGATATAGAATTTGAAAAATTTGGCTCGAAATAACGAAGATAAAATTCAAAGTTTTGCGGAACACCAAGAAAAAAATTCCAACCATATAATATGATCAAGCCTATAGAAATCCCAAATAATACCAGTAGAATCTGAAAAAGAAGAAGAAATCCTGTTAACGGAAAAAGCTCCAAAATTTGTACCCAGTTTATGCAAAATTACAGAAGTGATCATGGTACTAAAACCTGAAAAGTGTTCAATGATATTTTTAGACGTTGCGCCAACTTTTTGACATAAATGACCTAACCATAAATTAAGAAGTCTTTCACAAATGTAATTTGCAAAAATACTGGAATCATATTTGAAAGATATATTTAATCTTCAGAATTAAATGAAAATTATATATATCTTTCATGAAAAAAACTTATAGAGCGTTGCAATAAACATCAGAAAAATTGTTTTCCTGATTTTATTTAATTTTCTTTTAAATTAAATTTATTAATTTTTTTTTCGTTTGATTATTCTTGTTATTGTTAGTTTTTGTGTTATTTGTGTTAATTATTGATTGTTAAGTGTTTCTGCTACTGCAAAAAAAAAAAAAAAAAAATAAACCAAAACTTTGGAGCATTATTTTGGAGTACATTATGTCGTGCAATTGCTGTAATAAAATTTTTAGTGCTTCGTTTGCTGACATTGTCTCATGTAGTCTTTGTGACTTCAAATTCCACTATGATTGTAGTGGGATGGACCGGGCAGCGATTAATTCCATGAAAAAATGTTCTAATTTATTTTATATTGGTGACTGTTGTAAGTCTTTGATGACTAATAATGGTTTATCAAAATTGCATCAAAAAATTGACATGATAGCAGATAAGGCATCCGAAAACATTGATTTTAAAAAAATTGAAAGTGACTTTGCTGAAAATCGCAAAATACTAATGGATCTTTTAGCGAAGTTTGATAATGGCTTTTCTACTAAGTCATCGTACGCGCAAGTCACCGAGGCATGCACGAGTGCCAATATTATCAAAGCTTCAAAAACTGCTCAAACGCTTGTTGGTACAGGATCACCTGATGATTTGATGAAGGTGACCTCATTCTCAGACAGAAAATATTTGTACGTCAATAGATTGGATCCATCGGTTACTCCGGAAGTGATAACAAACTATATTTGTGATAAATTGCAAGATTGTTCATCGGCTGACGTAGTTTGTAAGCGATTACTGTCGAAGGACCGTGTTATCGATAGTTCTATTACATTCATTTCGTTTAAAATTGGTTTGAAGGAGACCCATTTCAACCAGCTAAATAATTCTGATGCGTGGCCACCTGGTGTAATAACTCGTCTATTTATTAACTATTCTCGTTCTTCAAAAAACCTGATTGGTGTCAAGTTGCAACAACATCAGCATTAACTTCTCAGCTACATGCTGCAACTTGCTCAAATTATAAACCTAGAACTATTGAAGCCAATTCAGGTGATAAATTGCATTCATTAAAAACAAATTATTTATTTTTTGGACATCTTAATGTGCGTAGTTTGACTAAACATTTTAATGAGTTGACACTTTTGTTACATAATTACAAATTTGATTTTCTTGCATTGTCAGAGACCCGATTACACAATAAAATTAGTTCTAACTCTATTTTGATTAATAACTATAAGCTACTAAGCTTGTCTAGGTGATTTTAATTTTAATATGCTGAATAATAACATATTACATAATTGTTTTAGTATACTAAATTTATATTTTATACCATTTCATGCGACTAGACTGGAAAGTCTTTTGGACTTAATAGTTGTGTATAACCCCGACAAACACAATATTGTTAGTCATGGACAGTGCTCTTTTCCGTCCATTTCTGACCACGATTTGATTTTTGCTTCTTATAAATTCTCTCGTATTCGAGATAAAATTATTAACATCATTGTACCTAATTATAAGCAAATCAATTATGATTTTTATATAAATAAATTTTCTTCTATTGATTGGTCACTACTTTATAAACATTTTGATGTAAATTCTATTGTAGATATATTTAATTCAAATTTTTTGTACTTAGATAAAGTTTGTGTACCTCGTAAAAGAAGCATTAATAAATGTCCCACTGCGCCATGGTTAAACCAAACTATAGTGGATTTAATCAAACGTAGAGATTCGGCATATACAACTTTTAAAAGAAGTGGATAAGTAATGGATTTAAACTATTTTAAAATACTTCGGAACAAAACTACAAAATTTATCAATCAAGCTAAGCACAGATTTTATTTCGGAAATGCATTTAATTCCAAAATTACCTGGAATAATTTAAGAAAACTAGGTGTTTCATGTTCAACAGGTAATGCCATAATTCCATTTTCTGCAGAACAAATTATGAACGAAATATGTCGTTTTCGTGAGACAGTTGTGGTTTTACCATTGCCTAATGTCGAGTCTATTTGTTCTGAAGTTACTGGCTTTTCATTTGCATGTGTTGATGAGTTAAATGTTTTGGGTGCAATTAGAGCGGTTAAATCTGATGCGATGGCAAATGATATGATTGACTTTAAATATTAAAATTATTTATTGATCTATTTCTACCTCACATAACACTCATCATAAATCAATGTTTGACTAAGTCTATTTTTCCTAATTTATGGAAAGTGGCTTCAATCATTCCTATACCTAAAAAGGATATAATTTCCTATATTAATGATGTTCGCCCGATAAGCATATTGCCTGCACTTTCGAAGGTGTTGAAAAAATAATGCAGTCTCAGATTCAGCAGCATTTAAATCGCTTTAATTTTTTGTGCAAATTCCAATCTGGGTATAAGCCTAAGCACAGTACTACTACTGCTCTAGTTAACATCGTTGACGACCTAGTTTCAATATTAGATCAACCTACTTTCATGCTATATTAGTGTTATTAGATTTTTCTAAAGCTTTTGATTGCGTTAATCACATTATTTTGCTTCAAAAACTTTATTTATACTATAAATTTTCCAATTCCGCAATTAAACTTTTACACTCTTATTTGCAAAATCATAAATTATTTGTAAAGTATGGGAATACCCGTTCGAGTTATGGTAAAGTTCTTGAGGGAGTGCCTCAGGGATCTATCCTGGGTCCCTTGCTATTTTCAATGTATATAAATGACCTTGCATGGCATATTCATCATTGTCAATTCCACTTTTATGCTGATGATTTACAATTGTATATCGGAGATAGTTTTTCAAAATTTGAAGAGGTTGTCATGAAACTTAATGCTGATCTGGAGTGTATTTCATTATGGGCTAGACATAATTCACTTGTTGTTAATCCTAGCAAAAGTAAAGCGTTGTTGTTGTCTAAAAATATTTCACAATACATTTCTCCGTCACTTTTTATGGATGGTGACAGAATATTATTTGTTCCTATAGTAAATAATTTGGGGCTTTTATTAAACTCGAAACTTACATAGAATGATCATGTAAGCCATCTTTGTCAGCGAGTTAATTATAGTTTATATTCGTTGAGATTAATTAAGAAAATGGGCCCGGTTCCGTTACGTATATATTTGGTTAAAACTTTAGTGTTGCCCATCTTTACATATTGTGATGTTTTTTTCAATAGATGTGATAGTAATTCTATGCGATTACTTGAAGTTTCGTTTAACAATTGTCTTCGTTATATTTTTGACCCTAAGAAGTTTGATCACGTTTCTCGTTTTAATGATTCTATTTTAGGTTGTAATTTGTTTAACTATTATAATTATAGAACGGCTATATTTATCTTTAAGCTTATAAATTCGGGCTTACCTTCATATTTATATGATAAGCTCAATTTTTCAAGGTCTCTACGATCAAGGAACATTAATTTGCCGGTTATTAGAAGTAATGTTTACAGTAGGTCGAGATTATTAAATGCAATCTTCACCTGAAATGGTTTACCTCCAGAACTTAAAAATGCCAGATCTTTATCTAATTTTAAAAAAAATTATGTATATTTATATTGCTTCTACTAATAATTAATTTTAAACATTTTTATATCTTTAAATTATATAATTTATTTAAATTGGTTTTAATTCTTTATAAATATGTTACAATTATTTTTTTTTGATTTTATTATTATAATATTCTTTGTTATTGCTAATTATAAAAGGTACAAAAGCTTTGGCTTATACTTTGTAAATATATAAATAAATAAATAAATTACCGAATCTAAATTGAAATAAATAAGACCAAGGCCACCACAGGGTAGTAAATTAGGGCATGTTATATATTTACTATATAATGATATACCTGCATTAGAAAACAACACAGCGGCGACTTTTGCTAATGACACTGCAATTCTATAGCCGTTGGAAATATTTTTAAATTTTAATAGATATTACGACAAACCAGAATATTGTGGTGAAGATCAAGCCATATAGGATGTCATTCTCCTTTATAAGTACTTTTAGAGGCATGCGATTGCTCTCCACTCACTGAGGCTGAAAAGTATTAAATATTTTTTAATAATTTGCAATTATACACAGAGCAATGAATTCATATAATTATAACTCAAGAAAAATATAATTGTATCTATCATTTAAATCATTTTTAAATTCTTAATTTCAATTATTTTCCAATCATACTCCAATTTATTTATATAATTTGAAATTTAAATCTGGTTTTTGGATATACATTTTCTAAACCACCAATTTCACAAACCAAACCAAAATTTATATATATATGATATCGATTTATTGAAAGGTCGAACAAAAATACACAAACCAAAAATTCCAATGTCTTGTCAATGAAAATGTTAATAGCATCAGACATTCAACATAAATTGAAAATCTCAATCAAGCGCATATGAACAAATGAAAATCTAAAAATACCACAAAAATAACCCCAAAAAGTATCACTAATGATATTTGTGCGGCTTTCATTTTGATTTTTTTTTTTGGTTCTCCTAATTCTAAAACATTTTTTGTCTTCTAAAATTAGATAAAAAAAATTTCCCATTTTCCCGCAAATTTTAAATTTTCTCTTTTGACTCAATTTTCTTTTTTCATATATACATATACTACAACATCATAATCATTATTTTCTTGTTATAATTTTTTATGTTTTATGTTGTGTTGTTGTTAAAATTGTTATATCCTTTTCTCGTTGAACACAAACAACATAATATACAACGACATAAATAACATGTCATCTTAGAGCTTTTTATATTTTTTATTACTATAAGGTGAGAGTTGGGTAGTTCTGGTTGATGTGCGGGTACAATCGAATCGCCCCCAAAAACAAATATATTTGTTATTTTAATTTAATAATCCATTAAAAAATTATGACTTTATGAAACGAAAATGGTGGAATGAGAGGTCGTAATCACAATATAACATAAATATTTTTATAAAAAATTTACAAAGCTCGTTGGACAAAAGTTTAATATGTCTAAATGTATGTCGCTTTATAGAGAGGAAATTACGCTCATTGATATTAAAAAAAAAAAATCATAAAAACAAACGAGAAAAATATAGAAGCAAATTAAATTCTGAGTATATATTGTAAATGTCTACAAAATATGAATTAATAGGCGTGGCTTAATTGCACGATTTTTTTTTTATTTCGTTTTAATTTTTCTCTTTTATAATCGGGTACCGATTGTGGAATGAGAAATTCGATTGTAACCGCCTTTTTTTTTAAATATCTGTGTAATATTTTTTTTGTTTCTTTTTTTTTTTGTTTGGTGCGAGAAAGGGTGGAACTGGGGGGTTTATAATAATAAAACGATGATAATGACTCTGTGATTTATTAATTAGTTCGATGTATCAATGTAGTTATAATGTGATATTTAATTTCCTTTTTTTTTTGGTGCCCTCAGATACTTTGGCTTCAATATTTATAAAGGCTGTCGAAGGCCAAAATAAATGTTTTTCATATATGATGGATTTATCGAACGTCTAAGGAAATAGCTTATATATACCGTTTTGTATACTTTATGTACTTCCATGGTTAGATTCGGGTACAGAATGTTAACTTTATGAACCAACTGTAAATTGGAAGTCTTTTAATTAAATCTGCTTTAATTTCGTTGTTTGTTATTACGAATGATTAAATATATGTAAATTGGTGGTTTTCCTTGTAATTTTTGCCACCATTAAAAATTGAAGGTCTGCATTTAGGTCACTATAGAAACAAAAGTGAGATAAAGTCTAAAATTCGGTGCGAAAAAATGATGTTCGTTTGTTATCATATTAAGTAAAGTTTTAGTGGTTAAAATTGTTAATATCTTTGGTTATGGGCTATTACCAACTAGATCTGTTGTTGGAGTTGGTAATGAATCTAAAGTTTCTTGCAACTCCATATGTTTATATAGTTTCAAGTTTGATTCTTATTTCTTCTTACGGTTTAAGGCATTTATATCAATTCTATAGATACCACATACTAACCGTTTCTAATTATAGCCATAGTCAATTACTGTCCTGATATACGTTATTTTATAAAGTGATTGGGAAAAACAGTTTTTTTAAATTTTTCTTATAACAGGTCCGGTTAATATTCTTTTTTTTCTTTTTTTTGCGACACGAAATTCATCGAACTATCGTGTAGTTATGCGAGATCTAGACGCTTCTTTAATAACTATAGTTGTTGCAATGTTTTTGTAGCTAAATAAGTTGCAGAAGCTGTTCCATAAGTTTTTAATCTATAACTGGTCATTGGCTTATTTGACCTGCCTGAACATTTTTTCGATGTCTGCATGCAATTACAAAACGATGTTTTTTCCATCTCATCAATATTGCTGTTAAGTTGTTCTGTAAGGTGGGACCTACATGCATTATTTCATTTAATGTTATTCCTGTTGTTGTTTTGCAGGATCCAACAAACACTACCCTCAATCTCTCAGTTGTGCTATCTTCTTTAATAACAGAATAATGTGGCATGTATAGTAAACATAAGAAGCATCTGTCAAACAATCATCTTTAATGAGTTGCATATGGTTTAATTGTATATGTATTCTTTAATGAATTTGTGATCTTAAAGTCTTCATCCTTCTTAAATATTTTTTCTATCTGTAGCAATTTAGGTTCCACTTTGCCTTTAGATTCTCAATCCCACTTCTTTGAGTTTTTTGTTGTCAAATGATATCCGAACTTTAAATCTTCCATTTTCTGAAAGCTGGTGTGTTTCTTCATAGTACTGTTCACCTTCGATCTCTTCCACAGTTAGGCTTCGTTTAGGATGCAGTTTTTCAGATTCCTTAAAGCGTTTTAATTACTTGTCTATGTCCGCTAACGCGTGATGTAGCTTTGTAATCGAGTGAATCGGATATTATGCTATCTTGGATAAGACAACTAGATATGCTCCATCCTATAGTTCTGTTCTTTGCGCTATACACTTATGACGCGGATCTCTTTTTACGCCTCCTATAACATCATCTCTGCATATATGACAGCGCCTATTAACAGATCAATAGGTCCGGAGGTATCGAATGTATAGGGTCGGCTATAGGATTACTTGTTTTTGAAGTTTGCTTTCTAAACCCATTAAGCTCTTGTCTGGAAGTGGCTTAGTGATAGTCCGCAAAACTAAAGCATTAGCTTGTGTCTTGAAAATTGGTGGAAATCTTAGACTTATGCCTATTGCGATTTGTTGATATAAGTATCCTTTTGTTGCTGATATTCCAGAAATTTCAACTAAAACCCTTGTCCTTGGCAGGTCTAGTTGTTGTGCTGCTTGCTCTGTGATGAAAGTAGCTTGTGCCCCTGGGTCGATTTAAGCCCGTAATATGTTGAAACCACCGTAAATATTCTGTATAATTTCACTATAGGGGTGTTGCTAAAAGTACTGGTCCACAATCTTTGTTAGATGTTGAAACGGTCAGTTTGGCAATGCTGTTTTCTTGGTTTTTCACGTGTAGCATAGTATGATACCTATATGCGTTGGCAACTACAACATTTGATTTTACTGCTATAAACTGTTGTCGTGTGACTTTCACCGAGGCAATTTCTGCACTGAGTTCTTTCTGAAATACTCAGGTTTTTGAAACGTTGACATTCAATGTCAATCTTCTGATTCTTTTGGCCGCATATGCAAACGTTGGTTATTTGATTTGGTTGTGTTGCTGCTACAAAAGTATGTCTCAATGGTTGCCTTTGAACCCTTGTCTGATTAGTTGGTAATATTTTATTTCCATTAACGGATTCCAATTTTGACGTCTTGTTGCTTCAGCTGTCGGTTAATCAAAACCTACCAAAATCTGTAATTGGCTGAATTAAACAAGATGTTCAATTTTTAACTAGATTTCTGATGCATCTGGTAATCGATCTTGTCTCAACACATATATGTGGACGCTGATTAATTATCTTTGTTTTTTTTTTTTTTTTGTGGAGTCTGTGCTAAGTTCAGATGAATCTTCTTTTCCTACTAGTCTTGGTTTTCCGTTTCCCTCGTTAAAAAATATGTATAGGTATAGGATTTTGAGGGTTGTGTAGAGGTTGAGTGTCGGTGTGTTTGGCCGCCTGTTGTTCAAACGTATTCGCATATCCTTATTTAGGAGCTCGTAAAGCTCGAAATTAGGATGTTTCTGCTGTACCGGATGACATCATCGTTAGTGACGTAATCTATATATATATAACGGCTCTGAAATGTTCGTCTCCAGATACGTTTTTGTTTTTCGACCTGTTCCGTCTTTTGAGTAGTTCGTATTCATCTAAACTATCTTCGCTCCTACTCCATCTTGGTTATTTAGTGGGGCCTCTTAATATAATATCTTCTTTTACTTTGTATATGTGCCTGTAGGTTGGTGGCTTGGAACCTATACGATGAAGTTCTGCTTGTTGTTTTGATGGCTCAAACTGTTGGTGCCAGTTGTAGGTTGGCTGTAATAGGCGTCATTTATTGATTAGGTCGAAGGACCAATGTTTGATTTAACAGTAAGATTACTTTGGGCTAAACCTCGTAGTATAGATTTCTGTACAGCGCAGTGATTGCTGTGTTTGCTCTTTAAGTTTTATTCACTTACCGTTAGTCAGGGTAAAGAAGTATGTTAACAGGTGACTGATTTTAAACTAACGTTATTCGAATTGCATTTATATATTATATGAATGCAATATCGCAATTTTAATTTTGAAAAGGCGAATGAACTAGTCCCAGTTGTTACAAAACCAACACAAATGTTTTATATACAAGCCGTGCTGTACCAACAAAACCCCCTCTATTATACAAGCCGTCTTAAATTTCTCGTGCACACAGACTACTACTCATTTCACTCCCTGCATCGGTATTAGTACTGAAAAACTCCATATAAAAAAAATAAAAATCTGCATTAGTATCAAAACCCTCTTTACTACAAGCCGTATTCATTGCATACTCATGCTATTTAATCATATACACATGAGAATGTATTGTAAGTAAATTGTAAGTGTCGATATATGATTTAGAATATAGTGTAAAATAAAATAAACATTTCCATACTATAAAACAAAAGAGAGTAAAAACTGTCAAAAAAAAAATTTAAAAAGCGAAATTGATGTTATCTCTTTCCGATACAAAACAAAAATAACCAAAAAAAAGAGACGAAAAAATTGTCAATTATCCATACACATTAAATTGTGTGCGTAACTTAGAAATACAAATGTTAAATAGTGGTAGTAGGAATGAGAAAATTATACAGTTTTTGGTATGGATCAAAACCCTCTTTACTACAAGCCGTATTGTTTGCATACTCATGCTACACAAAAATATATACTTTGATTGTATTGTAAGAACAAATCGTGTTGGGATATGATCGTGATTATAGTATAAAATATAAGGAAACATTCACATACTAATACAAAAGAGATTAAGAAAAGAGAGTAAATTAAGAAAAGATTAAATTAAATAAGAAAAGAAAGAAAATTCTCAATTATGTTAATGATGTGCGTGAAAAATACTCAATTATGGTAATGGTGTGCGTTATTTAAAGAGAAAATTATAATGTTTTATATATGGATTTTGAAAGTTACTAACACATCTAAAGTATATATTTCCACCAAAACCCTCTTTACTACAAGCCGTATTGTTTGCATACTCATGCTATACAAAAATATATACTTTGATTGTATTGTAAGTAGAAAATCGTGTCGGGATATGATAGCAAATATTGTGTAATAGAAATAAACAAGAAAATCAAATAATGCGCATGCGTTTACAATTTTTTTATTAATTTTATATGGAGTTTTGATAGTTACTAATACATCTAAAGTATATATTTTCACTAATACATTTTAAAAATACATGATGATGTGTGTCAACGAAAATTTCAATACGGCTTGTAGTAAAGAGAGGTTTGTTTTGGACGTAAAAAATGCACTCATACTCTCTCAATTCATATTAAATAGAATACCGTTGTTTTTTTTTTTTTATTGGAATTTTCTATTTCGTCTGTACACTTATACACCTTTCTACTGTACATTTTAATTTCTTTTGACACTAATACACCTACTCCAAGTGTAATTTTTGTATATTATATATGTATTGGCACAGTTAGGGTTTGTCAAAAACAGCTATTTTAAAAAAATAGCTATTTTCTGTTTTAGATTTTAAAAAAACCTGTTAACAGCTGTTTTTCGGTTTTTTTCGACCGACAAGTCCTAAGTTAGAATTTTTCTAAAATTTTCTAATTTTAAACACATCGTTAAATGAAAAAATTTCATTTAACGATGTGTCAGACAAGCGTGTACGAATTTTATACAAAAGTTAGTACAAACTGAAAACACACGTTCGACGTCTGTTAAAGTTGGCCTGATACTGAGAAGTGCATCGATTAATTTTTGCAAATTTGCAGTTCTCTTTCCCGTGTTTTTGAATAAGATGAATTCTTGTTTCAGCCATTTGAAATTTCCTGTTGCTGCAGTTGATTGTATTAAATTTTCTTTTTGCAGCAATAAATTCAGCTCATCTTTCAGCGAGATATTAGTGGTTGCCGGTTGACTAGTTTGAACTTCAAAATTTTGTTCATTCTCCGAAACATCAACTTCGTCAACACCAAACAGACGTGATGCTAAATTTCCTGCGAAAGAGATTGTATTTTTAGATGGAATATTTGAAGGGCCTTTTAAACATCTTAGGAGATTCATAACATCGGTATTCCATCTTTCATTTGTGCGTTTTTTTATGTTCTCGTACAACTCCAAACTAATGCTGCCATTTAAATTAGATAATTGGATTAAACATAAATTCGACTACAGTTTCGGCAGTTAATAATGTAGAGTCTTAATGTTTCCACGGCAAGCTTAATTGGTCCCATCATATTTTGCAGCACCAACAAAGCATCAAAGTCTATTCGATTGATAATATTTAGTGAATTGAGTTCAGAGAAAGCTTCAAAGAGACAGCGTTTTGTCTTTATCAATGAATAAAAAATCAAATGAAATGAAGTTCGATTTCATTGCCAAATTCAGTGATTACTTTAGATTGGAAAATTTGATGATTTCCTTAAGACTTTTACGATTAAAAAAATCTGGTATAGTCTTAGCTTTCTTTTCTTCAATAGCTTGCTTTTCAATTTCTTTACTTGGAGCTGCGGTGCAATCAATGCCATGTTTACTTTTCAAGTGACTTTTCAAAGTTGTTGTTGAAACTCCTGAGTAGTATTATTGCAACGAAGACAAATCGCATCAATTTCTTGTGTGACAGAAATCTTTCGTTTTGTAGCATAATTCCTTACTAAAGACATGGTTAACCTAGAATTAATAAAAATATTTTAGAAAATTCTAAATTATTTAATATTTAAAAGAAATATTACTTACCTTTTAATGTTAATATTGTATAATATCTTCATAAAATATTTGTTTTACGCTACGAATGTAATTAATAGAAACTAAAACAGGCTAAACCGTTAAAAAATATTTTTTTTTCACCTTACACAAAGCAAAAATACAAAAATAAACACAACTTTATAAAATAATAAATATTCTTCATAGCTAAACTTCTTTTCGGTGAAATACCGAATAAATTCACAAAAAAATAACTGAAAACAGAAAAAAAGAAATGAAAAATCGTTGTTTTCTGTTCTTGAATTGTTTTCTGTTCTTGATAAAACATTTGTGTTGGTTTTGGTTCAATTTGACTATTGAACACATTGCCTTACACAAACGCGATTCTACAGATACTACAGAGTATGCGCAGAACCGATTATACTAATAAATAACTCAAAAAGCCTAAACATCATTTCAATGCCGAAGACTAGCAAGGAAGAGTTCCATCATATATTTAGATAAGATTCGTAAAATAACTTCCTTTGCACGGGACTCCTTGAAATTGGAAAGAATGACTCCCGTATCGGAAAAATTGTAAATCACTAGCATGGAAAAGCTAAGGTGGCTTTTTTTGATAAGCTATGTTAAGGTTGATTTCTGGTAAGTAGTACGAAATATTTTGTTGCATGCATAGCGCAGATGCTCCCAAATTGCTAGAGCTTATATATAATTGTCGTAAAAATATGCGTCTATATTCCATTTAAAATTAGAACTCTTTCGAGTAGCAAGTTTTTTTTTTATTTTTTTTATTTTATTGAAACTAGTCTTTTCAGACTAACCATCAATTTACATCTGAATTCTTAAAAACTAAACTATAATGAGGTCACTGTTGATCCAGTGATGCTCCAATGCCTGTTTGTTAATAGGTAGCTACTCACATACTGACGAGCTCGAAGGGTTTGGTTCTCTGTAGTCTTCTAACCAAGTGTTCATTATCCAGTAGCCGAGAGGCTTCCGCATTAACATGTTGCAATAGCTTCGATTCATGCTTCGTTGCAAATCTTTTTATTTCATGATTTACATCCGGTATCCCCAAATCTCGATGCAAATCCTTATTACGAATGTATACCAGGGTGCATTGACTATACTCCGAAGTATGTTATTCTGGAATTTTTGTATAGGTTTGATGTTAGCATTTTTAGTACAGCCCCAAAGCTGAATACCACATAGCCAGACCGGTTTTAGGGTTTGATTGTAAATCATTATTTTGTTGTCTGTGCTTAATTTTGACCGTCGTCCAATTAGCCAGTACAATTGTCTATATTTAAGATCAAGCTCCTTTCTTTTCTTCTTCACATGCTCTTTCCATTTGAGCTTAACGTCCAGTGTCATACCCAAGTATTTGGCGGAGTTCTCGTATGGCACCATGACATCGTTTATGCTGATTGGCGGCGGATTAACCAATAGTTTGTTCGTAAAGTTGACATGCGCAGATTTTAATTCATTTAGTTTGATTTTCCATCGCTTGATCCACTGGTGAATTTCTTCACTTGCATATTGAAGTTTATTCGCCGCCTTTTTTCGCTGTTGCTAGTATAGCGGTGTCGTCAGCAAACGTTGCTATGCTTACATGATCGGACTGTGGTATATCACTTGTATAAAGTAGATATAGGAGTGGACCCAGAACACTGCCTTGTGGGACTCCTGCCCTTACCTCCCTCAGTTCAAATTACTCATCTTCTTGTCTTACTCTGAAAAGTCTTTCAGATAAGTACGACTCCAGAAGGTCAACATATGGTCTCGGAAGCATAACTTTTAGTTTATGTATTAATCCCTCATGCCATACCTTATCGAAAGTTGCTGCCACGTCCAGAAATAAGGTAGAACAAATTTGTTTATCTTCTAATGCCTTTTCTATAATGTGTGTAATTCTGTGAACCTGGTCAATTGTTGAATGTTTACATCTGAATCCAAATTAGTGATCCGGTATTAGGTTTCTACTTTCTATTATTGGTGACATTCTTCTCAGAAGAAGCCTCTCCATTAGCTTTGAGATGATAGGAAGCAGGAATATCGGACGATATGATTGAGCTTCATTTGGCGGTTTACCTGGTTGCGGTAGCATAATAACTTTCCAGGCGGAAGGAACATGCCGTAATCTAATAACAGCATTAAACAAATGGGTTAGTTGAACAAAAGCTCTCTTTGGTAGTTGCTTTAGAACTTCTCCTGTTAAAAGATCATATCCAGGAGCCTTTCCGGTCTTGAGATTGAATTCTATTTCCCTATTAACTTCTTTCTGGGTTATTAGAGGGATTCTGCCCCCATAGTCTTTGCTTCCATTTTCGATTATAATATCCGATTCGGTCTCATTCGGTTGGAAAATACCAGCCAGGTGAGCAGCAAACACTTCAGCTTTTGGTTTGTTATACCTGGCCCACGAGCCATCACTTCGCTTAATAGGAGGGATCTGCATGATTGAGGTTTTCATTCTTTTGGTTGCCTTCCATAATAATTAGTCTGTATTTTCATCAGCCGTCAACTTTCCAAGAAACGAAGAAAACGATTTTTCATTTAACTTCTGGATATCTCGCTTAAGCTGCTGTAATTTGTTATTTAGGATCGTCTTGTCAGATGGACTCCTCGTTTGTTGCCATTTTTTCCTAACTTTCCTTTTTTCTAAGATCAGGTTCCTAATTTCTCTTGGGTAACTTTTACCAGTAGTTTTGGATGCTGTTTCTTTAGTGTTATTCCACGCGGCTAATTGAATAATATTTGGTGAAATTTTCAACCTCTTCCTCTAGCTCCGTTGCCGTTTTTAATCGTGGTTGTAGGTTAATATTGCTTTCTAATTCAGATCTGAAGCTAACCCAGTCAGTTGTTTTATTGACAAGAGTTGGTCTTGTTTCATTCTTAATTATCTTGTCGCTTATGGTAAGTATCACTGCAGAATGATCAGAGGCCATATCTGAATTATCCTCTACTTCAATAAAATTTGATGAAACTTGTTTTGATATAAAGAAATTCAGTAGATCAGGAGTTTTAACTGCATCCGTAGGCCAATATGTCGGCTTGCCAGTGGAATGTTCGTTACTTTTGGTTGTTGTAAGCCTAGATCTAAAGTCAACATGTTTTTTAAAATCACCTCCTAATATAAATCTACCATTGAAATGTTGTAGGATATTCAAGTAGTTTGATTTCTTCAGGTTGTATCTAGGTGGAAAGTATATCGCTCCTATCTGAAGGCGTTGCTTGATAGATGTAATTTCTACTACGGTAAGCTGGGTTTCAGGTGATTGATAATGCTGGCATTCATGGTGTTTAATATAGTTTTTTTATTATAACAGCGGTTCCACCTAATGCTTGGTTATCCGGATGAATTGTTTCGTAAAGTTGGTAACCCTAAATTTTTAAGTAAGATTGTCTTGTTGAGTGGGTCTCAGATATCAGACACACATCGATATTTTGCATTTTTAAAAAGACTTCAAGTTCATGTTTTTTATTTTTAATACCGTTGGCATTCCATGTAGCAATTCTCAATTTTTCTTGGTACATCATTTTGGGAGAAATAATTAGAATAATAAGGCAGAATTGCCCTGCTTCAATCTTTCAAAAAGGTTACTTTTGGCATTCGAAACATTCTGCATCATTTCCATCAGAGTATTCGAATGTGTAGGGTTCAACACTGGTCCTTTCCTGTCGCAGCCACCTGTGCATAAGATATACCACCTCTGACATGATGACTAAAGGATTCTGTTGGTTGACTCTTTTGTAAACTCATTGGTTTATTTTATCTTTTCCTTCTTTTTTGGAGTTCTTTCGCTACCAGACATCCTCGATAGCTTGCAGGGTGGGCCTGTGCACAGTTGGAACACTTTCCAACGCGAAAGTCCTGGGTTTCTCACAAGCAATATTTAAATGTTTCTCAGCACATTTAACACATCTAGGTTCGTGTTGGCAGAACTTTTGAGTGTGGCCATATCGCTGACAACGTTTACATTGCGACATTATACGATTACTTCTAACCGCCTCGATCTTTACTCCCATATGACATATATGTTTTATTTCGTAAATTTTTCTTATATCTTCTTTGTTATCGAAGGTTAGCATGAATAATGGAAGAGGAATTCTTATTTCTTCATCCCCTTTCTTAGACTTTTTAAGTTTTATTGACGACATCAAGGATGTTAAAACCCCTTTCGCACAGTTCACTTTTAATGTCGTCTGGGTTGTATGATTGGTGTAAATTTCTAACCATAACCCTTATCGGTCGCGTCTGCTTATTTTCATATGAATGCCACTATTGCTGCGAACCGTTTAAATATTCTGTTAGATTTCTATAATCTGTCTCGGTGTCTACATTTATTTTCAGTTGATTGTTGTTCATAATTCTAGCTTGAAAATTGATGCTGTTATCCTGTAATGACTTGTTATTTTTTTTTGAAAAGTTGTATGCTTTCCTAGTGTGTTATTTTTTTCAGGCTGGGATTTTGTTTTTGGATTTAGATGGTTATCCGTTTTGTCTGATGAAGTACCTGCTTGATTACCTTTTTCTGACGAACGCTTCCTTTTTTTGGATTTTGGTAGTAGCCATGCTGTTTCTTGTGCTACTATGTCTTCTTCTTCGCTCGAATCAGGTATAGTATAATTATTTTTTTTGTGGCTGACCCTGTTCTATCATCAGTTTTAATTTTTGGATCTCATTTCGTGCTTCCTTTAATTCAGCTTGTAATGTTTTGATTATTTTATCATTTGAATCACTCCCAGATATTTGTTGAGAACTACTGCCATCTCATCTGCCGAGGATCATTACTTTTTGCTAAATTTTCCACAGAGAGCGTGGCCTTATAGGAGATCTCATCATTAGCTTGCCCATTCTGAATGGGTTGTCACTAGTACTTCCGCTCATGAAATTGTCTGAGCCAATGGCGTCATGCTTGTTTTGCAATGATTGACCCTCCCCAGAATCCATGGGGTCAACCTCCGCAGAGGGTGGATTTTCCTGCAGTGCAGGTCTGCCACCTGGGGTATTATTTCTTGATGTTTTATTCATTGCTGGTTTATTTTAAGGGTGTCCTTTCCATCGCCTTTTCAGTCTACGGCCAGACTTTAAATATACTGCCTACCGATTCGGTGCAGACGCAGACCGAGAAGCCGCTCATTGTAAGACAGACGCTTCCTGGATTTTATTATGAGTAGCAAGTGATTCGATTTCTTCTAATTCCAGCACCGGATGTAAAGAACTGACTCAGGATGAAATCCCATGGAACCGACCTATTTATATGGGTCAATAGGGCCAGCAGTGGTATATGTAAACATAGACTCTTATTACATTTTTTGAAATAATGGACGACATCTGGGATTAATGAAAAATGACTAAGTATATAAACTGTCAACATAAAACAGAAACACACTCAACCTTTGTAAACTTCTCAATAAATTTTCATGCAGCAAAATAGACCACAAAGTTTGAATTGTCCCATTTATTGAAGACATTTTCCTAGTTCACCTCTGTATAGTATTATTATTTTATGTTCCAAATTACCCTTATTATGTGGTCTCTATATATATATTATATACATATACATATATAGATCTATATAATCGAGCAATAAAAACAAAACCAAGTTAGGGAAAATTATATTTTCTCCTTCCACCCCTATATATATACACGTAAATATGTAAAGCATCCATGGTATGAGAAAGAAAATTATGAGAGCGACAGAGGATTGAATATTATAAAAAAAAAAAAACAGAAAAGCAAATGGTAATAAATATTACGTTAAAAAGCTCCCGCACACAAAAAAAAATGTTAACTCTCGATTAGCAGCAGCGATTTTTTGTGCTGTGTTTGATTGTTATTTGTTATTTCTACCCTCGGTAAATTATGATTTTTTTTTTTCAACAGCGATTTTCCTACCCTCGTATTAATTTTTATTCAGTTATATACGAAAAAAAAAAAAAAAAAAAAAAAGTTCGTTTTGTTTTGTTGGATTTTCCATTTTATTTGTGAGGGGGTGTATTAAATAAAAATTATACTGTACATACATAGTATACGGAGAGATATAGAACGGAAAAACAAAATGCAAGTGCCGACAAAAACATTGGATCAGAAAAAGAAAAACATTAACCAACCAGTAATGATGATTGAAATGTTTATTTTTTCTGTGCGCTGTGTGTTATTTTGATTTTTGACCGCGATTGAATGAGACGTGTGTATATTTGCGCTGTGCTGTGCTTTTAGAATTTTCTTTTTTATCATATTTTTTTTTTTTTTTTTTTTTGTGTTTTTGGTATACAAATTTTAATGTTGTTTGTGTTGGTGGTACCGACTAATAAAAAATAAAAGTCGATGCTATTTAATGATTCTGTGATATAGAATTTTGATGTAACATTTTTTTTTTTTGTGATTTAATTTTGATTTGTTTGTGTTTCTAAAATACTCTAATATTGCGGCCTATATATCGTACGGAATTTAGTATTCAATTTATCATTAACATGATTAGATGGGTGCGGATTTTCTATTAAGTCTTTAACGCACGAAATTAAAAAAAAATTGTGTGTGAAGTGAACTGTTTGAAACATAATAATAAAGTTAAAATTAATGGGATATAGACTTCGTATTTATAAAAATTTAATTAATCGAGTGGAAATTTATACCTGTAATCAAGTAATTATATTTTATTTTTTTGTGATTTTAATATTAAGTGTAAAAATTAGTGAACATATTTTGCAAAAAATAATTAAAATTTCCGACGGAAATTTTTAAATTAATATGGATGCCTTCTAAACGTATTGCCTGAGCGCAGACCATCTGTTGATATACATACATAAATGAATTGTTTTGTGAATGTCATTGTTGAGTGTTCATGAAAATCAATATTTATGTACATACCCTACAAAAAAGATTTTCTATATACGGTCCATGATAAAAATAAATAAGCTGTCCAAAATATATTAGCAAAAGTATTGGATTAAAATTCTAAAATCGCTGTGTTCGAAAAAGCACTGTGTACAATTTTCTTGTAGAATTTTTTATAAACTTAATCGACTCGGATTTGATCTTCAAATATATCCACTGTGTATACAACTTATAAAATTGACGGGAACACGTAAATTAAATTTTACAATTAGTGAATGATTTAATGAGTCAAACCTGATGCACATCAGGAAATGTGAGTTGTTTTTTTAAGTAACGATCAGACTTACGATCTACCTATATCTAATTACAGATTTATTTTAATTTTTTTGAATTACGCCCGGCACTTGGTAGGCTTTGCTCTTAAAAAATTAAGAATGATCTTAAAGAAAGACAGTGGTTTTGAATGCTTATTAAAATTACATATATAAAGATTTAATTCAGATATGGCGTCTATCAGGAACAATACCTATTTTTTACCCAACTTTTGCTATAAATACTAATCCTCACAATGATTAAATAATAGTTTTAAATGTCGAATTATAAGTCTAATATGTAGTTGAGTCCTTTAAATACCTAGAAGTTATGATCGAAAAACCGTTCAGATCGCATTATTTTGGCATTGTAAGGTGAATTTTATTATTCCAATTTTTTTTTGTCTGAATCCTGCAATCTTTTCTGCGGCCGAAGCTCTCCCAACTCTTTCACGGTTAAATTTAACGTCCTACCTTACGCCGTCATCAGCCAAATCGAGGATGCACGAATACAGGTTCGATTTTAAATCCATCTGCACATTACATTGCTCCAGCCAGCCTGTACTAACATGGACGATGGTTCGGCCCATGGATTCTGCACTCCAACAGGGGGTTATGGTTGTGTTCATCGTCATCACCGATCGTAATCAGGTCATGAAGAATCCCTTTTGCAACCCGCCCCCGTTGGGATTCGAACCCTGTACCTCCCGTCCCAAACACCGCAGCTTTAACCACTGCGCCAATTGCTCGGTTATTCCAATTTACAGGCCTTAATTTTTACACACTATTTTTTAATAAGGATGATAATACACAGATTTATAGCCAGCTTGGTGATGACAGATATTCACTTTTTGTAGACAGGACATATCATTTACCATTCATCGGACAATGATTTGCTTTGCAATATTTATGAATTAAGCAGAGTCAAATTTTCTTTACGGGCAAAAGGGACAGTTGAAAAGGAGCTCGTAAAATAGTGGCTCTAAATAACAATTTAAAGTGACGGAATAATTATATTTCAGACGTAACGACAAAAATATTTTGTCTTAAATCTTCATTTAGTCATAAGGTTTTTCCGACTTTCACAGCAAAAGGTTCTATGTATCCTTCGAATCATGTTTGATAACTGAAAGGATATTCAATTCCTTTCAGTTCAGCGCAGGTCATTAATATGTTCGCACATCTCAAGAAAAGTTATCTTCTTATTTGGCAAATCTTCCGCATACGGTTGAGCTCCACAAAAAAGTGGCCTAATTATTTTTACAATCTCATCCATGGCGCCGTTCACGAGTCCTTTGGTGATATCGATGTTGTATCGAATCATAAAAATTGCACTCAAAACTATAATCACCGTTTTAGGCAATCCTATAGTTTTGTTGATGTCTTCTGAGTTGAGCAACTCGGTGTCAACTTTGGTTCAAGAAGCGTGTGGTTTTTGTTAACTTTGTCAAGAAGAATCTTAAAGTTAACCGCTGTTAATTCACAAAGTCGTAAATCATTTAGAACATCGGTGAATATGCCTCCTTGTTGTTGCATATATTTTGAACGAGATCGTAGAATTATGACAAAGTTCACCAAAATTCAAACTAATGAGTTGATGGGACTAAGTTCTTTGATTGAAAACAGCGCTGCCTTGAACAAAGAGTTCTGTTATTGGAAATGGGAGTTAAAATGTTAGAAAATGATATAAGAGTCGATGTTCTGCAATTACAGTCGCAATTGATTCAATTCAGCTCCGGTGAGATTTGGCAGTATCAGCAACTTTTCATCGCGTTTACCCGGCAATTTGAATATGTTGAATGTATAGATTTCGGCCAGAAATCAGTTAAGCTGCGACATCAGTAAGCTTATCAACCTTTATCAAATCAATTTACCCATTGTAACAGGCCCTTACCTGCTCCTTGGTTGAGTTTATAGTGAATATTTTGCCAGTTTCAGAATTGACAGTAATAAACCTTCCTAAACGCTCCGAAGATTTTTTTATTATTCACATTTTCCAGCAGTTGCGGTCTCGTGTCTTGCGTGAACTACCGTTTACATGCTTAAAGCGTTGAGCTGATTTTTGTCGCCAATAATGCTTCCTTATTATAACAGCATTATCCCTATTATTAACATTATTCATTATTCCAGAAGAAGGCTTTAGAGTAGTTCCTGAAGTCAACAACTTCTGCGCTAGAATCTTAGGTTCGTGCCCATGAGCCGGTTTTGTATTCATCAAGGCGATGATACTACGTAACCTCCTCTACTTTTAACTACACGGTTCTCGATCTTTTTGGTCGTCGTACTGCTGGAGGTTTGAAACAAATCACATTCTTCGTCATAGCCTGGAAGTCCAGCCAGCCTAGATTAAGGAGGATGACGCGTATCATTTGAAAATATAACCAAAGTTTGTACTCCGGGCTAGAGTTTTCTTAAAGTTGAGTCGAGCTGATGACTGGTTGAGATGAGTCGTAAAGCATATAAGAAAGAGATGATAAAATGTCAACAAACTCACCATCGTTGTTGATTTGTGGATTATATCGAAAATATCTGTCTTATTTTTTTGCTGTATTACTTTCATTTGTGGTTGAATTTGATAGATGGAAATTCAAAATTTTTTAGGAAACCCATTAAAATTTAAGAATTCCCTTTTGTTCGATATGGCCTTCTTTTGCCTGAACTATGGCCTGGAACAGCTTGCTTGAGATATTTGACACTTTAGTATTTTTAGTGCTAATCTGGCTCTTTAAAATGCCCCAGATAGGGATGTCAATCGGATTTGCATCAAGAGAATTTTCCTGACATTGTATAGAATCCTGTTGAAATATTCAGGGTCTGCACCCAAAAGGTTTACATGTCGAAGGCTTAGGCACAGCTTTCAAAATATTTTTTCGTTAAACAGGTGTTTACCTTATAAACAGGTGTTATCTTCACAACACTGTTAAAAAAATGAGTGGATAGCGTCCATCGGCAGTAACGGCGGCCCAAACCATCACCATTGCTGGTGCCTGCTTTTTGGTGTCCATCATCCGGAGTTGCAAATTTTTGTATGACCTGGCTAGCAAATAAACTCGGTCGTTTTGTTTGTGTATATATTGCCTAATATGAAATAGAGCCTCATCAGAGAAGGCAATATTTGAAAACAAACCACTTGTGTGCAAGCAAACCAATTCCTTTGCTCTATACAGTTCATTTCTTTTTCCGTTCAAGAAAAAGATCGTGTCTTTTTTACTCTCAAAGGCTTCAATACAATCTCATTTGTGTTCCATCCTTTTTCTGGATATGTCCAGCTTAGCAGCCAATGTTTTACCATTAAGACGGCGATATCGCTCAATGCGAGCCTTCACCTTTCGAATATTTTTTTTTGATGTTGAGAATATTTTTTTTGATATCGTTTGAGAAACACTGTGTTTAGAAAAATTTTGTCAGAAAAAAAGTTCACACAAATATTATGTAACTTCCAAAATATTTATCGGACAGCTTAATATAATCTTATTATTATTTGGCTTTTAATTGTTTATATAGGCTATATTTACAATTTAAATGGTTATTTTTCACCTGCATCCGTTTGAGAGCTATGATGCCTTAAAATAAAAAATAATAATTATGTTATAAAATTGACTTTTTCACAAAAAACTGTTATATAGTTTTGATTGCCTTGATATTCTCTATAATCCGTTAAATACCAAGTTTGGTTCGAGACTCTTTTATTGCGGTATAAAGTGATGAAAAAATTAACATTTTATTAATATGGAACTATGGAAGGTGCTCAGAATGTCTTCCTGGCCATTGAATACAGGCGATTTCGTTGTAAGATCCATTTGGTTATTTCAATTTTTAGAGGGAGTGTCCTTATGCTAATAGATGCAGATTTGCTGTTACATTACTAATTATTTCTTCTTCGATATCCAAATTTTCTATAACCTATACCCGTGTTATTAATGATGTTTCGATATATCGCAGCTTTCAAGAGGTAAAATTCGTATACAAAATGGATTTCTATGTACTGCTCACCTGATAACTGTGCCATCATAAAATTTCTTAAATTATTTAGAATTTTAGACTCACAACACTAGACAATTTCTTAAAACTAATGAAAATATTTAATTTTTTGTTTTTTCAACATTTAAACAACTGACATTTAAAAACAGTATAGGTGATGATTATCAAGCCTACTGTTTTACTGATGAAAATTTTTTTACAATATTAACACTATACTTGATATCTTAGTCAGTTGTTTCTTAATTTAGACTCAAATGCAAAAGCTTTGGCACAAGTTGAGTTCACAAATATCACGAGATTATTGGAGTATTTGATATAAATTGAATTATTAATGAAATAAAAGAAAAGCGAGTGTATATGTAGGTTCAAACAGGTTGCGTGGCAGGAAAATCATACTTGGTAACAAGTAGCTTCTTGTAGTTTTATAGCAACAGTAATATTAATATTAATAATAATATATTCGGCAAAAAATTTTGAGGTTATCAGCAAATAGGAGTATCGACGAGTGTTGAATAATTTTAGTGATGTCATCAATTAAGATCTGGAAAAGCCCCAGCCTAATATAAAATCATTGAGAGACTCCATATCTTGATAGAAAGATCAGATGTTTCACCACCAATTTAGACAATTTGCCGTATTCTCATTAGGTAACGAACCAATTCCCTGATTTTAAATTTGGTGTAATTTTTGGAAATTTAACATTTGTCAGTGAAAAATTCAGTGCACAATTATTTATTGAAAACAAGTTTGAGTGGAAAGCAAAATTCATTTGCTAGACGATGGGAGAGTACAAGGCCCACACTATTTACTCAAGTATATACGATAGAACTTCAGCTTCCAAAATAAAGACTATATGAAGTATTGCTCTCAGAGATATTAAAGCAGTTTAAGATCCATATAAAAGCATGCGGGTCAATCAAGTAATATTCAGACCTCCGATGAAATACTGGTTTAAGGCATACACTGAATATCTTTATCATATAACCATTTCACATATGAGAAATGTTAAAATCACCCAATACTATGACGGAAACATCTGGTCTGGATATAATATAGATTTCTTCGAGCGCTGCATAATGTTTGATTATATTTTAATGGCCGAGCATAAACTAATATTATTTTATCGTTGATCTTTAGTTGACCTCTTCGCTTGTCATGTTGCTGTGAACTATAATTAAACTTTAACTTAATTCTAAAAGAAGAGTGAGATACTTCGCGGTTTAAGTATCTACTACAATAAACAGGTGGTTATTTAAGTTTTGCCATTAGATAGTTTAGCAAAGATTCTACTATTGTTGCCATAATATGTAATCTGCTCACAAAAATGAAATGTCTTGGTTTGACAATTGTAATGGTGGCATCTTGCGAGGCATCAACCATATATGGTTGATTTAATCGATGGTTCAATACTAACTTCCAGAAGATTGAGAATAAAGAACTGAGATGTTTTACTCGGTAAAAAATCATTCTTTGAAAATCATTCCTCTTGGGTGCTGTGGTCGTAATTACAAAAGTAATTTACTTATCTTCCCTAAATATTCTGCTTTTCGACATTACTATATATCGTAATCAAATAATGAAGGGATTCGAACCCGGTACCTGGCATTAGATGTATATTTTCTAACATTCTAATCAGATATGAAACTAAACAACAACATTACGAAAATCTTGGTAAAATCGAGGATCTGTATCTCCTGTTAAAAAACCTCGACAAAACATACCTTCAATTAAAACAATACCACGGAAATATCATATACACTTTAGAAATGTATATTAAAAAGTACATATATATTATTATAATATTATATAATAAACACATCAAGTGACAAATACAATACAAATTATAACTTAATACTACTGTTATCTTAAACAAATGTATATAAAAGTATATTTACCCACCCCAAAATCATATATAAAATAATTATATGTCTTTTATCCAACCAACACCATATTATTGTAGTTTATATATTTTCTAAATTAAATTAAACAAAAAAAAAACTTTTTAAAATCTCAATTACCATCTCTAATTATTTTAATTTATATATATACATATCATTATAGTCATATGATAATAATATATAAGTACAGTGTCTAACAAAAGTATTTGCACGCCACAAATATTTTCTATATCTTCACGGGCTTAACTTCAGCAACATGTTTCTATTGGTCTCCTCCAATAATATTTGTGTTTTTTTTCTTTTACATAATGTGACAGATTGTTGATCGGATTTAAATATTGTAAACAAGCACGTAACAAATGTTATTGGAAAGAGCAGTAACGTACATAAAAATAATTTTCAATACCTTTAGGCTCCAAAATATCGAAAACGCTTCAAATGATAGCTTGCAGAGCGATCTCGGATCTACAACATATTCATTTTACATATATCAAGATTTTCAAATTTCTAGGTAACTCTGCTTCGATGCGATATGCCAGAATAAATTTTCATTTTTCAATTAGATATGTTATTAAATTTTAATATATTTTACTGACTACTTTTAGTATTTGTGTTTTGGATGACGCATTTGTCAGTTTTCAATATATATAGTCGTAGGATCTAACGCCGGAACAACGTGTTAAAATTATTTTAATATTTTATATTATTAATTGTTAAAAAATCACAGTGATCGGTATTGGGGCACTGAAACCCCTTGTTTTATAAATCAAAGTCAACTACACTTTTCGTAACTGTATTGTGGCCATTTGGGCATGTAGTTTCATTGGCTATAATTCTTTGAGGCTCCTAGAGGCCATACTGTTGATTTAACATCCAGAAAAGGATAAAAATATGCATTTTATATTTATATATATATATATATATATATATATATATATATATATATATATATATATATATATATATATGTATATATATATATATATATATATATATATATATATATATATATATATATATATATATATATATATATATATATATATATGTATATATATATATATATATATATATATATATATATATATATATATATATATATATATATATATATATGTATATATATATATATATATATATATATATATATATATATATATATATATATATATATATATATATATTCATATTTAGTTTGGTTAGATTTCGGCTGCATAACTTGTGTAGTATGAATTTACTTGTGTAAATTTTAACCATACAAGATGTTTATCTGATATAATTATCTGTGCTTATATTATAAAGAGGAAGAATTTGTTTGACGATTTGAATGTAAGGGCTTAATTTTTAGAATTACTGAACCGCTTTAAAACATGTCACTAATCAAATCTACACTATCACTGAGTAATAAAGTTTATTAATCAATTTAATTAACAACAATTTTTAGTGGCGGATAGATAAATCTAAAGAGTGGTTTCCACAAGGGCGAGGTTAAAAAATTAACCAAATTAAAAAGATAAAAGAATAAAAAAATTACATACGAAGATGATAGTGAAAAATCAACAACTAGTTACTCCGAATTTAATTTTTTCTCACAAAACTGAGCACATAAAATATGACACACGTAAATAAGATACACAAATTAATTTATATACACATCATATTTCATATCAATATAGATTATTATCACTTATGTTTTATTCCGTAAATTTTTTTCAAAGTGACGTGTGAATTCCGAAAATTAGCGACTACTCCGAAAAAATACGATTGTTCTCGACTTTTTTTCGGATTAATTTTGGAGTGCTGAATGAAAATATCAAAATAGGACGTACATACCAATTTTTATGTCTAAGTAGTATTTTATCTCTATTGGTAAATTGTTGCTTTCTCTTTTAATTTTTCCTGATTTTGTTTGCCTCGCCGGCGTGGAAGTCATAGAAAATTAGGCCATCAAAAAATAAAGAAGTGCTATTAATAATAACAGTTTTAGATTACTTCGTTTAGCACGAAACAAATTTGGGAAAGCAACTTTATGCCTATTTCTAAGGTAGCAGGGCAAATTGAATCTAATTGACAGGTTTCTACTGTCATCAGGCTTGATATGTTCTATTCGTAAAAATGGGCCACTTATACAAAATAACTACAAGATAATTCAAAACAGATATAAGATCCAGTATGATCATATCCTTAATCATATATAGGATCAATATAATATGAGATAGATACTCAAAGATAGAAATGTACTATAATGCAAGTGCCATCATGGATGGGGTACTTTTGTTTTTGCTGTACACTTTCAGCAAACAATTCCAGTCCTACCAAAAAGAACAAGTGCGAATATTATTAAAACATATCTTAAACCATCTCTATTGTGACATTTAAACAACAATAACGATGATGACTTTCCACAAAATCTGTTTAAACTTGGAGAAGGAAAAATCTCCAAGCATTTGTTGTGGTGGCGTTGAAATCGAACTGAACAATAAAATAGGTGGCATTGTCTATATAGTCTCAAACGTTTTATAGATACACGTTTACAAGAGATTAGTATTGGTTTTGTTTAAGAGCAATAGTATTAACCATAGAAACGATACAGACAATGAAATAAATGATTTTATTTGCAAAAAGTTGCTGGCCAAATAAAACATTATATTATATTATAAGACAGTTAACAATATTGCCTACAAGAATTTTTAAATTCCATTAAGACACCACGTGCTGCCACTACACAATGTTAAAAATATGAACCTCTCTCCATTAAGAAATGGAAGCCTTCCTAACATGTGTAATCACACAAGACTATATAAATACAAAATTTACGAGATAATTTAATACTGTATAGTGACTATTCATACTGGGTCACCAGACGGACAACTATAGACCATATTTGACGTATTCCGATACAAACGACGGACTTACCTTTATCTTTAAAAAGCTTGCTGTTCCGATAAAAGTATTTACATATTTTGACTTTCTTGTTAACAATATTTCCTGACAATCTTTTATAATACTGAATATAATACTGAATTGTACTTTATCACTATAACTATGTTAAACTTAGGTGTGTCTATCCGAGCGAGGCCGGGACTGGCCAGCTAATTAAATAAAGGAATTATTAATAAATTTATTACCTAATTAAGGTTCAGAGAAACTATAAATAACTATATATATATATATATATATATATATATATATATATATATATATATGTGAATATATATATATATATATATATATATATATATATATATATATATATATATATATATATATATATATATATGTATATATATATATATATATATATATAAATATATATATATATATATATATATATATATATATATATATATATATATATATATATATATATATATTGTTAATATATACCTTACCTACACATGATTTAGGTTAAGTATATATATATATATATAGGTTACGTTTAACCTATATATACTTAACTTAAATCTTGGAAATTAAGGTTTTAAGTGACGCGTTTTTGAAAAAAAATCCTGTATAACGGTAAAACTGTGTTGTGAATAAATTGTTAAATATGCTGTCAACTTTTCGATATAACTATATGCGTAATGGTACAAATACTCTTGTTAACTACTGTATTAGGGTATATATTATAAGATACATAAAATAATTATATTGTTACAAAAATTACCAGCAACCCTATTAACCATATATAGTAAACGAACAAAAACGACACGACAAAAACTATTTATTTATAAAGTTTATTAAAAATTAGCTTTTTAAAAGTGATACATATTAAAATACGAATTTATGGTAGACTAATTTTGGCTATATATATGTAGGCATACTATAAGCATATAATGATTGTAATGATGATCATATAACACAATGTATAATTATATATAATATTATTTACATATACTATTACTTAAATAATTAAACAATAGTTTTATTTCACCGCAAAATAAATTAAATAAAATGTTTATAACTTAAGCAACACAAATGTTAATATAATCTCTTCTTTTAAGATTTCGCATTGTGACGGGAATGTCGTTTTGGTACAATTGTAATTTAATACGAATGAAATTATAATCTACCATGTACAACCGGTCAAACTAATTTCATAACCATCGAACGTATTGAATATGGTACCGGTATGATTATATGCTGTCTAATAGTAACGCAAAAAAGTGAGTACCGTCCAATTACAATTACCTAAGTAGTTAGCCTTTCTTTACTTATAAAGCCAACACTTTACTTATGTCGATTTACACTCATTTTTTCCATCAAGTGAAGATGAAAATTGTACTGTACTGTGTGTGTACTTGAAGGTTCTGACGTTTTAAACTCAAATGACACATGGAATTATTTGTTAATTAAAAATAGCATAAAAAAACTGTTTTTACACAAGGCTCAAAAGGTGAGCAAGGTTTATTGTGACGAGACTGGGATGGCACCTAACTTAACAATTCAAAATTTAATGATCTCTTAACTTTTGGTTCTAAACAAGTTTTTGAAAATATCTCGTTATTCTTACAAAATGGTCAATGGTCCTCATGAAACTCGAGTTGAAATCATTGAATAGGCAATGAAAAGCTGTATTTTTTGTCAACATATAAAATAATTCGCGTAACACAAAACATGATAACTAGAGAAAACAATGAATTCGATAATTGTTTTTTTCGGTTAGTTATTGGTAATCTCACCGACTCAAATAATACTGGGGAAGACCTGATTGAAATACACCACAGTTAATACGTTTATGTTAGAGGTTTAACCTAAGGTTATATTTTAGCAAGAACGGAGTCGAGTTAACACTGAACTTATTTTAGTTTACATGACCCACAGATTTATACAAACATGGATACAGTATCGTCCGAAAATAACATTAAAAACAACAAGAATCAATGGAGCAATTTTTTTATAGTTTTACTGGTCTTTTTATATACTCTTCTTGCTCTAAAAATCTATTACCGAAAAAGTACTGTACTCGCACAAATTTATGTCGAATTCTTTGGTAACAAAAATTTTGACGGAAATTTGCTTTTTGACGGAAATTTGGTTCTTGTCTTCTTTGGGACCAAAAACCGTCAAAAAATTTTGGTGGAAATGTGAAAATGGAAATGTACATTTTATAATACAAATTTTTATATTATATGTTTATAATAAATTAATTTCTTGTTTGTGTAAAGTTAATATTTAATTTAAAAGCAAATTTTATTAATTTAAATAAATTTGAAAATTAAAAAATATTTCCTTCTTTTTTTTACTTTACAAACACAATCAAAAAACTACATTAAATTTTGGTCAAGTTCTTTCGTGCCAACCAAAAATTTTCGTCACAACCCGAAAGAATTCGACATTAATTTCGAAAAATAAAATTTTGTAATTAAACTTCAAAAATATTTTATAATACGAGTATATTGGTGAAATTAATGTAAATTATATGAAATTATGAAATGTAGCCCTGAAAAATAAATGATCTCATTAAAAAGTAAATTATTATAATAAAGTATTATATAGTATTATTTATTATAATACTATATAATACTTTATTATAATAATTTTATTAATGATACGAAAAGTACGAAACAAAAGGTATACAGGATACATCGAAAACATCTACAATATACCATCCTCCATCTACCATCTACCTTCTACTATCTACCTTCTATCATCTACACCATCTACCATCTACCATTTACTATTTACCATTTACCATCTACCACCTATACCATCTACCATTTACTATCCTCCATCTACCATCTTACCATTTACCATTTACCATTTACCATTTACCATCTACCATTTACCATCTACCTTCTACCATCTACCATCTAGCATCTAGCATCTAGCATCTAGCATCTACCATCCACCATCTAGAAAGGTAGAAGCACTTAGGGAGAAAACTATAATTTAATTTTAACTTTTTTATAAACTGTAATTTATACACATCTGGTATCTTAGGGTTGCTATATTGATTGATACATCAAATTAATGTAAATTTAGGAACATTAACTCGTGACAGGCGAATATCAGTCACTTTTGTTGTTGGTATTAGACACTTTGTTTAGACATTTGATTGGCCATATGAGTTCTTGTAAACTATAGTATCGAAATCATCGTGGTGATCATTTTGTTTAGCTTCCTCGAACTTACCATTGATGGTGAAATCTTTCGTTTCGATAACGTCTTGCAACTCGATATTTTCAGGAGTTTTGTAGTAATTCGATTCCTCGATGTTCAGTTTGAGCCCTTATTCGCTCGATGAGTTCATATGACAGATTGCAAAATTAAATAAAATTCACTGTAATCACTGTAAATTCACTATAATACATAGATCTCTAATGAAATGGATTCAGTATACAACAAAAATAATGACCAAAAAAAACCTATCCAGTGTGTAACAGAGAAAGAAAAAAGATTTCGTCCTTGTCTTTAAATTCGAATTTTCGAAATTCAAATTCAAAATTTTTATATAAGGAGGCTACGAGATTATTGTTAAAAAAACTTCATCACAGGATGAAGTTAGTAACAAAAGCTTTTGGTCAAAAATATTACCTATTTTACTTGACATATGAAACATATGATGTTTGTGCGATTTTTTTTTTTTTTTGTGATTAGATTTCCATTGTTAATTTCTTATCGGTGATTTTAAATTCTTGCTGTTTGTTTTTATCGGTTATTAAAATTTTTTCGTATTATTTCGTAATAATTTCTAATCTTACATTTAACTTCATTTTGTTTTTATTGGTTGATTTTAATTTCGTAATAATTTACTTTTGTTTGTTTTCAGTGATTTTAAATTTTCGAGTAATTTAATATTTTTCGTGTAATTTAATTTTTTGAATTTAATTAATTCGTAATAATACTCAAAATGTTTTTATCAAGGCAAACCGCTATCGAAATTTTGACGCGGGACTTAAATATTGTCAGTGAATTGACAACAGTATATATAAACGAAAATCGGACACTTGGAAGTGGTAGGAGATTTGGGGTAAATCCGGTGAACCGCAATAGATTCGAACAAGGATTATACGCAAATCTTGTCGCTGAGATGAGGCTGCATGATGGAACATTTACAAATTATCATCGAATGACGATTTTAAAAAAAAATGATGTTGGTTGTTAGCTCGCACAAAAAGTATGAAAAACAAAATAAGAAATGTCAAAAAATAGCAAAATTATATATAATGAGCACAACCACCGCTCATAATTTTTATTTTTATTTTTTTACTATGTTGAATGCTTGCGGTGAAAAATGTGCCCAAAATTTAAAACTATTTCAACTCAGGAGGGGAAATTTATTCATTTTTCGTATGAAAAATACACAAATTTCCCCTTGATTCGCAAATCAATTTTTTGATCACGTACATGTACGAGTCTGTAACCGGGTCGATCTCAATAATTTAACTAATATCCTGCCTTATCCTTCTAAGTATATGTCAAAACAGATATACGATGGGCCTGGCCAAATATCCAGGAGATCAATTATTTAGTTTTAAAAATATAATATAAAATATTTTTGTATTTCACTTACAAAACTTTATTTTTCGGAATTAAGTACAGCAGAGTTTAATACAGCAGTTTTCGGAAATAAGTTTTTAGAGCAAGAGGAATATATAAAAAGACCAGTAAAACTATAAAAAAAATTTGCTCCATTTCTTGTTGTTGTTTTTAATGTTATTTTTGAACGATACTGTATCAAAACCTTCTGTAATACAATAAGTTTTGTATCCATGTTGTATCCATGTTATTATTAAAAATATGCTATAATAGTAGCATAACAGCTATAACCGTGCTGTAATAGTATCTGTATTGTCAAACTTGTTCTGCATGTTAGTTTTCGCGTATTTGATGCTCGATGGACCATGAATTTACTATAAAGGATGGGCCATCTAACGGTTTAAATTTTAACCACCGGTTATTTTGAATCTGGCAATACTTATGTCATTCTATTCTGTCATAAAATTCAGTATATTATCTCCACTGAACGAAATGAATCGATTAACGCTTGAGCAACGTTGGGATTTATTGGAAATTAATTTCCAAAACAAAGACAATTGATCGGAAATTGCACAAAAATGTCGTGCAAAATTTGGTCGCAGAGAAGGGCCAACAGTGCCCAGTATACACAAGTTTATTGTTAAAGTTCGTGAAAAGTTCTGGTTTCATTGTTAATGCGCCAAGACGTGAGCGTGTTCGTGCAGTGCGTACACCCGAAAATATCGAAGCTGTCACTGTGAGTGTGCGTGAGAATCTATCAACATCAAATCGTCATCGTTCTCAAGAATTGAACATTTCACGCACCAGTTTACGTCGAATTTCGCGAAAAGATCTCGGTATGACGCCATACAAAGTTCAATTGCTTCAAGAGTTGAAGCCGCATGACCATCCGTTTCGTTTTCACTTCTCTAGATGGGCCAACGAGAAACTGCACGATTTTGCCAAAAAAAAAATCATCTTTTCGGATGAAGCTCATTTTCATCTTGGTGGGTACGTTAATAAGCAAAATTGCCGTATTTGGGGCTCAGAAAACCCACACGTGGTCTTACAGAAGCCAATGCACCCATTACGAGTGACAGTTTGGTGCGGCTTGTGAAGCGGAGGCATCATTGGCCCATATTTCTTTGAAAATGAGGACGACACAACCATTACGGTCAATGAAGAAACCTATCGCACCATGATAACCAATTTTTTTGCGCCCACTCTTCATGGTATTGATGTGAACGATGTTTGGTTTAATTAGCCGAAATGGCTATGTCAATTGGCTGGCATTTTTTCTGTGGGGTGCCGTTAAAGACAAGTGTTATGCCGACAAACCAGAGGCAATTGAGCAATTGGAGGCCAACATTCGTGATGCCATCGCCTAGATACGACTCCATACACTCGATAAAGTGCTCGTAAATTGGTCCGATCGAATGGGGTACTGTGAGGCCAGCCGCAGTAGCCATAAGAATGAAATAATATTCCATCTCTAACCGGAATTTCTAACCGTTTTTGTTTTATTGCATTTTTAAATTTAAACTTTTAATGACCCACCCGTTACTTTAGATAAAAAAATTGTTTCTATTTTTACTGACAGCAGAAAGTAATTACATCGGAAGCGATATGTCCTCAATTTGTACTTATCCAGCAGCCCTGGAAACCCTGGTCCAATCATTAATTTTTTGGGTTGACATCACAAAAATATATTGCTAACCGATATTTTCGCGTTAAATATAAAGAAGTTTTCGAACTAAAACCAATATCAGCAGGGGATCCCGAAAATAGTATCCTGGGGCCAGTACTGGATTTACTTTATACAAGCCACTTGTCCAACACAAGCGAGATAACAATAGCTACTTTCACTTCAATTGTGATGAACCTGCGGAATTAGATAGATAACATTTGTAAATCAAATCGTCATCAATTTGTGAATTTCTAAGTTCGTTAGGTTTAAATTTAAGTTGCTACTCCCATTTAATGAGTCCAATTAAATGTGCTTATTATACCAATAAAATATAACTGTAAAATTTACTAATTTCGAAAGTGTATGATTCCGAATCATATTTCCAGCCTTAGAAAGTGTTAACCAAATTATAGTATAACAATTGCATTCTTACCTTAATTCCCATTGAATATTCTTTAATGTAAATTATACACTAAAACACCTGTAATGAAATAAATTATAGACCAAATTTAGGATTTTTTTTTTTGTAAAATGCATAACATAATTTATAAATTAATGATTTAATTTTGTGTAAATTGACACTTTAAAATTTACTGGAACATAACATGTAGTTTAAAATAAAATAAAAAGTGTTAATGATGCGCCATCAAATAAATGTATTGTACATATAATTTTATGGTCAGTCATACAGAACACTTTAACGTTTTATAACCCAGTACCATATGTTTGTATATAATTTCAGATATAGACATAACAAAGCCGCAGCCATATACTATATATAGATATAAAACATTTTAATGCCCCGTTTTCGGTCATCACACTAAAATGTTACATCAACCCCAGCAAAATACAAAATTTCATCAAAATCCTTTGCAACATCTATTGAATTTACACTCAGGATCACAATCTATATCCACAACTAATAACAATAATAATAACAATAATTCTATTATTGATAAAACTTTAACAACAACAACAACAAACGTCAATAATTTGAATAATCATCAACAGTCAACATTGGATGCGGTAAACGATCAAATTGGTAAATCATTTACAATTGCCGCGATTCTAGGACTAAAGAAAAATGTTGCTGCGGTCGCTGTTGCAGCAGCAGCGGCCGCCGCATCGGCAACACATAGTGAAAATTTGAATGGTATAAATAATGGTTGCAGTGTAGGGACAAATTTTAATGACGTTATGAATCTATCGATAAATCACCATCATCAACATCATCAACTTATTCATAGTAATGGCAACAGTAATAATATAGGAAATGGTAATAATAACAATAATAATAATGGAAAATTTGATTTTAATCGACTTGGACAACATTTTCACAACTCTGGTTTGCACAACAATAGTAGTAGTAATAATAATACAACAAATTCAGCCCTACAAAGTTTACAACAATTGCATCAGCATCATACGAACACATCGGGATTTCATGCAATTCGAGATCGGCAAAGAGGTTAGGTTTCTTATATTAAACAATATTAAATTATAAGAAAAGTATTTTAACAGTTACTTTATATTATTTCATAGAAAACACAAGCAAAAAAGCAGCCCTTAAAAGTAAACGGGTCCGAACAATATTCACACCAGAACAATTGGAAAGGCTCGAAGCGGAATTCGAACGACAACAGTATATGGTCGGACCGGAACGATTATATTTAGCACATACCCTTCAATTGACCGAGGCACAAGTTAAAGTGTGGTTTCAAAATCGTCGAATAAAATGGCGAAAACATCATTTAGAAATAACACATCAACGTTTGGCGTTGCTACGGCAACGACAAATTCCCACGAATAGCTTAGAACATAATTTAATGAGTACACCGCCGACATCCGAACAAGATTTAACAATTTGTTCTGATTCAATGGACACGGGCAGTATTCCGGATATTGGCGATGATTCATAATTTTTTTTATCTATATAAGAAGTCAGATGACGTCATTTTTATTATTATTACTATTGCATACAGGGAACTATTAAATGTAAAGACAGATGTAATAATAAAAATCACTATTATTTCAATCAAAATTATTTTATAGTAACTATTATTATAAACAAACAAAAAAATTGTAAATAAATCGAATAAATGATTAAAAAGTATATATTAAACATTTTTGCAAGTTCCAGCATCTATACTTAATGATTCATGAAGTGATAACAAATCGGTATTACATCCTTTACTCTTTGGGATTTAAACTCGATACTTACCGAAACAAATGCCTCAGTTTTAACCACGTGCTAATTTCGCACTTAAACTATAACAAAAAAAATGTTACGATGCCTCTAGATTATACCTCGCGACATCTATGTTCAAATAGAAAAAACAAAAAATAGAAAATGTATGAGAACAAAAGAATAAAAGTGGAACTATAAAAGAGATTCTAATGCTGTGTGCCTTAATCGACTAAACTAACTAAACTAAATTATAATGAGTTCGTTCATGCTATTTCTAGATAGGTGGAACTACACAAAAGTAGATAAAAGTCACTAACTATGCCTCAACTAGAAACTAGGCTCAACCAAAAAGTATTATAGTTTATTTATAGTTTAAAAATATTATAGTTATTTTATTCTTTTTGTGAAAAGTCACTGAAAACTTACCACGAAAATTTAGCTACCACCTATGAGGCAATAGCGGAAGCTTGAACAATTTGAAAAATTTAGTTTGAAAAGTCGATTAAGGCACACAGCACTAGAATTCAGCACACTACTTTTCTAAAAGAAATGTTATTGCAGTTTATGATTGAGTCAGAGAATAATATCTAATGATTAAATGGCTACAACCTTTAACAAACTGAGCATACTAGATAATGATCATAATGGTTGAGGAAGGAGTAGAAGTTGATAAGCTTTGAGAATTAATTTGAAAAAAATAACGCCGCAAAATTATTTAAAAACCATAACATGAGTTGACCTGGAAACATTGCACTTGGCAATCTGGAGTGTAAAATCAGTTTTGAACTATATATGGAAAAAGCAAAAAGTGCGACTTGGAATGTTGTTGTGATTGGCTTTTTTATCTTCAGACAGCTCAAGTTTAGTAAAAAATGGATACAATTTGGTCTCAGCAGCTAAGAAATAATTGGCCTATTTTAATGAAAATTTAAACAGTTTGTGTACTTGTGGAGTAGACGAAAATGTCTTAAGATTTCTTTATGTTTTCTGCGTACCGGGGTGCACGTTGTAAAACTTGTAAGCGTAATGGTGTCTCCATATATTTTTATTTCTTTCTCGAATATTGAAAAATTTTCTTTTCACCTATCGGTGGCATCTGCAAGTTATATTTATTCAGGGTCGCGGACCTGATTTAGATATGTACTTTACCGATGCTGCGTACTCTTTGCTAAAATTGCTTTCGTTTTTATTTTTGTTTCGATGTCGACATTCGGGAGTGCATCGCCACATTACCCCCTTCCTAGTGAGCGAAGTGAACGCTACTCCAGGAATTTAGCTGAACGTTTTGATTACCGACTTGATCTTGTTTGGTTATGGACCGTCAGTGATGGCTATTCTATAGGATTGCTAAATGTCAATGTTTTTGTGACCGAATTTTGTGGTTCTATTTTCTGTGACCTATATCCATCGTTTGTGGTACTGGCTTTACGTTGGTTTCGAAAGGCTCCTCCCGCGTCATGAAACATGGTTTTAGCCTGTTAATTGAGATGTTTATATTCCTGTCCTTTATCTTGACTGCAAAATATTTGTCACTACACCGAATAATTTGGTATGGCCCTTCATACGGTCGCTGCAAAGCTGTTTTTAGTACATCTGTTCTAACGAAAACGTGACTGCAATCCCTCAAATCTTTGAAAACGAACGTATTTTCTTTGACATGACTAGAAACTAGAGTGGGTAGGATGCTATTGAAATGCTTCCGCAACCCCAATATAATTAACGGGAGTGTCTTGGTCCATTGTGTGTTACCGTGACACATGATTGCAGCCTTCAGCGTTCGATGTAGTCTCTCGATCATCCCATTGCATGCGGGATTGTACGCAGTAGTTCGCTTGTGTTTGAACCCAAGTACCTTAGCAAGTTCAGTAAACAGCAACGACTCAAACTGTGAGCCTTGATCCGTTGTACTTGTAATGCTGACCAGCACACCAAAACGACAAATCCATTCCTTGACTATCGCATTTGCTACTGTATCAGCTTTTATATCCGCTACTGGTATAATCTCGGGCCAGCGTGTATACCTATCGATCAGTGTGATGCAATATTTGCTGCCTTCTGACGGTGGAAGAGGCCCGATGATGTCCAAAAGGATATTGGCGATTTAACATGTCTAGATACTTTTGCCTTTTGACACGCGACACACAATTTTGCCATTAAATTAACGTCTTTGTTCATCCCCGGCCATACATATCTTCCTGCTACCATTTTCGTAGTTGTGCGGATCCCTGGGTGAGACAAGTTATGCATGCTGTCGAAAACTCCTCGGCGAAACTTCTCTGGAATGTATGGCCTCGGTGTAGCAGTAGAACTGTCGCAAACATCTCAGTGTCTAGCCCAAATACTGGTAATTTCTGTAACTTCAGGGATTTATTTGACTGAATCAATTCAGCCATCACAGGATCGGATGCTTGTTCTTCTGCTATTAGCCTGTAATCGACTGCACTGTATAAAGCTACCTCCTCGATTCTTGACAAGGCATCGGCTACCGTATTGCTTCTACCCGCGATGTGTCGTATGTCCGACGTAAATTGCGAAATAAAATCCAGGTGACGCCGTTGTCTAGGTGATGCTTTATCCAAATTTTGCTGCAAGGCGTATACCAATGGCTTGTGGTCTGTAAACAGGATGAATGAACGTCTCTCTAGGATATGCTTGAAATGTTTGACCGCGCTGTAGGCCGCCAAAAGACCGCGATCATAAGCGCTATATTTACGCTGTGCCTCATTTATTTTTACCGAAAAAAAAACCAAGTGGTGTCCAAACATCCACTAACTGCTGTTGAACAACAGCCCCGATTGCTATGTCAGACGCGTCGACCATAACTGTCGATGGCTTTATACCATCGCTTGAGATCTCGTGACCCAAGAATGTGACTACTGGTTACCCAGTAGCAGCAAATGTTCCTCGTCCAGCAAATGTTCCTCCATGGATTGCGATGCCACCAGCAAATCGTTAATATACGACATACGATATACGATATCCAAAGATGGATGCATCTTTGAAATGTCTGTGCAGCGTTTCTGAGGCCGAACGTCATTCTGACGAATTCAAAGGGCGTGCAAATAGCCGTCTTGTGAATATCCTGCTCTTCCACTGGAATCTGATGGTATGCTTTTACCAAGTCTATAGTAGAGAATACTTTGCAATTGTCCAACTGACAAGAAAAATCCGTCAAAAATGGAATAGGTTATCGGTTCGGCTTGGTTTGTGCTTTTAGCATGCGGTAGTCGCCGTACGACCGCTACGATACATCTTTTTTTTAACCAACTGTAATGGACTTGACCACTCTGAGTCCGAAGGACGACATATGCCCTGACTTAACATAATGTCGAATTCTTTTCTTGCAATCTCAAGCTTTTCAGGCGAAAGGCGTCTCACCTTCGCCGCGCAAGGCTGTCCGGTTGTTGCGATAGCATGTGATACTTTAATGTTTTTGGCCTCGCAATTCAATTTTTCCACGGTTATCTCTTTATGTCTTTCTAGTAATTTAAAAATGTCCAAACTTATTGATTTAGCTGAAATTGTTTTGAGTTCCGATGATGGTCCTGTAACAATTCTCATAGATCGCACATAAATCGATGAGAGTGGGTCAATCAATTTCTTATTTTTGACGTCTACTAGCAACCCGTGTTTTAGGAAATCTGCTCCGATAATAGCTTTGTCCACATCTGCTATCACGAACTCCCGTATAAATTCCCTACGGATATTGTAAGTATCTCCGACTAAAAATTGCATGGCGTTATGCTTCTTTGAGCTTTGTCACCGAATCTGTAATGATATCAGCACAAAGGAAACCGGCGAACTTCGCTATCGCTACGTTTACGAACTGACCTGGCTCGTTGTCGATAATAGTTAGACTGGCTTGGTGCTGTACTCCTACTATGTGTCAGACTATTTACCATTTTAGTCAAAACGTCAATTTGCTTTGTTAATTTGACGATCACATGGGCATGGCTGACCGCGCACACTTCAGTCACTCTTTGAACTTCTAAAATTCTGTCCGCCGTTGCTGCTAATTTATCGATGTTGCTTTCTTCTAAACTTGTTAGAACTATTTGTGCCTGGGAAGGTAGCGTTGCAGCCACAGATTTAAAAATACTGAGTCTTGTATCTGCGTTTCCGCGAGGCCTTGCATCTCCCTAAGCAAGTCAGATGGTTTTCTATCGCCCAGCTGTAGACCCTTCAACAATCTGTCCAGCTTTATTTTGGCCGAGTCGCTCAACCGTTCGATAATCGTCTTTTTAAGATCATCGTAATTTGATTCTTCGGGAGGTTTTAATATTAACCGTACTTGTGATTTTACGTGTTGATTTATTAACCGTACGTGTGTTTTTACTTCGCCGGATTAGTATATCCGCACCCAACTATGACGCCGTTATATAATTACACCGCTTGTATGCGTTCACGTCGTTGATTTGGCAACGCGAGATAGTTTTTTATGTTTAATTACTTTGCACACTGCCCTGGTACGTTTTTGATCACGTCGGGGTCACCAGTTTGGGGTAGTTATTGAGTGTTGGACTACTGGAATGGCTCCCACTCACCGTTCCCAGTGAGAATGACTCCGAACAAATAATTTTACGCTCTTCACGTATTTTTTATAAAAAATTTACTTTTTTTTATTTAGTTCACAGTGGTTTACATTTATGTCCACAAACTGAAATGACAACTATATTTTATCCTTAATGATTTTTACCTTAGTTTTATCACACGAAACTGTCTTAATATTTCTTCGTTTTCTGCGTATCGACGTGCACGTTGTAAAACTTGTAAGCGTAATGGCGTCTCCATATATTTTTATTTCTTTCTCGAATATTGAAAAATATTCTTTTCACCTATCGGTGGCGTCTGCAAGTTATATTTATTCAGGATCGCGGACCTGATTTAGATATGAACTTTTCCGGTGCTGCGAACCCTTTGCTAAAATTTTATTTTCGTTTCGATGTCGACGTTCGCGAGTGCGTCGCCACATAATCAACATAACTTATTTATGAGGTATCATTGGGCTCAATCGTAGCACTATTACATATTTTGGATTTTTTGATTGTAATGCGCGAAACGTTATCATTCCTAGCATAGCATGGTTTGAATTTAATTTGTCTATGATATCCTTGTAAGCATTGCCAGCACGTTGGTCGAGCACACCAAATAACTCGTTGGTAACTGTGCCAATAAAGTCTAAATGTGATTTTTTTGGTTGACCTTATTACTTATTACTTCAGTAATTTGGCGGGATTTTACACATATTTACGGCGAGAGGCTTTTTTACTGGCGTTTGATGTTTTGCAATCGTCATTATGTCAAGGTTTTCTTGATTTTTTGAAGGTAAAGAGAATGGCTACACTAGCAGTATTACCGAAAGCAAAACAAGGGTGCTTTTCAACCTCTTAGTGGGTTTAAAGCTGCAACCATTTCAGCCACCAGCCGGTGTAAAGGACTTAGAATATGTGTTACAATCGTGTAGGTTGGACTAGCGTTCTACTTACCTACCGACTCAAGGCTATAAGTTAAGGCAAAAAGAGACCATATCGAACAAAAGTGAATTTATTTATTTTCAGCGTTTTACTTTGTTACAATTTTTGCGATCTATAAGTATAATGCGGTCACTATTGATGTGGCGAAATTATATATAGAATTCAAATACTAAAAGAATTCCACAAACCAAAAGAAAACCAACCAACAAACGGAATGATATGCATGCTATTGTTGTTATAAAATTCCCAATAAAATACAGCTAATATCGTGTATAAAACATACTCATTTTAAAGCACTGAACAAAACAGTAAAGAACCACACCTAACTTCATTCCGTTAGTAATTATTTATTTTTTTTCATTTATTTTTGTTTCGTTTTTGGCAGTTCCATTTGCAAACACACATAAAGAACCAGCTGTTCTCTGTTTCTCGAGTAGCACGAACTGTTTTTATTTTTTTTTATACATCAAATCACAGTAAATATTTATTTATTGCGTCAAAAGAAATATAAAATTCAACAACAAAATGTATTACTAAATAATTTTATGGTGTTCGGATAATTTTGTGTGTTCATCACAAAACGAATTATTTATCTCTTATCAAAGTAAAAACAAAAAATCGAGAAATGAAACAAACGAAAAATGTGTAATGGCGACATGTCAAATAATTTTTTTTATTTTATCCAATTTTCTCCTCATATAATAAATAAATGTGTTGTGATTTAGTTTTTGTAGTTTTAAGAATTATATTCTTAATAGTTTTGTTATAATGAATATAATATTGTGATATAATTTTTAATTAATAAATTACCGAAAATATATAAATTGTATACAAGTGTTAAAAAGTCATAATAAATCCAGTAGCGCAACATCAAATTGAGACAAGACAAATTTTTTTAAACCGAAATGACAAATCGAAGTCGATCAATGTTATCGGTGAATTTGGATGCGGTCATGTCAAACGATCCATTACGTGAATTGTTCGAGGCATGTAAAACGGGAGATATTGTTAAAGTGAAAAAATTAATAAATTCGACTACAGTGAATGCACGGGATACAGCTGGTCGTAAATCTACGCCACTTCATTTTGCTGCAGGTAAATTATTTTTTGTGTTATTTTATACTCCAAAAATCTACTCGACTTTACAACAACACTGAAATGGGGAGTAACTAGATGAAATGTTCAGTGTCTTTCTTAAGTATCTTCATCGACTTTATTTTGTTTTGGATTTAGTTTGTGGATACAAAACACGTATGATTGTGTCTTACTTAGCGACGATGTATGTATGTTGTTCTTGTGTTGTTAAGAATCTCCACTCTTAATTTTTAATATTCCAAAAGAAATCAAAACGAATAATGACAAATTGTAATAAATTCGATTAAGAAAATTGTTAATATATGAATTTAGCATTTGAGGTGATGAAAGTTATAATTTTGCTTTTTAAGTTATATACGGAACTTCTTGCAGACGACGATTGCGTTGTCAGTATTGGTTTATCAATTTTTTTGAGTATTGATTTATGAATGAGCCCAAATTTGAATTAATTTATAAAAAACAGCTACGGTGAGAAATGCAATAAGGTAAGTTCGACAGACGACCTCTGTGACAGTATTTTTTATTACAGTTAAATCTAATTCCTCTCATTCGAGAGGCTTATTGCTAAGTCACACACAAAATCACACTCCAATTTGTATTCTAAAGCTGGAATATACGAAAACTACTCCTCAAGAAATTCTTAAAAGACATGACATGTCAACAGTTGTGTATATCCGTCCATTGGAATAATGGCATTGAAGTATACATCCATCAGCTATGCAAATTTGATGTTTGTTTTGTTATAGTTGTGGATACAAAACACGTATATTTGTTTGTCGTTGCTGTGTTGTTAAGGATCTAGAGTTTAAAAACCGAACTGTGTCTTAATGTGCATCTAATGCAGTAGAATGAGTTCCTAAAATAATTCTAAGAATGTTAGCAGACATGGGTTTTCTTCAACGATCTTTATGAAGTAAACCGTCAAGAAACATGCCTTTCCAGTAAAGACTAAAATGAATTATTCTTCTTGTATTGATTGTCTTAATTCCGAGCTCTTGGTATTCAGATGGAATACATTGTGGAACTTTATTTTCGTCCTTAATGGGTGTTTAAAGCTGAATTATATTCCTAGAAAATGGACGGAGGTTAGGGTGATTTTTTATCTAGAAAACGGGGAAGAATTCACAGGCCTACCCAAAGGAAGACCTATAACTCTATTATCCTTTCTGTTGAAAACATTGGAAAGACTGATTGACGTGTACATACGTGCAAAAACAAAACCCCGTAATTGGGCAACTTCTTAGCATGTGTACTGGAAAGGAGAATCTGTGGATACGGTTCTGCATTCCCTGGTGCGAGCAATTGAGAAATCAATCCACTCGAAAGAGTACTTTATGGTAGCCTTCCTCGATATAGAGGGCGCCTTTAACAATGTCAAGACGGAGGTGGTTCAGGAAGGACTGTCTTTCTTAAATGTGGACTAACCCTTAAGGAGATTGATAAATCAGATGCTAGAATGCAGGATTGTTAACACGGAGATAGGGGAATCCACCATTAGGAGGCGAGTAGTTAGAGGAACTCCGCAAGGAGGTGTCCTATCACCTCTTCTCTGGAACATAGTAATCAATGGACTACTTTTGGAACTGGAGAGGGAGGGAATAGGGGTGATAGCGTATGCAGATCACGTAGCGATCATGATCTCGGGTAGATACCTAAGCACAATTAGGGAAGTTATGCAACACGCGCTCTTAATCATTACAAAGTGGGCTGGGTATAAATCCATCCAAAACAGAGCTTGTAAACTTCACCAAGAAATATAAAATTCCGGTAGTCGTCCCTTCTACCTTAAAAGGCACGGCATTGTCCTTTACTGATAAGGCAAGATTTCTGGGCATAATTTTGGATAGTAGGCTAAATTGGAAGCCCAATATTTTAGAGAGAGAGTAAAGAGTCTACCATTGCTCTGTACTCATGTAGGAACGCCGTCACTAGGAGATGGGGTCTAAAACCAAAGCTGGTACACTGGCTCTTCACCGCTGTAGTCAGACCGATTCTGATGTATTGGGTGAGTGTGTGATGGCCAGCACTAGACAAGAAAACTTATAAAAATATGATAGAGAAGGTACAAAGCACGGCCTGCTTGCTTATAAGCGGGGCACTGAGGACACCCCCTACACGTGGCTCTGAAGGCTATGCTCTACCTTCTTCTTGTCGATATCTTTGGTAAGCAGAGAGCGGCAACTACGGCTGCACGACTCTCTGCCGTGTTTGAGTGGAAATTTCTACAGACGGGCCACTCGACGATTGGCAGTTCGCTTAAGGAGGACTTGGCGAATAGTGACTACACAATACCGATTGTATGCTTTGAAAAAGGCTTCTGGACCCTTATCCGCTCAATACCGATTGTATGTGCTTTGAAAAAAAGGCTTCTGGACCCTTATCCGCTCAAAGCAATCCTGGGGGAACAGGTCAACAACAGAAACTGGAAGTATACAATTCTACACTGATGGCTCCAAACTAGACGGTAAAGTCGGAGCTGGAGTTTATTGTGACAAATTAAATGTGAATATATCTGTTGGTCTTCCTGATCACTGCAGTATGTACCAGGCAGAGGTAGTAGCGATTGAGGAAGTGCTGACTTGGTTGATGCATAATGTCATATCCACAAGGGATATAATAATATATGTGGACAGTCAGGCGGCAATCAAGTCGCAGAAATCAGTTTCTCTGACTCCGTGGTGGCATTGAAATGCCGCCCATCTCTCAACGAGATGAGTGAGCATCTCAATATCCAGCTAGTCTGGGTCCCGGGTCACTCGGACGTTCTGGGGAACTTCAGGGCTGACGAGCTGGCAAGGAAAGGTACAACTCTCCAATTGAAACCGGAACGGGCAAATCTGGGGAGGCCTATAGCAGCGCTTTTTATGGCGTTTAAAAAAAAAGGCGATAGCCTTGGCACAGAAGAGGTGGAATAACACCATAACATGCAATGCAGCGCGGCAAGTCTGGACGAAACTGGACTTAAAGCGCTCCAAAACACTAATAATCCTACGTAGATCTGACTTAAGTATAGTCGTGGCACATCACAATGGACCGTCACCGGTCTAAGTGTGCGTTAGCAGCCATTCTAACCTAACCTAACCTAACCTAGAATTTATCTTTCGTCAAAGTGAAACACTTCTGAACAACATCAAATTCAATCAGTCCAACCAGGTTCTCGCATGGCCTTGTCACTAATGATATATGTGCGACATCCTAAACGGATGGCACAGCGATATCTGATAGAAGATCGATCCTTTCGTAACGTATTTGCAAATGTACTTAATCGATTTGCCTGAAAATTCACATTGGTGTGTGCTTTGTATATGTTGTGATATAGAGAATATCCTCGATGCCTGCATAATATAAATACAATAAGTACTCATAAGAAAAAAACAGTTTACCCATTGTGTTCCAGATGTCGCGTCGATAGAATATCGTCAAAATTTAGGATAAATATATGATATTTAGGCGATTATACATTTAACAATTTTTTGATTATTTTAAAACGATACCAGTAGCGACATCTAGCACGTCAATGGGCTAACATACATGGTAGTACTATGTGTATTTATATTATGATGCCTGTTATTGTTACTTATGAGCCAAATGGCGCGGATATTTTTTTTTACACATTCCTTCACGGTTACACATTCACGGTGAACGTGAATTTATAGCCTCGCATAGTCCATGAATCATTTTTATGTCACGTTATCATGCAATTCTGGGTCAAAGGTTCTATCCGGTATTTCTGCTGAGATGAAATCATCAATGAGATCAACTGTTATCTTCTCTCATCAAAATGAGTATGTGGCAATTAGCTTTTTTGCCACTCTACCGAATACATCCAAAAACAGGGGTCTCCAAACACATGCGGTTTAACACTGAAATCCATCAGAAACTTTAATTTTTGCTTGAATACTCTGGCAGTTAAATCATGACGATGTATTTGTGTTTGTCCTGGTGCCAATTCAGTAACAATTTCCGTCTATGTTTGTGGACTGCCAGTAAACGTTGCTGGCAGAATAACAGGTTGGCCTATCACATTTAAATTGAAGTCGTTCTGATTGGTGATCTCATTACGTACAACTATACATAGCTCCATGAGCAACAGAAGGTAGCGAACTATCAACGGTGTTATCATAGGCGTATGCACTGCGTTTCAAATCTATATTTACGCGCCGTCTTAGTTCCGAAACTTTTCTCCGGTCATTTATTGGTCGGCTTGCAGGATTTTCCGTTCATTTATATGATGGTACCCATTTTTTTCGTTTTGCATCTATTTGTTGTCGCAATGCTCATTGTTCATTTGTTTCCATGACACTTTATAGTGTCTGTGGCTCCGCGTCTTGTCGTCGTATCACTCCCAGTTCTCTTACATTTTGACGGCGCGTATCTTACTTCTTCGCTTTCGTTCACTCGTGCATTTCTTTGCGAATGGATTCCTCTGTGGCTTCTTCCGAATTTTGCATGTCCTACTCGTGGCATATTTTAGATTGTTCTTGACGTATAATAAATTGACCGTGGGCGCAAAGCCGATAATGGGGTTCATAAGAAAACAATAGGATCTTTAACTCAATCATTTTGTCCATCGCGATACCGGATGGGTAAACTGGTGCATTATGTCTTGTTAAATAAAATGTCCTTCTTCGCCAACTCAGGCTGTTTTTTCTTGATTTCATCACTCAAACGCTGCAATTTCTTCGCACAATACTCCCCATTGATTTTATTTCCTTTCTGTAAATAATCAATGAACATATCCCATGCGGACATCAAAAACCTAACGCCATGTTTTTGCCAACAGATGGAACTTCCCTCTTTGGAGTAGATTCTCCTCTTTCGGTCCATTGTTTTGACTTTTCCTTAGTCTCAAGTATGAACTGGTCAGACCATGCTTGGTTATAAATCGCATCCATTCTTGGTTACGATTTGCAGTAAATATGGCTTCATAGGTCAGTTTATTTTACCTTTACATTGAAAATAGAAACAAATTTGTTGAAATCGAAAAAAAGCTTAACTGTTTTTAAAATGGTGCATGTAAAAGAAAGACATAACAACAATGGTATTGTTGGTACTCTTGGTTCATGCTCCGCTCCGAATATGGTTGAAGCAAAGGAACGACACCATCTTGTGATTGGTGCTACTGTGGGTAAAAAATATATTCACACCAATTCATCGGTCAGTTATATTTAAATTATGCCCTGCATTTAGGAGTGTGTGACACGTAGTATTCGAATAGAGTTGAAAGACCGCGATGATCAAATCTTAGATTTAAATCTTTTATGATAGAATGAAAATGAAAGTGTTAAAGCAACGATGTAATAGGAGAAAAAGTGAATTATGATAACCTGCTAGAGAAGTCAAGAAAACTCATTACATTCATTAAGAAATCAACAGATCACAATAACGAAGAAAACGCAAGTATTCGGTAACGAATTCGAGCAACATTTTGACTTCTAGTCATTCAAAACGGAAACAGTAATTTGCGAGACATTTAAGGAATTCAAAGCGTTGAATATGATAGAGATATTGACCTTTTCTGCTCTAAAAATACTTCTAAAATTACCTGTCGAAAATCATCTCAGTCGTGAGGACGCAACATTGAAAAGCACTGAAAAATGTACAATTCATGTTGAAGCTTTCGGAATAAACAGGGAAATTAGTTATAAGCTCATACAAAATTGAAAAATTCGTATAGAAGACCGAATGAACAAATATATTAAAAATTCATTGCAAAGCCTCAATGATCCCATGGTCTTTCTAGTCTTTTTGGTGTCATCGATGGAGAAGTAGAAGGTGTAGTTCAACAGTTACCTAATACTGACGAAAACGAAAAATGGTCTTAGCAAGATGATTTGAATATCCTGCTTCAAAAATATCAATCGTCAGTAGAATTGGGAGGTTCAGATTTAAAATAGCTAACTAGGTAATATAATGCTATACTTTGTATCAAACTAATGTTGGACTTGTATTTTCAATACGCCATGATTTAGTATGAATGACCAAACCCCTTCCCTTTAAAACTGCCACATGGTAAATGTACGCAAATGTCTCCATGTTACTATTAAAGAATGTTCGCAACAACGCGAACTACTTTATTTGGTCGTCATACACTTTGACAGTTCATTTATAGCAATCGTGAAGTTTAGACGTGGTCAATTTATTATAAAAAAATATTCAACTTACGATTTGCAAACCTTAATCGTCGACTAGAAAACTACGTGAAATTTTGTATTCATAGTAACAAATAACAATGTGCCATCAGAAACTATTTATCGTTTAGTGATTAATTTTGTAGAAGACAGGTCTCTGACATGTCAATAAAATAACTGGGAGAAATGTCCCCACAACATAATATCTCAATAAATTGTAATATTGATTGGTCTTTATAGTTACCATATTTAACATTTCCGGACTTCTTTTTGTGGAAATATCCAAAAAGTTGTATAGTTTATGCCAACATTCCAGAATGCCAAAATAAACAAGGAAACCTTCCCGCTGAGCGCCATCTGGATACTTTCACGAGATTTTAATTGCCCAGTAATAAAGATACAAATCTGCCTTGCTTCTTTATGAAAATCATCCCATTTGGCGCTAGGAAATTTCTATCTCAAAGTTATCGAGACCATCTACTTACTATAAAATAAAGTATAGCCCTGGGACATTAGAAATTAGAGTTCAATTTTTGAAAATTGGGGCAAACATTTTTAATCCATTTTAACGATTCGTTACGAGCGAAATTTATGTTATTACGTACTATACTATAAAATTATCATCACTCGATTAATTAGCTATTTCGTCACCCAATAATACAACTTTATAAAACGACACAAAATTATATAATCATTTTATGATAACTAGCTTATTTAGGTATATGCGCTTAAATGGATACATCACACGATCACAAACCATTTTATTTACTTTCTCTTTTAGAAATGACCTAAACAATCTACAATAACATTTTAAATGCGCCGCCACACATCAATAATACAGCACAGCCTAATATAGTGACCGTGACACACATCGATTATTATATTAAGTTTTTCAAAAAATATAAAAATAAATTAACCATTTAAACTAAGATTGGTTGTTCGAATCTGGATTAATGTTAAAGATATCGAATTTGTAAGTCAATTTTAAAAAAATCATAAATGACCGCCCTTATCTCTATAATTAAATTTACTACAGTATATTTCGTTGCTTGACGAAATATTTCGTAATTAATTGCAATAGCTCTTAACCAGAAGAATACTATACACGTCTATGTTATGAGTCATCGGTATACAAAAAAAAAAAAAATATGAAAGAAAGTTATGATTACGCTAAAAATAAATTCGTAAATATTTTTAAAAATATCACGCGTGCCAACAAAAATGTATAAGCTAGCAGCTACTTCAATCACCTTTTGAGACATATGAACTTTGGCAGTTCGCCGATGATATAAAACATATACAGAAACATAATTTTGTTTAGTTATAATGTCTGTTTTTTTTTTGTATGTTTTTGGCTTTTTTCTTGTGGTTTATTATACATCTATGAATGTTATGGACAAGGTCGAAATATTGTCGTTGGCACGAAATTTAGTTTAACAGGCAACCTACATTTTCAATGTTTGAATTTTTTGTTTTTATTTTTTTTTATGTAGACAATATACAAATTATAGATATTGGAATGAGATGGTAAATTATCTTGGACTCGTCTTAAGCTATTCAAAACGACAAGGATAGTTATAAGTTAGATAGTATTTTAGTTACATGATTGTTTTAGTATTTAGAAACTACAAAATGTAGTAGCCAAAATAAAAATGAGTTGAGTTGAGCGTGAGGAGAGTGCTGAATTAATATGACAGCTAACTTCAGGCTTTAATCTGTGGTTCTCTTTCTCTGATATAGAGATATGAATATTTTGTTTTATATAGAGTCAGTGTGTGTTTTAAGTTTATGGAAAAGTGTAAGCGGAAAAAAGAATACAAAAAAGGTTTATGTTTATAATAAAAAGAAATAAAACTAGTTTTGTTACAGTTATTTGAGTTACTTTATTTAAATCTTTAAAAATGCAATAATATTTGTCCATTACTTTAGATTAGAAGTGGGATAAACTAAAAAAAAGAAAAAAATCACGTGCGTACGAGTGAAAAGTGAGGTTAATGTTATAAAACCCAACCACAATGGACAAATATTTTAAAATGAATAAGGACGATATGATTGCTGAGTGCACCAAAAGAAATATGACAGTCGACGGCTTACAAAATTATTTGATCATCGAATTGCTGAAAGTGGATATACAAAATATTCCAACGCCACAGAGATCAGCGACACATGAAACGTTCCAGACACCGGAATTACGAGAAGCAAATATGTCGGCGCATCAGATAAAAGCCAGTAAAGAGTTAGTAGAGGATTTCGGAGGTGACAATTATTATTTGCGATGGGAACGACAAATTGATTGTTCGCGAAACATATGGCGTAGATGATGCGAAAATGAAACTAATCGTCATTGCAAAGCTAAAAGGAAAAGCGTGCGAATGGTTTCATTCGAAACCTAATTTTATGCAATACGACTTGCCACAGCTGTTAAATGAGTTTGGTAAAACTTTTTATCACAGGCCAGATAAAGTACAACTCAGGAAAACGTTTAACAAGAGAACATGGAAGTTCGGAGAAACTTTCATGGCATATTATCATAACAAGATAATTAACAAGAAGCTGGAGGCTGAAGAAAATAGTTTCTGTGGACTAAACAACTCGCAGTTGGTGGTTCTTGGAGTGGTAGATTGTTATGTGAAAATATTGAATTTTGAGTTTAGAATTAAATTTAGGGTTATCCCGGATGATGCGACGAACCATGCTTGTATTTTGGGACGGGAATTTATGAATATTAACGGTCTTAAATTGGAATTTAACCCAAATAAGAGAATAGAACTACGGTATAATAATAGAGTGAATGATTCATTAAGGTTGAATGATTCTGATAATTTTTCTAGTCAGATTTTAAATATCGAGATTGGTGACTTGCAGGAAGTTTCATTGTTAAATGTTGGTGAAGTTAATGCCGCAACCTGTACGAAGTTGTTATCAATCGTTGACAGGAATTATTTGAATAGTGAAGAGACTGGAAAGAGTAATTTTGATTACGAAATAAAAATAACATTGAATTCAGACGAGCCGTTTAGTTTTCGACCTCGATGATTGTCTTTTTACGAGAAGGAGAAAGTTGAGGATTTGCTTTCGCGAAAAATAATTCGACCGAGTGATTCTCCGTTTGCTTCGCCCATTATTCTTGTTCCTAAGCAAAATGGCGAAATGAGGATGTGTATTGATTATATGAGTACATTAAATAAACGAACGGTTCGTTGTAATTAGCCGCTTCCATTGATCGAGGATCATTTGGACAGATTAAAAGAAAAAAAAATGGTTTATAACACTTGATTTGAAAAGTGGATTTTACCATATTCGGGTGGAGGAAAGCTCAGTTAAATATATGTCGTTCGTGACGCCAATGGGCCAGTATGAGGTTTTGTGTGTTCTATTTGGTCTTACCAAACCCCTGAAGTGTTTCAGAAGTTCGTTAATATTATCTTTAAAAATATGATTTGGGATGGTAAAGTGTTAGTTTATATGGATGATATTCTGAGAGCTACCGAGACTATAGTTGAGCATTTTCAGATTTTAATGGAAGTTCTTGATCTCTTGAGTGAGAATCTTTTGGAATTACAATTGACAAAATGTAACTTTTTGTAATGGTTGTTGAGGAAAATAGTTTGGAGTTTAATTTGGCAATTAGCCAAATTAAGAGAGATTTGCTTGAAAAGGAGGAACACTATTTTTATAAATTACGAAATGGAATTGTATATCGAAAGGATGGAGATTGTTTTGCGTTCCTTCACTTTTAATTTCAAACATTATTAGAACGTATCATGTGTGGATCACTGTGGAGTTGACAAAACTGTTGATTTGATTTATAGGATGTATTGGTCTCCCAATTTGAAACGTAATGTTAGTCAATACATCAATTGACTAACAGTAATGTTAGTCAATTGCTTGAAGTGTATTGCATTTTTTCCATCAAACAGGATTCGTTTAGATTATTTGGAGCTAGTTGATAAGAGCAAGGAACCGTTTTCCATTATTCACGTCGACCATTATGGTCCACTCAATTGGACCAGTCTTAAGAATTTGCATATATTGCTAATAATTGAAGGTTTCACTAGATTTGAAAAGTTTTATGCAACTAGAAATGTTAGTAGGAAAGAAACTGTTAAGCATTTACAATCATACTTCCAGCATTACAGTCAACCTAAGGTTTTAGTTTCTGATAGAGGTACGTGCTTTGCGTCAGAGGAATTTAAAGAATTGATGGATTTGAATGGGATTAAGCAAGTGTTGGTGGCTAAGTCATGTCCATGGGCGAATGGACAGGATAAATCGATTTCTGGCTCCCCTTTTATGTAAGCTTTCAAGACCCGATTATGAATGGGATAAAGCTTTGGGTGAATCAGAGTTCGTTATGAATAATACAGCAAATAGGTCCATTGGTACCTCGCCTGCTCGTATGTTATTTGGTCAAGATCAGCGAAAATCTGATACTTTGGAATTGGATTTTATGAATAGTGTTCTGTGAAGGTTGTGCGTAGAGGAAATTAAGAAGAACGCAATATTGCAAAATAGTAAGACCCAAGCATACAATAAAAAGAAATATGATAGAAAGGTTGTCGTTCAGAGATTTGAAAGCGGTGATTTAGTGGTGATTCGTAATCCTCCGCCGCCAGTTCAGCCAAAGAAACTTAGTTTAAAGTTTTGGGGCTCTTATACAGTCAAAAAGGTACTTTCTCATAATCGTTATCTTATTGGTGATGTTGAGGGTTTTCAAATGACTCAACAACCATTTGAGGGCGTGTTTGATTCAGGTAACGTGCGAGGTTGGTTAACTGATGAATATGATTTTGGTAGTAATTTGAGAGGAGACGTAAGTTTGACTGATGATGAGAAAGATGTAATGGGATTTGATGGAACGTCATGGGTCGACGATCGGTCCGGATGGCCGAGCTGTAGTAGCCAAAATAAAAATGAGTTGAGCGCTGAGGAGAGTGCTGAATTAATATGACAGCTAACTTCAGGCTTCAATCTGTTGTTTTCATTCTCTTATATAGAGATATGAATATTTCGTTTTATATAGAGTCAGTGTGTGTTTTAAGTTTAAGAAAAGTGTACTCGGAAAAAAAATACAAAAAAGGTTTATGTTTAAAAAGGTTTACGTTTATAACAAAAAAAAAATAAAACTAGCTTTGTTAAAGCTATTTGAGTTACTGTATTTAAGTCTTTAAAAATATAGTAATAATGTCCATTACTTTAAAAAATTAAATTTTTTCCAACTACTAGTCCCACAGTCCAAGGTCCAGTAAGTTCATAATTTTTTTTATGTGTATTTGCAATTTAGCCCTTAATGTTCTAGTGAAAAGTAACGTATTTAGAACTTTAATGGCCACAATTATTTAGTAGAATTTTTCAAAGTTGGTTTAATACTTACTTTTCAATGTCTTGAAAGTTGGCCAGGTTGTGTGTTACAGATTAACTGTAATGAAAGAAAAAAAATTTATTAGTTATGTCTAATATAATAAAGCATCCCTAGTGTAGTTACAATATTTATAAAGTGACCAGAAAAGAAAGGAAGGGCAAAGTTATAATTTCCGATTTAAAGTTCATTTAATTATTTAACCGAAACACTAGAAACTTACACCGGTCCAGGTACGATGATAGTTTATAGCCATCGTGCGCTCATAAAAGATTGTAATTTTTAAGAACAAATAACAAGAATTGATTCTGCGCAAGGACAGTATGACATAAGCATACTCGTTATTGTCTCCTCATTTATAAACATTAAATTAGTAACACATCAATTACGAAACATTTCTCGTTGCAATTAATCACAACGGTAACTCGCGATAACTAAATTGATTAAATTATTTTGAGAAATAGACAACCGTCTCTATAGTGATCTTTAAACGACCATGAAAAATCAATGCTGACGTCCACTGATCTATTGCTTAGAGTGAAAGTATTATACGTCAATTATAATTGATTCGAATAGTTTTGGATATACAAGATAGTAACGCAATTCCGCAATAGTTAGCTACATCACTGCATGGTATTTTTCTAGATCGGTATAATTTTTGATATTTTCCAAGCATCAGGAAAACTACCCTGTTTTAGACTTAAGTTTTTAAACAAGCACAACTCAGAACTCTTTGTAGCGTCCATCTTCAATAAGTTGAAATAAGCTTACATCTAGCTGGAATATATTGTGTGTAATCTTTAACAAATACGCTACTGAAATATTCAGCAAAGAAATGACAGATTCTTATTAGACTTTTGGCCCTAAAATTCCATAAACGATGGCAGGCCGTTATTACGTGGGCAGTTCAATAACGTGGGCGACCTCCAAGAGATGGCTCTACAGAACAACGAATGTAAATAATTTTTGTGAAGTACAATCCCTTTAATTGGTAGCCTTACTTGGAGCCGTATGTCATTTAATTTATGTTCGACAGCCGTAAATAGTAAACACTTTCTGATTTTTTCATAATAAGGATAAAAACGATTTTAAAACGAAGCAACTGGGAAGATTTTCTGGGGTAATGATCGAAATAATCCATGATATCGTTTTGAAAGATCAAAGATAGCTGACTTCATAAACATCTCAAGAGGCCGCGTGCGTTACATTTTGCATGAATATTTGCTAAAGTTGGTTGCAAGATGGGCGCCGTTTTTTTTGCGACTGTTTTTGGAATGCATAAGGTGTGATACTCATCGACTATTTTAGGAAACAAAACACGATCACAGGAAAGTATTATATGGCATTACTAGACAAATTAAACGTTAAAATACAGGAAAAACGACTATATTATGTTGGCAAAGTAAAAAGAGCTTTTTAATCATGGCAAGCACCGGCTCACATCTCGTGAAAATTAAAAAAAGATTGAATGAATTACGATACGCATTGCTTCCGTATTCGCAGATCTAGCCTTTAATGACTACTTCCCGTTCCCAAACTTTAAAAAGGGCTTGGTAACGACGTTGAATGGGAAACTTGAGATCTATTAATTACCATGCCAAATGCTAATTTCACAGTAGATTGCATTCTATACAATTGGAACGGGAGAACGTTTGATGTTGTTCCTTTAGTTGCTTCTAACTTTATTAGTTGCTACTAAGAAACGGCATTCCCGAAGGAGTTTGGCTGTGTAGGAACTCATTTGGATAATTGCCTGTTTCGCCAGTTTCAAATTGGGCAACATTGCCTAATGTCAATTTGTCACTAAAGATCTCTTTAAATATATCATCATCATGTGGTGTCACCGGTCGTATAGTGATGGCCATCTACAACGATTACCAATTATAAAAATATGCTCTGAAAGATTTTGTAAAATATCTCAGTAATGGGTCAACTTTGGCCTGTAATACTGTTGATAACATGTGAACAGGTATTTCAATGATATCTCCATCAGTTTTTGTAAGTATTCCGTCATTAAGATCAAGCAACCACCGACTGAATTCGCCGTCAACAGAAAGAACATTGTTAATTATTTTAAATTTGTGAATTTTGTCTACTGACACTAAATTTTACTGATGTTTCCACAACAGCTGCTCTTTAAGCATGTAGTACCACAGGTACCATCACCTTTCCTCCAAATGATGATTTATTCTTTTGGGTAGCATCTATTGCATGACTGGGTGCTAATGTGCCTTCATTCAACAGAAATACTTTTGCAGCTGCAAGAGCCGAACGTTGTTTTGAAACAGCAGTTATATAAGAGGATGACCGCTCGTTAATATGAATTCCAAGACCAAATAGGGAGTGGTAAGTTTTGTCACCTGTAAACAGGTTGGCAGCTATACCTGGTGGTGCAGAAAGAAAAGCAACGTTCCTGTTATCTCTAAGAATACAAAGAATATCTCATAGGTGTAGGTTATTCGTCGAATGGGCTACGACGCATTTGTTTACCTACAGCAGGCGTGGAGTTAACTGCACGGACTTCACTTGAGGCTGTTGAGACGATTTTGAACCAGGAAGACAACGTACCGAACGTTGATTCCCTGGAAGCAATTATGACGTCGTCGAATCAATTGTATGTTTTCCAATGTGAATCTAATACCGGTCACAGTCAAGCATTGAATAATGATTATATCCTCATTATCGAACGAGACGCCGAGATATTGACTGCTGAAAGTATAGACCCGTTGCTTCAGGATGATAATGTACCGAGCATTACTGCTCAGAATGTTAGTATTTATAACTCAAATCAGTTAACTGCCTCAAAAGATTTCACATTTAGGTCTGTTCCTTTAACTATGCTGAATGATTTTAATGCTCACAGTTATGTATGGAAGCGAACATGAAAGTACTATGGGTAATCAAATAATCGAGTTATTTGATCAATTTAACTTAATTTGCACTAACGATGGTAAAACTACGAGAATAGCATCACCACCACGTAATAGTGTAACAGATTTATCTATTTGTTCAAGTCGTCTAGAACAAAGAACCATACAATGGAAAGTCTTAAATGGTAACATGAAAAGTGATTACATTCCTCTCCTAACGATCATTCCTAAAATTATCCGCATCCCTCAAATGGTTCATCCTCAATTTGACTTGACAAAAAAATATTGACTGGGATTTGTATCAAGAACATGTAACGGAAATGCTTATTCATAGGTAAATTTGTTATAATGACTTGGAAAAACTGGTTTCCCAATTCAATGAACGTACGAGCGTTAATATTGCACAAATGTAACCTTTTTATCTGATTATCCGCGTATCTTTCCCAAAAACCTAACAAATGGTGGGTTATAGTACTCACAGGAGCAAAACAAAACATTGCGAATCTTCAGCCGCTTAGAAACACCAGCATCATTTAGAGAATTTCAACGACTGGAACAGGAGTTTAAATTCTTCCGTCAAAAGAAAAAAGGGATAGCTGGAGGGAATTTTGCTCTTCTCTCAATAATCAGTCTTCACTGACAGAAGTGTAGAGAATGTAGCAAAACGTTTCAAGAATGTATCAACCGTAGTGGGCCTGCTAGGAATTCAGTCTCATTATATATAGATACCAACTTTTAGGAATAACATAGCTCCTGAATTTGTTTCCAATTCTGTTTACAGAATAGAACAAAATGATGACCAAGCTAATGATTCAACCATTTTAATTCTTTGAAGTTGAAAACGCATTTTGAAAAGAATTTACCAGTATTTGGTAAAGAACGACAACTTGCAATTTACAATAAATGCTTTTCAGAAAATGATTGTCGCTCTGAATGGTACAGAACAAAGGTAATCCCGATCTTTTATCATGTGTGCGAAAATGTTCTTTCTATATTATAATATTGGGCTGAATTAAATTATATCTGAGTCTCAATATGGTTTCAGAAAATCGAAAATTATAAGGGTTGCTTGGCTATCCTGACAACACATATTAACATACCATTATGTCAGAAGGAGGAAGTAATAGCTTGTTTCTTGGACGTATATGGAGCATATGACTAAAGAACTCGATACACAGGGCACTCTATTCAAGATAGTAAAATTTGTTTGGCAACGCTTTAAGAGAGCTAAATGTCTATTACAATAATCAATTTCAACTTAAAAGAATCGGCTATCAAAGCTTGCCGCAGAGATCTTCGTTAACCCATTTTTTTTCTATAATATTTACAAACGTAACATCGACTCAATAATAAATCAAGATTGCAGGATTCCACAATACGCTGATGACGTTTAGATCTACAAGTCAAGGAAAATCAAGCATTGCATGGAATTTTCTATTCAGACATCTAAAGGTTATTTTTCAGCGAAAACTAAACTGGGCCTCTCACATTAAAATTCCGATGTTAAAATATAAAAAAAGAACCTACTGAAATGTATATCAGATATAAAACGGGTTATGCACTCAGATTAGAATATGATTGTATAAGTTTTTCCGTAATTTCGAAAACTCAGAAAGGTTTTCACGACAGTATCCGAAGTCTACGTTCACGGCTGTATAGGTTCAAGAAATTTGTAGAACTCGACCAGATTTTCAGAGTTACTGAATATTGGCACCAGAATTCAAATTGGATGCCGCCATTATGAGTTCTTGACAGAAATTATATTTTTTTTTGTAAAATTGAAATATGTCTATAGTTAGAATATAAGTATTGTGTATTATTTTTGTATTGAAAAGACCCGGAGGTTTTTTACGCCGCCACAACTGTTTTAATACAGGTTTGGTAGCTTTTCCTACCATAAGCAATTTACATGTATATATGAAAATTTATGCGCGGATCAGTAATGGCTTGGCTGGCGATCCATAATAAAATTAAAGGAAAAAAATAGGTGTAGATTTTACCACTACCACAAGGACGATGATTAAAAAAGCATTTTGCAATTAAGGATTCTTCTACATTGCACAGCCTCGGTTATTGCAATATGAGCTTGTTTTTTCGATACTAAGAGATGTTGACAGCTCAGATATCTTTGTCTTTCGCTCCCAACATCAAACAACTCTGGCTATTAATGAATTTTATGTTGAGCATAATCTTCAAAAAATACTCTTAATATTTTTCCCAAAGCTTATCAGACTAGGCTGGTAAAGAAAAAAAAACATTTGTAAAAATAGCCCTATCAGAGCCAAATCGTTTTTAATTATATTATATATATCTACAGAATTGTTGATATAACTATTCGTAATCAAGAAATTAAAAATTATTTCCGATTGGAATTCGAACCTGCTACTCCCCGATGACATATAATAACTTTTTATTATTATTCTCAAATCTAAACTTGAAAAAGACAGATTAAAATTATTTACTGGCTGCTAAAGTTCATATTGATTTCCATCGACACTGCCTCTAACAAATGCTTTATGTACAAATTCGAAATTCAAGTAAATCAAACACTTACTGATTGGTGAGTATTGGTAAAACAAACAAAACCGTGCGTTATGTTTACATACCGAAAATAAAACGAGTATAGTTTTTCACGCAGTTGGTTCAATTCAAAAAAATGAATTTTTGTTTGTTATTGTTGAAAACGATACTATCAACAATCAATTCACATAATATGTGTGGATATATGCTGTATGTATATATGGTTTCCGGAAACAAAGCCCGTGTATGTATGCTACTCTCGAACCTACAATGATATTAAACAAAAATACATTTATTTCGTTTAGTCAACAGAAAGGTAGTTTTTATATTATGATTTCCGTCTCACATAAGCTAAACATTTATTTTATGTATTGTACAATTATGCAACAAAATATAAACTTTATAAAATAGTCATGAATCATCGGTATCAACAAAAAAAAAAACCAAATAAAGCAAACCACAAATGATATCAATGACTTTTCAACAATTAACAAGACAGACATAATGATTGCAAACGGTTTTTTTTTTGTAATACGTAATCGTTTTTAGATATGTCGTTTTGGTCGGGGGGTATTAACAAAACTCGTAAAATATGAAAACAATTGGAAGGACAGGTAAACATTAGATTTTCACAACCGTTATTATTAGTTCATAGATTAGCTAACCCGTAAATAATTTGGATTTTTGCTTTCACGAAAATTATTTAACAGAAACAAGTAACTTGAATGGGAAAATGTAGTTGAATTTCTCGATCACAAAATAACCACTTATAAACATAGACGTATCCACGAAAGACATTCCTAAAAAATAGTGGAAGGTTTTATCTATTGCAAATTAGAAATATTTAGACATACAGCTTGTGATTTTGACACTAATGCTATTTATGAGTGACTGGTAGGAATAACATTCATGGTTATTAACCGACTCCTCTTCAGAATAGCTTCACTCATTTAATATAGAGCTGCAACGCGAGACTCGCTGTTGATATCAAAGACAGATCCGATATATCCCACTTCCTGTCATTTAAAAATTATTTGAAAAATTTCTGGTCAAGATTCCATCACACTAATTTGGATTTAGAGAAAATCACTCTACAATAGAACAAGCTTATAGAATAACAGGTGTAATCGAAGACATACTTAAAAATAAGCGCAGTATCTTCTTAGATGTAGCACAATTTTTCGACACATCAAGGCTTGAATATAAATTGAACCGAGATTTACCTTAGCAGTTCTACCTAATTCTCGATTTTTCCGTTTAAAATAAAACGGAGAATATAAATCTAAATTCAAGAGAACATTAGCAGGGAGAGGTTTGGGTTCTATATTGTACATCCTGTACACCAGAGATTTGCCGAGTACAGAAAGGAAAAAGTATATTAGAAGCAACAACCAAATTTCAAAAACCAATAAATACAGTGGTTTGTTGGTAAAAAAAATGGCGCCGTAGCTTAAACAAAAAAAAAATCGGTTTATATAAATTCCACAAACCTGAAAGTTAAGCTTGACCCTAGATGGCAAGTTAAGATGGAAAGAGCATGTTAAAATTTAACATCAAAGTTAGCAAAATATACGGGCTTATAATTATGGTAAAAATTATGAGCTTATGATGAAATTCTGAGACAAATCTACAAATGTTACAATGTGTTCAAAACAGAATGCATTGAAATAACCTACAAAGAGACTTGAACATGTAAAATGTTTGCGAAGAAATACAAAACCATGCAAATAAACACATTCAACGAATACTTCGGCACCTAAATGCGGACATGCATCGTTTATTGGATACCACTAATTCAGCAGATTCCAAAAGCAGAAACCCTTAGAACGGGCCAATTGTATATTGGATTATTACAAGGAAAAATAATATAGGTATCGATAATACACAGAACTTATACAGAAAACTTCCGCATCAATCTTTATTGCAGTTTTTCGGTATATTTAATGGAATACTAAAGACAGGCTTATTTCCAGACGTTTTCCTTTTGAAATAGACAAGACACGCCCAAGGCCTAATGCAACTAAATACACATATCAAAAGTGTACAAGGAACATATGGTTTTTAGGTTGTCGTCCCCTTGAATTTTGTTCGATTTTGGTTTTGTTTTTTGTTTCTTAAAGATACATCGATTGCACATACAATGGCGGAGGAATTTTTAGGAATAACAGTAAAAAAGTACCAATTTAAGAATTTGGGCGGTTTAGAATTTTTTGTATTTCATTTGATTCCATTAAATTAGTACAGTTTTTTTTGCTTCCTAATAAATGGTGTTCCCTTCTCTTGCATTTGGGACAAACTGGCATCTTCTGGGCATGGAGCTAATCAACTTATCGAGGTTATCTTGTGGAATTTGTCTCCAGTGATTTTGAAGCAGACTGAATAGTTGCAACCGCGTTTTTATTGATATTCTAAATGTGGCAGTACGCTTTGTTAAAGTTTATATCATGCGTATTCAATCGAAAATAAGACCGGAGATTGTGCTGGTAACACATGGTTCTTCTGCTCTTCCAACCAGTCTGTTGTGATTCTTCCTGTATGTGACCTGGCATTGTCGTGCATTAAGACGAACTCTGATTCTATTTGTGATGATAATGGAAGCACGACAGGTTCCAGTATCTCATTTATGTAACTGGCTGCCGATAAGTTTCCTTCTGGAAAAGCGAGATCAGTTCTTTTATCAGTCATAATTCCAGCTCATACCATAACGGTTTCTCCACTGTATCTGTGCACTTTTGTACAACTTTTAGCCTCTCGGCATTACTAGGCTGTCTCTATAATCTTGTTCTCCTAGTATCTGGGTGAAATGCGAATCTTGATTCATTAAAGAACAAAACCTTGGACCAGTCGCCTTTTGTCCAATTTCTATGATTTTGACACCAATCTTTTCTAAGCTCTCGATTTCCATGTCGAATCGATGGATTCGATATGCTAAAGTTGTAACTCTTTCTCGACCTGAACGCGCATTTATGAACTCCCAGTTATAACCCGTTGCCATAACCTGCATATAATGCTCTTTCACTTCGAAGCATTCCTATTGCTTCTTTCATTTCACTATGAGTTAGATTATGACGTGTATTGCTGTACTCTATAGTTCTAAACAAAATTTTAAATTTCAAAGAGAGAAAAATGGATCGTTGGCTACAAATCTCGGAATAGAAGTGGTTGCACTACGATAAGCAGATATTTTAATAAAATTACTCGTTATGAATAAATTTTTTGTTTCATCGATTAGTTAACTTTAGCAAAGACACCCACCTAAGTAATAATAAGTATCGGCGGCGATCGACTAAAGAACCAACTCGAAACTGGTTTTATTTTATTTTATAATTGCCGAGCGGTTCAACTCTTATCTACCTAGCGATAAAATTGTGCAGAACTGCTTCTAATTGCTCATGAACAATAGCAAGAGCTGTTACGAGTAGTTAAGACACACACCCAAGTACTTATAAATATGTGCAGTGGTCGACTGGAAATCTAACAAAACTTATAGTTAAATTTCCGGGTGTTCGATTTTCCGGGTGTCCTAGTTGATTTTCCGGGTGTATTCTCTTATTAAAATTTTCTGTGAAAGCAACAAGTTGATCAATAGCGTATGTAAGCGAATTGTGTCACAAAAAAATACCAAATGGGCAAGAGGATAACAGTTGACTAACTGTCGTGTATTATATATTGCAAAGATGAAAAGTCGGTTGAAGGTTTGAGCACAAACAGAATGGAAAACATGAACATAATGTGTGCCAGAAATAGTTCTTATGTTCTAAAGACCGTAACGAGCTTCTAGTGATTCCACCAAAAACGACCTGCTTTTTGTAGCCTTTAGAAATATCAAAAAACCATCCTTTAAAGTTGCAGTGCAATTAGATTGAAACAAGTGGCTTGAAACCAAAGTTGTTTACGAAAAGTGGATACAGGAAACGCCTAAGTTGTCAGGAAATAGTGAATTTCATGTCTGTTGAATTAATAAGATGAATTGTAATGGGAATTCAAATTTGAAGAAAAAAATAAAACTGCTAAATTTTTTAGCAGTTTTATTTTTTTCTTCAAATTGCATTCTGTCGTTTGGGGTTTTATTGATTAGATAATTTTAATTAGGAATTGTTAATTAAGAATTAATAATTTTGTTTTCGTTAACACTATAATATGTACAGCAAATAGCAGTTTATTTCGTAATAAGTACCTTAAAATTATGCGGCATTGTGGCAAACACTATAACTCTTTCAATTTTCAAAATGTTTCCCAATTTACGAGAATACTCTTTTCAGAAATATCGAAGAAATAGGAAAATAGTCTGGGGAATTACTTCTATAAAAATTAGTAATCCCAATTCCAAAATTTGTTTAGGTGTTTTTTATAAGCAGCACTTTACGGTAGTGGATTCCATTTGAGGACTCGAAGAAGAACAATATTTCAATTCGAAGGTAAATTTAAATAACAAAAATTGACCAACATGCAGAATTCTTATTATAGTTTATAAAATCGCGCATGCAACCTCGATCTCGATTTCACGCATTAAGTTATAAACTTCGGATTATAAGTGAATTATAACGACGGTGGTGACGTGAGTCGTTATTTTTAATTATTCAGAATTGGATGTTGTGCAAAGCAAAGCTCAGTTTCGATCTGACGAGAAATCGTAATAATTTTGTTAACAATTATTAGTCATCTCATCAGGCCATGGCGCCCGAGTACTACGTGTAACTGTTACTTTAAGCTCTATATATATTTATGTACGTTGTACATGTAGCTTTAGCGAATTATATGGATATGCACGTAATATCTGAATAATTTTTTGATTGTGTGTGTAGCGATGGTGGTGTATTGAGGAAATTTCTTTTGACATAAAATTGAGGACATATTTTCTGGGGTGATCAATTTAATTCAAGGGTCCCAAATTTCATCACATTTTAAAAATGTTCAAATCATTTGTGATAGTTTGTATTAAGCACATCTTCTACTCCTCGCTAGGTTTTTTCTCAATTCGATTGCCATCTAAACAATTAGTGTCTTAAAATACTACTAAAATTACTAGCTTGACATTTGATTTTTTCAGCTCAATGATTTAATCTTATTCCTGTTCAACTTGGATTTTTTCCTGGAAGGAAAACTGTTATAAATTTAGTTTCTTTTTGCGATTTTCTACATAGCAGAATAGAGGAAGGTCAGTAATTGTACATGGTTTGCACGGCCTTTTCATTTTGATGAAATGGATTATTCTATTCTTACCAGTAAGCTAGAGGCATGGAATTGCCAATTCATCCCGATTAGTTGGTTGCAGGCTTATCTTATAAGCCGTTGACAATTTTATTAAGATATGTAATTCCGTCTCTCAAACTTGTGTAACCTCTGGTGTGCCTCAAGATAGTCAAATTGCTCCATTGCTGTTTAAGTTGTTTGTTGGTGATACGATTAAACGTTAAACAACAATAATATCATTGCATCAATTAGTACCATATCTGATTGCATAAAATTTCAAGATGATCAATTTTCCATTTGGATGTCTTGTAACAAATTGTCTTTAAATGTGAATAAATGCAAGTCTCTTTCTATCGAACTCATTCCTATATATTTCAGCAGCATCTGCTATACAACACTACCTCAATTCTAGAGCATGCCTCTAAAATTTGGTCAACATTTTATGGAATCCAGTCAAATAGAAATGAAAGCGTGGAGAAACAATTCATTATACAGTCAAAACTGGCTAAGTTGGACACTCATGGTTCTATAAAAATTGGACAACTTATAGAGATGGTGTTGACCATCTTCAAGGCTAAATAAATAAAAATACATGTTTGTTGATGCAAGGTAAAATCGTCTAAGTTTAAAGCAATGTCCAACTCAACAGGTTTGACTGTACATATGCAATCCGACGTGTACCTTTTGCGCGAGAAGTCGAGCACATATTACTACATTACAGCGATCACTGAAATATTTTGAAACAATCGTGTTTTTTATAGTGATATTTTAGCGCGTCTTAAGCCTTATGCTCCTAAGACCAATTGCGACTCGCAATAGGATCATACAACTCAAGTTTGTTTCGAATAATTATAGACTTAATGAACCAGTTTTAAATGTCACAATACGCAAAGCTTGCTGACTTATATTTTGACATGGATTCTCAGTGTTTTTCTCAGTCATCCAACCAAAATCGATTTATTAATTTTCGTACACCAATTTAAAAATGTATATGATTTAAGGTCATGTGTGACTTTTGCCATCAAACTGGAACCCAGCCTCAGAACTGTAATTTACCAAAAATCTGTAAAAGTTCATTTAAAGGTAGGACTTTAAAATTCGAAAACATAAATCATTTCTTTGCTAAAAATTACATTTTTTTCTATGTTTTTATAACGTAAGGGCCTAATTGCTCCTCCGCAACAATAGTTATTAGCAGCGGAAATCTTGCTTTTAGAACAACTTTGCGAACCGCTGTCACTGCCTAAACTACTTCATACGATCACAAAGCTATCACCGATGCTTATCAACAGTCTAGTCAAGTAAACAAAAATTAAAAAAAGACCAGTCGTCCAATACCGCACATGCCCAGTCCACAAATTTCAGTAACCATCAACAAAACCGTCCATCATTTCTATATATAATGTGAAAGTTGCTGGAAAAACTATTTGCGATCAACCTGAAAATATTGAAGCAGCTTTTGTGAATTCTATTTTAGCGAGTTTTTTGTTCTTTTCCTGCCTATAGTAATCGAAACAAAACCAAACCGAAAGATGGCAAACTATACAAAACCTCCGTCAAGCAGATCTCGAAAATTATGTTACCCAACGAAGTTTTTAGAGTCTATGGGTCGCACTAATGGAACAGGACGGATTTGTGGTGACTATACACAGCGTCAACACACTTTTTTGTGCATGCTTTTTCAATTCCGTTAGACAAAAATTGAGTCAAATCTTTCTAAAATTTGATTAAGCATGAATTCATTTTCAGAGGGATAAATGCGTGACTGGATGCGATAATTTTGATTTTGTGGGATACCACTTCGACTCCGGTATAGTCTTCAATCTACCGAAGACATGGTTAGGGCCATTCTAAATTTACCACTACCAACGAATAAAAACCAAGTTCACGCTTTTCTATCATGCATTCATTAAAGGAAAAGCTGCAATCGCAGAGCTGCTCCATTAACTATTTCTTGACTTCAAGTGGTCGTGGTCTACAGCCCAGCAGGGAGGGTGCGATGACATGAAATCTGCTTTTACAACTAACAATGTTCTCATTCCGTACGATGAAAGTTGGCGTTGCTGGCGGCATCGGAGTAGTCCTGCCATATAAGATAGGTTATAATCATCGACCGATTTTTTGCTTCCTGTTTGCTTACCTTATCTAGTTATCCGCACAGATCAGTAACAATATATAGATGCCCTTCGTTTACTGTATAACACGGTAATAAAATTATTGTTTTCATGATGTATAAGAGCATGTTTTGACAAGGTGGACCACCAGTTCAAACAGTTTTGGGTCCTCAACCAACAACGATTGGCAACATTCCTCCATCATCACCAGACAATGCTATCGACTAATACTAGCCCAGCTGATTATCTTTTTGACTATCTAATCTGAAGTAATTTTAATCGCCTGTATCCTGACGCTATTTCAAACACTTTCTAAGAATTCTGAAGTTTGAGCCACAACTACGTGTTTGGTCCTAAATGGGTTGCGGTGATTGTCACCAAAACAAAGACAAAGACCAGTCGTTTACCAATTTGAGACTTCAAATGGTTACATCATTTGCCATCACATTGGTCAGCTGCGATCATATAATAATTATGCAGGCTAGATCATATAATATAAACTTACCAAGAAATCTATATGCGACATCTAGTGCCACCATTTAATTTTTTTAGCGAATGACAAAATTGGAGTGGACAATTCATATCCTGCGTATCCACAAACTACGGAACCGTTAAGAGACAGAAGATACCTCGTCAAAAATGGGTTACATCACCATAAGATTATTTATTTGATTTTGCCACCGAATATGACGAGTTCAATAAACCTTTTGATCAATTTACACTCAAGGTATCAACTTTCAAGAAATCTTATGAGTAAAAGTTTTACAAACTTAAATTGCGTTAAACATATTATAGCTTTCGTACACACCGAACTAAATAGGCAATTTATAATGCTGGCTGGAAAGCAGTATGACCCAAAGTAGTTGAAAGTAACACTTCTTTAATGCCATTGGGGAATGAAGATGCCATATTAAGATTATTCCGGCAGAATGCTAGATACATATTGGCTTCACTACAGTTTTCAAACGCTGTATGTTTTGAATTGTAGCTAATTTTCTACCTCTAGGATTATGTTAAACTGCAATCTTTTTTTTCTCATGTATCTCCAATTTTAGGAGCATGGGGCGTCTACTGTTTTGAACCATCTTACTATATTTGGGGATATTGCTTTAATTTCCGCCCATGATTTTCCCAGGTGTTTTGTCTCTGCTAGCATCGTTCTTTCATGTCATTGCTGGCCTTTCAACCTTTCTTTTTCCTTGTGGGTTCCAGTCTAATGACATCCTCGGTATATCACTTGATGCCTTTCTCAGTGTTTGGCCAATCCATCTCCATTTTCGTCGCTTTATTTCGGTCTCAATGTCTGAATAACATGTTGTTCTGTGCAGATTGATGTTAATCGTGTTAGGCCAGAATCACTTAAGTATTCGTCGAAGGCATTTGTTTACGAACACCTGTAGCTTCTGTATGATTTTTCCTGTATGCTTCCATGTCTCACACTCATAGAGTAGTACCGATTTCACACATGAGTTGAACATTCGTAACTTGGTCTTGAGCGACAGGATAGAAGTATTCCAGACTTTGTGTAGCATGTTGAATGTACGTATGGCTTTATTTATACGTTTGTGTATGTCTTCTTTTACAACTTCAATTTGTATATTGTTGATGTGCATCGGTGTGGTTATATTTGTTTTGAGTCTCATCGTCTTGGTTTTCTTGATATTAATCTTGAGACCAACTTCGTTAGCTAGATCTGATAGCAGTTGCACTTTCTGCTGCATGTCGGAGTGTTTGTGTGTGAGCAAGCATATGTCGTCTGCATAGTCCAAATCATTGAGTTTACCTGTTAACCCCCATTGAATGCCATTAGGGGACTTGTTATCTAGATTCCGCATTATACTGTCTAATACGATTAGGAACAGCATTGATGAAAGTACGCAACCTTGCCTTACTCCTCGAGTGTTGTAGTATGTTTCACTTTGTTTGCCTTTGTATTGAATTCGGTTCCCAGCATCCCGATACATTTCTTGTATGAGTTCAATTAATTTCTTTGGGATGCCCATTTCACAAAGTGTCTGCCATATTGCGTTCCTGTTTATCATATCGAATGCGCGTTTGAAATCGACGAAGAGCATATACAATGGTGAATTCCATTCATTGGATTGCTCAGTGATGATACGGATTGTGTTGATGTGATCATCAGTGCAACTTCTTCCTGGTATAAATCCAGCTTGTTCGTTTCTTAATTTTGCATTGATCGTAGATGAGATTCTGCAAAGGATGATCATTGCGAGTACCTTTATTGTTGTGTTAAGGAGGGAGATACCTCGCCAGTTTCTACATTCTCTCAGGTCATCTTTCTTGGTTATCGAATTATCAAGCCTTCTTTCCATTTCAGTGAAATTTTCCAAGAATTCAAGACTTCCTGGATTATTGGTGGTAATATGCTTGCAGGTGTAGATGAATCTCCTTTGAATATTTCGGCGGTTATATTGTCTGTTCCAGCGACCTTATTGCTCTTCAGTCTATTAATGACATCTTTAACTTCCCGTTCCGTTGGTGGATAGGTGTTGCTAGTTTCGTTATTGATATCAATTGATGACTGGAGATTTTCGAAGTCGGCGACGACGTCTTCGAAATATTCCTTCCATCTCTTTAACTGGGCTTAATCTGTTGTTAGTACTTGACCATTAGCGTCACTTATAGGTGGTATGTTTGATCTTTCTTACACACTGGTATAGTGCTCGCATATTTTGGATTGCTGCTGCCTCTTCAGCAGCTTTGAGAATGCTTTCTGTATATTTTCTTCGATCATTCCTTACCATCTATTTTACTTGACGCGGTGTTTCCTCGTATCTACCTTTCACCTCTTCCGTGTTATGTTGGCACATTTGCGACTTAAATTGACGGCGTTCCTCAACTTTCCGCCATGTATCATCAGTGATCCAAGGATTTCGATTGTATTCTCTGTAGCCGAGTACGTCCGTGGCAGTCTTGATGTAGGCTTCTTCTGCTTGGTTCCATATTTCTTCTATACGGGTGACTTCAGACTGGAGATTGAGTTGGAGCGTTTCATTGAAAGTGTTTCTTGTTTCAGTGTCTCTCAATCTATTTGTGTTAAATTTCCTCCTATTTGTCTTCGAATGTTTCACAGCTGCTGGCTTGATCTTGAATTGTGCTATTACCAGTTGATGATCGCTGTGTACATCTGCGCCCCTCATTGTTCTTACATCTTGTAGTGATGTGAGGAATTTCTTATTGATCATTACGTGATCTATCTGATTTTTAGTTCTGCCATTCGGTGATATCCATGTGTATTTATGTATATTTTTGTGTGGAAACCTACTGCCGCCTATTAACAGTTGATTTGTGCTACAGAAGTCGACAAGTCTTTCTCCATTGTTATTTCGTACAGAGTCCAATGGATTTCTTCCCATGATAGTGGTTAGGTTAATGTTGTCTGTACCAATTTTTGCATTGAAATCTCCTTGTATGATTTTGACGTCATTTCTGTGCGTTCTTGCTACTGTGGCTTGTAACTGCTCGTAGAACTCATCTTTTGTTGTATATTCTGCATCTTCTGTTGGGGCATAAGCACTGAATGATAGTTGTGTTTCTTATTTTTGAATGGAACCTTGCCACTATAATTCTGCTGTTAACTGGTTGCCATTCCGTCAATGCTTTCTTTGCTTTATTTGTTGTTAATATACCCACGCCTTGTTCATGTGTGTCATCTCTATAGCTCGTGTTTATTCCTTCACTGCTTTTCCATCTGACTTCACTGAGGCCGAGAAACTCGATGTATAACGTTTCATTTCCTTCTCTCCTTGTGCTAGCAAATTCGTGTGATATTTGTGTTGGTGTCCGGTTTGTGTTGTTATTTGTAATAATATTCGTTTCTGTAATCATTTTGGTTTCAGATTAATGAATGATTGGGCCATTGAATCCTAGCCAGTTGCCAGAGCTGCTGGATAAGGGATACTGGCATACCGGGGGGGGAGGTTCTCATTATTTTTCATGTTTTGTACTTTTCTCTATTAGATATTTCCAAGCGGTCAACCAAATATGTACTAACCTTGCACATGGCTGCTTGACTTTGATCATGCATGGTGTGAAGTCTCTTCTGCCTCCTCTACTCACCCCCTGAATTGCAATATTATCCTTTGGCAATTGTGGTGACTAAACTTTTAAAAAAAATTGAGTAACGATCTCCTAAAATTCTTTGAGTCATTTTATTGTGCGAATGTCTAATGAGTAGCCTATATGCGACGGTTACTTTTTTTATTTTATTCATATTTGTGCTCTTCGTTTGCTCTTTCGCAAACACCGTAATAACTCGGGCTCGAGGAAAATCTCGTCATCTCGGGCTCGAGGATTAAAAATTTACTCAAAATAACTTTTTAATACAAAAAACCAGCTGAAACTCATATAAGACAGCAGGCACGTCATAATGAGTTTTATTTATGCATTCAACCAAAAAATAGTACTACGGGCCAACAATGGCCTGTAATATCCAAATATCATTAATAGTTATTAGAGCAATTCTTTGTATTATAATATAAAAGAAACTTTTTGAAAGGAACTAGCGCGATTATTTGCTGCATTTTGCAAGTAGTGGCTCGCGGTGAAACTATTACACATTTTTTTGAAAAGTAAAATCATTAAATTGTATGTATTTTGGTGGTTGTCTTAACCTATATATTTATGTTCGAAAAATTTAATTATTAATGTTACTATAATAATTCATAGATTAATTTATTTCCGCAAAAACCCAAATCAAAAACTTAAGATTTTTGTCTTATTTTTTTTTACATAATTTGTGCTTTCTCTTTTTTGCTTTTTTTTTTACAATAAAACACAAAGAGAAACATAAAATTCGTTTCAAAATCTCTGTTGAGGAACATAAAGTTGATAATTTTAGTTTTAGTTTAGCTTTAATAGTTTTACTACCTAGTCATATTGAATCGATATAGTGTGTGTACGCGCGCGCAGTTTAATCGCGCGTAAATTTGTTTTAATCAACGTTCTGTGATTTGTTTTAGTTTTCTATTTTATTTTTTTTAATTTAAATACTGAAAATTTGAAAAGCTTGCATCAAGGTTTTTTATTTTTTTTTTTATTCTTTGTTAAATTCATTTTGGATACCGCACGAGTAATTTGATCTAAACTTAATTGAGTGCGCGAATAAACAACGAAAGAAGTAAAACTTAAACAATATTTTATTTTTTATAACCTTGCTCGAGCAACAATTTCAATTGCTTAATTGTTTTGTGTACTTATATTTACAAAAAGTACTCTAATACATTTGTGTTGAATATGTAGTTTTATGTAGTGAATCAGTTTAATGTTTAGTTGTTTTGTTATGTGAGAAAGTTTAATTATATTCTGTGTATATGTCTAAGAAACGCTCGCTTAAAGGTACATAAAATTGGCCACAAAAGAAAAGATAATCCACACATAGAGCAATGTGATATTATAATATACAAAACATAATTTAGATATGATACCGATGATTTAGACTGCAACATTTACAACAAGGTTATATAAACAAATTGGTCTAACATAATAGGCATAAAGAAAGGTGATATCGCGCGCGTTTTTGGGATTTCATAATATATAATATATAATTTAAAGTCGTACACACTTGACCTGCATTGTACCACCACCATCAAATGGATATATTGTGTATGTTTGCTTTTTATTTAAATATTAGTCATTTAGTTTTAAGTTTTTTATGATTCATAATTTTTTAACAAAATATTTGACCACAAGATCGTCATATTTTTACATCCAACTGTAACGATCGCGCGCACTCACAGTAAATTATTTTCTTTTCTCACGTTCGATATTTTACAATTGAGTGGAAATTGTAATTTTTGTTTTTATATTATATACGGTGAACTGTTTTTACTATTTGTGTCTATATATTGATTGGAAAGATTTGTCTGTTGACGTAACAATAAGAAAATTTTGCCATGATTTAAATGGCACGTATTTTTTACTGTGACTTTTTAAACCAGACTAAATTGATTGGATTGCATAAATTTTTGTAACCTTTGATTTTTCATTTACATAAATTTAAAAAGACACACATACAAATATATAAGACCAAAAAGTTACTTATATATGCAGAGAAAAACATTTTGATAGATGTGACTAATCTAGTGTCGCGGTTATAAATAATTTAACCTTTTTTATAGCGCATATAATAAATTGCAAATATAGGATATATAAACGATTAGATAATTAGTAAATTATCTTTTTATAGATGTACTATAAAAATTAAGTGTATTTTACAAATTTAGACACCGATCGGTTGTTAGGCCATAAAAATATTCAATCACAAATTATTTCACGGTTATAAATAATGAAAGATATATTTGGAAGTTTTAATCACTTCGATTGGACCTCTATTAAAAAATTTTAGTGATGAAATCCGGCTGATGGTGTCCAGTTGAAATTAGAAAAAGTACAGATTTGTATGTAAATAGATCAGGAAAACAAATGAGCAGGGTCGCTGCAAAAACTTGGATTCTTTCCTTTTAGGATTGTTAATAAATGATTGTAGGAAACAAGGGTTTGATAACGCATCATTTATAAAGGGAAAAAATATTAAAATACAGAAATATAGGTGCAAATTTAAGGATTAGAACCACATACTTCTTTAGATCTGATACTCTTCAAAGTTTATATATTTTATGCTAATTCATTTTAATGGTTGAAAATTTAACTCACAAGCTATTATGTGAGACTACCTCGGTTGAAAATAGAAAAATATTACGTTTGGTTAAACTTGAAAAGTTTCGTCAAGTTAACTTAACGGGAATGTGTTAAAAAAATCGATTAGAATTACTTAAGTTTCAATAGATTTCGAATGAAATGTTTAATCGGCATTGATCATTTTCGTTAATTTACTTTCGTTAAGTTTGATTTTAAATCATTTTTGTCTAAATGGCACAAACAGAAAACCTATTAGAATCTAAACTTAACTGTAAAAACTTAAGCTCGCTGTGCAAGACTTTTTAACCAAATTGTTAGCAAATTGAGTCAAAAAAAACATTTGATATTTTCACGGTTACCGAATAATTCAGCAAAGTTTATACGACGTTGCTAAAAATGTATTTTCTACAACAGGTAGCTTTTATTATTTTATAATTGTAAATTAATCTTACAATATGCCCAGAGCCTTTGAAGTTTAAGATAAGAATCTTTTAAGTTAATAAACCATTTCAGTTTAAGATTCTTAAATTATTCGTTAAGTTACTTGAATCAATGATTCACGCTAAAATTAAATATTAATGTTGTTTCGTTAAGTTTTTCAATGTTTAATTGAAAGTGTTAAGTTACACTTTTAGGTCCAATTAAAAATCGTCACTAGCTTCATAAATATGTTTAAATTAGTTATACCAACAGCTATTATATTTTAAGTGATGTTTTACCAGCTATAATAATATTTGGCTTCTAAACGGTGATTTCCAACACCTTTAACTAAATATAATTTAAATGTAAAAAGTAATTTAGATTAATAATTCATCAATTTACGTTCAAAAACTTATAAGATTCATTTTTAATAGGTTTCGTTAAATATTCGTTAAGTTATTTGAGTACAATTTAATTAATTTTTATTGGTTAGTTTTTGAATATTATTATAATCAAAATGGCTAAAATTATTCGTTCTTTTATTTACCCTGAAAAGTTTTGTCAAATTAACTTAACGAAAAGGCGTTTTTTTAATTAAAGAAATATATTAAATAAATTGCTAATAATATAAATATCCTTTCATTTAACTTTTGTTTAAATTGTTAATTTTTTTTAAATTTATTTTCGTTAAGTCCGTTTTTGACGAGAGAAGAAGAGTTATTTTACTCTAACTTTAATAAGTAAAAAAAAGTGTATTCAGAGTACCTTCGATCTTGTGAGACAACTCTTTTGCAGTTAATTGAACGTCTTATTGAACTACTTTACACCGTCGGCAACCAAATCGAGCACGAACGAATACAGATTCGCTTTAAATATCCATCTGCCTGTATGGTATGGTCGATGATTCGGCCCATATTCTGCAAAAAATCTCCACAAATTTTAATGACGATATCTGTAACGGTAACTTCCGGAGAAGGAAGTTGTCCGAAATTAAAAATAATTAAAACCGATCTCAGAACTTCTATGCCATTTATCAATATACATTTAACTTCTTGAATATAAGGACTACAGTACCGTAAAAGATGATTTTGCTAAAATTTAGACGCGTAGAACTAATACTATGCAAAATTTGAGTTCTTAAAAATCTTTTTTTATTTTTTAACTATATTTAAATTTGTAGATTTACAAATGCAGTCTTGAATTATGTTTGGAAACCTTAATAAACAATGCATTGCAAATGCTATCTCTGATGTAATGTGGGAACGGCGTTTGGGGCGCCACTTGGTAATTACTTGGTATTAGAATTCCAGAAGAACTTGAAAATTATTCTTTTATTGGTATAGGTGATATTTAAAGGATGTTTAAAGCTAAATTTCCTAGGAAATGAACGCAGGTCAAAGTAGTATTTATCTCGAAAGCGGGAAAAAGCTCGAATGGCTACCCAAAAAAACTAAGGCATATGACACTTTCTTCCTTTCTATAGGAGTCCCTGAGGAGACCGGTAGACGAAAATGTTCGAATAAATATAAAACCAGTAATTGAGCAGCGTCTTAACATGAGTACCATAAAGGGAAGTCTGAAGTCACAATGCATTACGCTCTGAGAAATACGATCGAGGCATCAATTCATTTGCTAGAGAGTACTTACTGTATGGTCGATTTCATATCGAGGGCGTCTTTAATAATGTTAAAACGGATGCAATCATCAAAGGATATTCATTGAGGTACACCACAAGAAGGCATTCTGTCTCCTTTTCTTTGGAACTTGTGATCAATGAATTACTTCTGGATTTTGATCTGATCAGCGAGTTGAGGCTGTTAGACATACAGATTTATTGGCATGATACATTTATATAATCGATTTAAACCGCAACTTGCCGTTATCTTAGGACATCTTTATTCCCACCTCAACTCATTGCGAAGACGACTTTAAACCGCCAAAAACTTTTCATGGACTTTTGATTGTAATGAACCGTTTAAAAAAACTAGAAACCGATGCTTCAAACATTGCAGTTAAATAATAAAGCCTAGGAACCTTTAGAGTTTATTGGTATTACTTCAAAAATCCTTTTCCAGCGGAAGCTAAATATTCTGCTTTTGATAGGAAGCTCTTGGCAGTGTATCAGGCTATAAAACATTTAAGATATTTCTTAGAAGACTGTGTATACTAATCACAAACCATTGACGTCGATTTACTCAATTGTCCGAGGACAATTCCTGATATTCTATTCCTGATATGACAGCGGTAACAAAATCCAGTACCTTCGTAGAACAATATGTTGCCTGATACGTAGTTTCTTGAAAATTGCTACTGATCTAGGAAGCCAGTTTTAATCACCCAGCGGAAAACAATAATGTTTCATATCAATTGACAGATTGGAACTTTTTGGAATTTTAGTTTTAGCAATAAAAAATTTGTAAGAGCCCATTACAAAACCATAACTTTCCAGGATTAAGCTTTTAAATTTTCTTTTCAAACATTCTTGGTTGACACGCCTATGAGGCGCTTTATGAGATGGTGCAAAATCCTGTAGGGATGTCCAGGATATGCAGCCAAAATGTTAGCGTGCCCCAGGCTTATGCACAGCTTCCAAAATAGTTTCGCGCTAAATAGTTCATCTCCACGCCACGATTCAAAAAAACGAGAGGAGAGAGCGTTCATCAGAATTAACGGCCGTCCAAACCAACACAATTGCAGGTGCCAGCTTTCTGGTTGCCATCCAGAGGTGTAAATTTTCCCATGATCTCTCTTGCAAATAAATTTGATTATTTTGTTTGTTTACATGTAGCTCAATGCTGAATGGAACCTCATCAGAAAACACAAAATTTAGCAACTCTAGCTCTATCTAGTCTATTTTTTCTGTTCAGGAGTAAGATCGTGTGCCTTTTTGAACTTCAAAAAGACTTTAATCTAAGCTCATTTTTCAAAATGTGTTGCACTCTTTCTCTGGATGCATTCACTCAGCAGCCAATTGATTACCTCTGCGACGAAGATTTCGTACAATTCGGGCCATCACCTTGAGACGATCATACTTTGTACGTCACTGTATTTTGTGGTGCTTTGCCACATATAGCAACTGCACGAATATGTACGACTAAATGATTTTTGTTATTTGGCCAGAAGCACTTTAATATTTATCGAAGGCACCAATCACTTGCAGTTCTGTATGATTTTTAGTTATTTAGTTTGTTTAGTGATGATATGGATTGAGTTGTTGTGATCAGTGAATAACTTCTTTTTGGTCTGAAACAATTTTGAGACTGTGCTTATTGATACGGTATAGACCACCAATGACCTGTAAAACCGAATATTTTATTTACAGATTTATATCAAACGTACAAAAATATTTAGGCGATTCAAATGAAATTTGGTACAGATATTTTGAAATTTTGTACAAACCAGAAAATAATTCAATTGTCTAATAAAATTAGAAATTGCATAAGATAAAAAAAAATTAAAATTTCGTCTTTTGTATATGCTACCGTTTTTACGAAACATTGATTTCGTTTCATGGTTTCACCAAATTATATCTAACGCAGTGTACAAACAATTTATTATCCATATTTAAAGTAAAAAAGTGGGAGTGACGAATTAACCTTGAAATTAATCCTCGTTTTTGTGCCATCAAAAAGCATAAACTTGGTCAAAATGTTAATGATCTTGAAATTCTCTTTCTAGAGGATCTACATCTTTTAATGGGTTTACGCGACTCAAGTACTAAATTTTATGGTGACCAAGGGATTATTTTTTAACGATATTTGCTTTAAATTTAAAAATTTGTAGCCCGATAATTTACATATCTCTCACTTTTTTCCTATCGTTGAACCTATACATAACGATTGTAGAATTGACCATGAGCTCACCAACTAAAAATTTAAAAAATTATGACATAAAGATAATGTTGATATCAGAGCAATAATTTTAATTAAAGTAACAATTTTCTAACTAAACCGCCTGAAAATTTAACGATAATTTTGTAACTGATGTAAAAAAGTAACTTATGTTCGACTGATCACCAGAAAAATTTGACAAACAGTTATTATTCGTAGCAAACACAAAAGTTAAGCGTAAGTACATTGTTAAAATGCAATTTGGAGGGATGATTGAATGCTACAAGTAACTTAAACCTCTTTCCGAAGTTCAAATACAAAAAAAGTTATTTAAATTTCAAAGAAATCGGCTACATTTTGTCTACAAATTTGTAGTGCCAGCGTACTTTAATATATCCAATAATCTTAAACGACATAAACGACATTACTTCCTTCGATTAATAATATTAATAAAGTTATGTTATTATTGACATTGGCTATAGTGACATTAAACTAGAAATTCATTTTCAATTAAAAAGTTGTACTTGTCTAGAAATCGTATATTACGCCTATATCTATCACACAATTACGATTCGAGTATTGTGGTCTAATCGAGCCGCATTTTTGGAATATTAGAAATAAAAAATACTTTCCTATGCCGCACGCACATTTTCAACAAATTTTTGTTTAATTATTTAATTAAATTTAATTTGTCTATACTAAATTCTTTTTTTTTTTAAATTAATTGTATTTATCCATTTATGGTAGCTAATTTCTCTAATAGAAAATCTATTAATATAATAACAACAAAAAAAAAAATATGGATACGACATAAACAGTGAAATTGAATAATGCATAATCGCAGATAAAGTGTGCCAAAATATGGTGAGCGCCATTTAAAATATACTTGTGGTATGTGCAATGACAGGGAAAGTGAATTTTTCTTTTTTTATTTTTTTTCAAATAGTAAAGTATAGATAATTCCGGCTTGCAAAGAATTTATAATTCATTTTTTACATACATAGCTATAAACCATTCAAAGTCAACAGAAGAATGTGTTCACACTTAATTAACCTGACCTTATCCTGGTAACCAGAGATTACACATAGCACTCGGTCGCCATAGGCTTTTAAGATGACAATTAATTTTTAACAAAATTCCTCATTAAACTCAAAATTGACTTAATCAGGGCATATCACGCAAAACCATTAGCAGCCGAAAACGGCAATCACTAGTTCATTCGGGTTATTCGAATATAAATAAATATCTTTCGGTTTTCAGAATGCAGCCCAAACCTTTCAACACTTCATGAATGAAGTGTTAAAACATCTTGACTTCGTTTTCATCTACATTGACGACAAATTGGTGGCAAACAGATCTGAGCAGGAACTCATCAATTATTTAAGTATTTAAGAGAATTGCAGAGTTTGATGTCAAAATAAAGACATCCAAATGTGCTTTCAGCGTTCCAACACTTGAATTCCTCAGCCACCACGTATCCGAACATCACGTATCCGAACAGCAGTTTTTACAACCTACCTCAATAAAAGCAATTCAGAAATTCGACGGAATGGTGAATCATTTACATAAGCCATAAATTTATCTTGGCCTGATGCATCCATCAATTCATTCATCGCAGTGGAAAGCGCACTTGCCAATGCAACATTGTTGACGCATCCTATCGAGGATACTCGATTTAATAACACAAACGACGCTTCTATAGTACTGCCATAGTAGTAGTACTGCAACAATATAATAGAGATAGTTGGGAACCATTAGCGTTCTTTTTCAAACAACTCAGTAATACCGAAGTCAAATACTCAGCCTTCGACAGAGAACCGTTAGCTATTTAGTTAGCCATTGAACTCTTTAGATATTTTGTAGAAGGTCATATTTGTCCAGTCTACACTGACCATAAGTCACTGAATAACGCCATACATTTGAAGACGGCTCGTAATCAACGACAAACGAGACATTTGTATTATATATCCCAATTTAGAATGGATATCCGACACCTTTCAAGTAAAAACAATGTGGTCGCAGACCTAAGTCTAAATACTAAATGGTTTATACTAAGTATGAACTTGTAAATATCACTGGTTGCGAATTATACTGTGCAACTTCAACAACAAATCATCGAGTATACATGCCATAACCATTAAGGCTTTTGGTTTTCAAATCACTTCACAATATTTCACACATCGGATTACGCGCTTCACGAAAACTTTTATCCACGCGTTATTTCTGTCCTAAATCGGGACATGAAGAATTTGGCAACAAACTGTTTATAATGCCAAAAAGAGAAAATTCACGAGCATAAAAAAACTCAACATTGACAATTTTCTCTGCCAGCGTCACGGTTTCAACACAGCCATATGAATCTGGTAGGGCCACTATCACCATTAGAAGGAAACCGATATATCCTCATAATTGTTGATCGTTTCACACGATGGCCTCAGGCATATCCCATTCCAGATATGACCGCTTGAAATAACGATGAACCAAGTCATCCCATTTAAATCGAAACTATTCTCTTAGCTAACAAAAATTCTAGGTTCACATCGTATTCGCACTAGAGCCTACCTTCCGCAAGCAGGCGGAATGGTAGAGCATCTCCACAGGGCCCTTAACTTGAGGAGACCTTAACTTCAGACAACCCAACCTAGTGTACGGCTAAACATCGACTTCCTGGCAAAATATCAATCCCTAATACTCAACCTCTTCAATCAACTGACGACTTCATGCAGAAACTGCGCACGAATATGCAAGCATTACAAGCGTCAAATTGTTACGTGTTCGTCCTTTATAATACATCTGGCATTTCTACCGTACTATTACTGTACTATTACCAATGATTTGATGAGATCATTTGATATTGTATTTCACAGAAACCATGTAAATCTGCTTTATTTTGTAATATTATGTCCTTACAATAGTTTACCTACGATTATACTGTATGTATTGCTGATATGTCGCATAAGAGGTATATATTACTGATATTTTTACATTTTACTGATATTACTTGATATTGTTGCAATGTCGTTATCTTTAAGTTTTGCGAACTCGTTATCTTTAAGTTTACAAATTCCCAAATGACACTCTTTGCGTACAAGTATGCGCACTGTTGTCTCCTTAGTTGTGATGGCAACCAGTTCCTACTGATTTCTTTAATATACATGTCAGTGGGATCTGTTTTCCGTATCGGCAAATATTAATAATGTCTCGCAGATCTTTAGCTTTTCTAGATGGTTGTTGATTGCTTGGGCTATGGTTTGATGTGTTTCCTTCTTCTTTTATGTTATTAATTTCTGGTGACATATCCTCTTCCTGTGGTAGCATACAGACTTTAGTTATAGCTGTTTTGCAGATATTTTGTTCGTATTTTATGAAGGCAATTCGAATCAAGTCATCTCGTTTGTACTTTCTGAACTTTCCCCATTTCATTGGACCATGACTTCCAAAAGTCGATCGCTATTTTGTACTAAATGCCATCGTGTTCTTAGTGAATAGACATCGTCATTAGGTTTAGTAATTATTTTTATTGACTTTCTTATTAAAAATTCCACCAGGGTTAGGATTTCAATCTCGCATCCGGTTCATGGAATAATACTGTTAAAGGCATAGAATTAAGGATATCTTATATTTGAGACATTATTTAGTCATCTCCTCGAATGTTAATACGATCTCTCCTATAAGACCTTTTTCATGGGAGTCTTTACTGATTCCACACCCGCCTCTTATAAAATGTCAGGTTGTTTCACCGTCTTGTAAAATACTTGCGATTTTGGTTTCGAGGTTTGTAATCATTGCATTTTCCGTTTGAATATACGGTCCGAGCTGTGTAGGTACACCTACACAGACCCGTATATGACGCGACAGGCAACTGTTGTTAAGCCTTGGTAGCCATGCATATAAATACAGCAATAAACCTTTTATAATGGGTATGACCACTCCCCATGCTTAGCGAATGGTCTCGAAGTCACTACAGACCGAGGGTGATTCCTCATTAGTTGGTTAAGGGTTTTACTTTTTAAATCTAAAACATTTAACACATTTTGCCAATTAGCATATGTAGAGAATTAGCATTGTCTCTAGTGTTAGAGATCAGACATTTGATACTTTCTGCATTCTGTGTGTTGTTGTCATATTGCATGTGTAATTTGTTGCAAGTATTATTTCCATTCCACAGCAGCTTGAGGTTTTATACTGATGATCCTCATGACGCAAGATCAGCTGTAGTTTTATTGGTTGGTACAAATTTTCATAGCACGTGAGGTCAATTCTTTATGATTTGTTTTTATATTTGTAACATCACCTCCTAACCAGCTTAGGGTAATTGTCGAGTCAGTTCAAGCAAACATATCTACATTGATCTAATTTATGATGCCTTTTACATTCACTTGAAGCGTATTGATACAAGAAGTGCTGCGTTTATTTCTAACTTTGAAATTGTCTTCGTAATTGGAGCGACCCTGGTTTTTCCCACCAACAACCTAATTGTTATCTGATTAAATTCAATTATGGTTCTTTGCGAATTTTTCTGCCAGGTCTGAATCATCAAATTTTGCTGCCGAGTGTCCTCCAGATCAAAAGTTTATCAGTTGATGCCGAAAAGGCAAAGTAAAATTATTAGAAAAACCATTAACTCGAGCGAAAATGTAACCGAATGTCTTCAATTCATCAGAGTGTTTTAATCAAATCCCAAGTATTACGACTTTAGATAATTTTGTGAAAATATTCGCACACACAGGTAAATCCTTTGCACCGGTGGAAGCAAAAATGGTTGTTTTTCGTGGAGGAAATCCTTTTGTTTTGAAGGTTTTTTTCAAACAGGAAGTATCTGCAATACGCTCTTTTCGTTTTTGCCAGCAAACAGTATACGGAAATTTGGAAACAATATTCTTCATACAAGCGTTTTTGGTCGCAGATCCTCGATTAAATCGATTTATTTTTCGGAACTTAGAATCGACTCACCAATACTTACTGCATACTTCGTGAAGTAAAAGCTAAAGTAATACAAGAAGCTCACGGTGCAAGTAATGCTAAGCCGGTTGTAAACCTGGTGTTTCGCCGAGATCGCCATTCTGATCAGCGAATGTACAATACACCCACTACCAATGAGATCGCCATGGTATTCATAAATAATGATGGTGCTCCGACCTTTGAAGCAACATTCGTATTTATTCAAAAAAAATCCAGACAACTCGCAACAACATTCATTAATATGAATACTGTCAGGCCAAATTTGGAGCAAATATCGTTTCTATCGTTTCTCAATTAAAATCTAATAGTGTGGATTACCTCACGCGCCTATCTTAATAGCGTTACGAGCAGAGGATAAATTCACAGGCGCAGACCGCATCAACCAAATACACGATTGCATGAAATCGTCATAAGATTCCTGATGCATGGACCATGTGGAATGAGGAATCGCTGCACACTCTCAATGGATACCCAAAGTATGATGACAAATATATTTACAAAAGGGTTGACTGTGCGAATTTGACGATCACGACTGGCGAGAATCCTCAACTGAGACACGGTGAACCAACCATTTTCATCGTTCTCAGGTAAGTGGGTGCACCAGAAGCAATACGTGGCGATTGCTTGAAACGAATCATGTTTCAAATAGGCCTAGAACCAGATTTTTTGGAGCAGCACGCATATGTAGAACGAAATTAGAGTCTAGTTCCGTCTGAACGAAAACGAGGCGAAGACGATAATTAACCACAATATTTAACCCCGCCATTATTTAACCCCGATATTTAACCTGTCCTACGGCGGAAATGGAAGCCCTCATGCTACTTGTGCAGCTAGATTACAGCTTCTGAATCAATATAGTCATGATGATCATATGGGTCATCTGAACATTTTGAATGAACTCACTGACTTGGATATGTTTTTTAGAGTCCCGGGCGTGATGCCCAAGGAACTCTGCTTTGGCAGGAATTTCGGGGTAACAGTCCTTGATAGAACCGTCTGGGATACTGGTGGACCTCTTATGGAACCCAGCAGCCTAGTCTGGTTCACGGATGGATCAAAAATGGATAGTGGAGTAGACATTAGTGTCTTTGGGCCCAACAACAAAATATCGAAATCCCTCATCCCAGTGTCTTTCTAGCCGAAATTCACACCAACGGAACCTGCGTCTCAACTATTATGACTAAAGGCCTTAAGGGCGCCTCCATCCACATTTTCTCCGGCAGCGAAGCAGCTTTGAAAGCACTGGTTTCTAACTGTCTGGATTCTAAGTCGGTTAAAAGTTGTTATAAACTGCTAGAAACTCTCTCTTGCCATAACAAAGTTAAGTTGTATTGGATACTTGGATACAAGGGTGTCACTGAGATAGCCGACGAGGTTGCACGGGCAAGCTCGTCGGGTACATTTATTGGTCTTGATGCTTTCTGTAGCATCCTGTCACAAAAACTACAGAAAAATAAAATGCTTGAATTATTGGAACTGTATTCCCGGCCTCAGTCAAGCCAAATCTTTGATTATACAATTTCACCATAAGGACTTGGCGGTCAATTTTAATAAAGAAAATATTAGGAAACGAGTCAGTTTTCTTTCAGGCCACTGCAACCTGAGATTTGAATAAAAGGAACCTGTCCACAGAAACGGAGTGCCGACTCTGTTTAGAAGAGGTAGAAACTGCGGAGAACATAATATGTGAGTGTGTTGCTCTGTGCACACTGAGATGGCTTCATTTTGAAGAGAGGTATTTGACCCTGGAGAAATGTAGATTGGCCTCTACAGGCAGCATTATCGCCTTTATTAGGAAGGTGGAGAGGCTCCTAGAATAACAAATCCAAATAGAACAAAAGATCTTTTAGGTCGCAGTGCTAACCGTTTTGGGCAGGGAAAAAAATAAAAAAAACCGCCATACACATTTACAATAAACAAATCACTGGGTTAATCCTTTGACAATAGAAAAATACAACATCAATCAGCCGTATTCTTACATTTGTTATAAAAAATGTTCGGTCTTTGGCCGGCCTTAGATGATTTTAAATGATTGGGAAGCTACACTTGTGTAGTGGAAACCCTTCACATCGTTCAAGTTTCTCCTAGTTTTCCTCTTTTTTCAGATGCTGACTGCATTAGTATTCTTACAGCAAGGTACGTCGCTGCAGATTTCCATAAGTGATTTTCTTTAATTTATATTTGACCATCCGATCTAAATTGCTTATAGGATCCAATAACATGCTGTTTCCAATCTTGCACATTATTACTTCGAGATATTATTTTTGTTTATTTAGACCAGGGGTTTGAACCGAACCAAAACCTATTCCGGTTCAGAGATTTTTTCATAATTTCGTGAACCCGAACCTGAATCAAACCAAAATTTGGGTTCGAGTTCAAGTTAATTTTTTTTTTTCAAAGCAAAATAAAAAAACAATCAATTTGGGGAAAAGCATTTGGGGAAAATATTGAAGTTTCCGGAATATTCTCTAGTCCATCGGATGATGAAAATAACCGCGACGTATTAGAAGAAATCTTGAAATCAAAGAATATAGTATGGCAGCTATACGGTAAACGAAGAAAATGGAGCGGCGCAACCGAGTTGATTTTATTATAAAAAAAGTTTTTTATAAAATGTTTTGGAACTCTAAGAAAACCATAAATTGGATTCCATATTATTATACCCGAAGTTGCTCAGATTGTGCTTTCTGTTCTAGAAACACTGGTCACTGTGAAGCGGACTTTTTCTGCTCCGAAACTAATTTTAGCGCCACAGTGTGTCCAATTGAATGAAAATTCATTAAAAAACATTTTATTTGTACGTGCAAATGAAATTTTTTTAAATAAATAAAAAAATAAGTTACATTTTTTTTAACTCGAACTCGAACCCAATATATTCTTGTGCAAGAATCTAAACCCAAAAATGTCGAGTTTCGAGACCCTGATTTAGACTAACTATTCAGCATAAGCAAATCAACATCATTAAATCGAAATATAAAGATATATAACAAGATCTAAAAATGTAAAAACGCTGTAACTATATACTAATACGTTTCAGATTGTTCCAACCAAAGACATATTGCCACTAACCTATACACTTAAATTTTGTTTGACATTTTTCCAAACTAATTATAGTTATGCTAAATGTGCAACAACAAAACTATGCTTTCGGTTGCGCAACATCCGGAAATTAAATGTATAAAAAATAAAAGATGGTAAAAACTAAACCTTCTAAAACTATTAATATTCATTAGACTAACTCCATCGTCTCGCGTGTTCTTTAGATAAATAATCTTTTAATAAAATTTAAATCAGCCAAAATCTTTTTTTAATGTCCCAGTTATCCTTGATTTGTATACCCATACACATTCAACATTTTTGTTCGCCGATTTCAATGGGCCAAATTTATAAAAATCAAAAAAACACAAAATCTGCATATGACATTCCATTGAATTAATCGGCTATAAATTTTTGACAATAATTGGTACGTAACGTGTTAACACAAATTTTAAATTTGCACATTTCTTTCACTTTTTCGCGCAATATAGTTGGTCTTATCAATCAAAAAAAAAAACACTGTACATAACAGTCAATTATTTTTGATTTACTATTCTTAAGATGAAATTCGTACATCTTATAATAATATAAAAAAGTAACCTAGAAAATGATACAATTTTTTTAATATTATATTGCTACTGCTGCTGCTTTGACAAAACCATTTAGTTACACTTATATACAGTACGGAGTCTATCTAAAAATAACACACAACAACAACAAAAAATTGTTAATTATAGTTGAAAAAAATCTTGACGAAACGAAAAATGTGGAAAAATGATTTAAATTTTTTTTTTTTTTTTGTTTCAAGAAACCTTATAGCAGTTAGTAATGAAAACTATATTCAGTATCAAATTACTATTACGGAAAAAGGGTCAAGTGTCATTTTCTCTTTTATGTTTTATTTATAGTTGGTTAACTGTATCGCTACATCAACAAAATTGTGTTGTATCGTATCTGGTATTATGTATCCGGTATGTTATGGTTTTCTTATACATTATATTTTATGTATATTGATAACTGTATAACATGAATTGAAATTACTTGATTACATTAAGAAGACAAATTTTAATTGGATTAAATACTTTTGGTAATTACTAGTCTGATTTAGTTTTTCCAGAATGGTATATATAGTATACGAGAATATTGTCTTTATTTCCTAAAATTTTCGTGAATTTAACAACGGTAGAAATTTTAAGACATGTTGAGTGGTTTTGCGAAACAGGTGGTATCTGACTAAGAAACTAATTCCAGTATTAATTGGTTTCTTTGGTTTGAGGGCCCTTCCATTCGTCGTAAAAGATTTCTAAACGAGCATGTTATCATTAGAATTCCATCACAGCATGGCTTGTCATAGGAGGCGGCTAAACAAAGGTATTGCTGGGTTGACTACCTGCACTCCTAAAAAAGTTTTCTGACACCAAGATTGCTGGGGTCATCTTCACTGTAAAGCAACGTATAGCCTTGAGAAACATGGCTATACGTTTATACGTTGCTATAGTTGGGTTAAACATGGCTATAGTTGGGTATACATGGCTTTAGTTGGATTAAATTGTGGCAGTATCCATATTTCCTTTTATTGATGCTTTAATAAAAGGAAATATGGATACTGCCACAATTTAACCCAACTAAAGCCATGTATACCCAACTATAGCCATGTTTAACCCAACTATAGCAACGTATAAACGTATAGCCATGTTTCTCAAGGCTATACGTTGCTTTACAGTGAAGATGACCCCAGCAATATTGGTGTTGGTATACTCTTCTTGGGCCTCAGGTGAAAAACTATGTTTTGGATTTTAAAGCAGTGGATAATGGTATACGAAATCTACGCATGCGATTCACCAATCCAAAAATAAAGACTCATTTTACAACAATTTGGATGATTTGCAGTGATTCATATCGGAGCACGACGTCAAAATAGTGGTTGATGACTTCAATGCTAGAGATAGCAAAAATTAGGTTGACTTATGTGAAGACGTAAGTCTGTTCTCCCGACACGATCTAGCGACCAATAATGGAGACAAAATAATGTACTTTGTAATCGCGCACTATCTCATGGTGGCTAGCACATTTTTTCGTCATAAAAATATTAACTTTGAAACATGGACACACCCTCGTATGCCGTCCTGAAGTCAAATTACCCACGTATTTCTAAATGAAGGTCTCGGGTCATCCAGGATGTGAGATCTTATCGGTCAGATGCCAAATTTGTAAGCAATGATCACTAATTGGTCACTGCATACGTTTCAACTATGAAAGTTTGATAAACTAAGATGACGAAGCACAGTATTATAATCTTGTTATAGCAGTAGCATTATGGTAAGCAACTACCGTTCTGATGATGTAAACTCAAAAATGATTGGTTTGATAAGAAGTATCGTCTTGTTGTCGAGCAACAGAATACAGCCTATAAAAAAGCGTGAACCCGCTTTAAAGCAGGTTTCATCATACCTTTAGACCTACTTAGGCCTATCGCCATTCGGAACTAAAGAAAACTCCATGTTAACATCGATGCAATGCTCGACACTAATTGGAAGGGGCATTTTTCTGATTTACTTAATGTTCAACAAATGACAAATGTTGTATGTGAAAGTTGTCAAATACTGACATCGGAGATCTGCATAGAGGAACCATCCTACGAGGAATTCACACTGGCCATGCAGAGACTAAAACAAAACTGTTTACTTAGGGTTGATTGTATTAATTCGGAGCTCTTGATATTCGGAGGAGATACTTTGTGGAACTATCTTTTCGACCTTGTTCGATTAGTATGGTGAAACGAAGTAATGCTTGATGAATGGAAGGTTGCCGTGTGATGTTCTTGGATTATCAACAAGCCTATGACCCAATCCATCGGAATAGCTTATGATTTGCGATTTCTGGAAATATTTAATGCAGTCATAATGTTGTGTCAAAGTTAAAAGTAATAAGCTATCAGGAATTTTTGCATTTTACTATGGTGTAAGCAAGGAGATGCTCTGTCTCCAATACTCTTTAATCTCATGTTGGAATTTATATTTCGTAAAAGCGAAACACCTCAGGAAAACAAACCGTCAGCCCAACCAGGCTCTGACATGCAGATGTAATATCTGTGTAATCCGACTAAATAGCAATGGTGTAAAGAACTACTGGATCTCCCAAAAGCAATCTGTCCAAAACAAATTATATGATCACTTGTTTTAAAAACCAAGACGCAAGCCTTGTCAGTCATGATAATTGTGTCGGAGAAGATTTAAAAGCGCGTTTTGTCGCCGTACTTTGTATGCCTTACTTCCACTGCTAAAGTCTAAATACCTTGCAAATGCCAATAAGCTTAAGTTGTAGAAGATGTTGATCAAACTCGATGTCATGTATGCATATGAGAGTTGGGCCTTGACGGACGAGTATGAGAGATGGTTAATGAAATTTGAGAGAAGAATCATCCGCATGGTATATGGCACCAAACACGATAATGGCGACACTTACCGAGTTTTATTCAACCACGAGATCAGGAATTTAATGTAAATTCCTGATCTCGTTGATGAAATAAAAGGACAGCGAATTCGCTGGCTGGTTAGCGTATTCAAGCCGATCCTAAGCGGATGGTGCAGCGATCTCTGAGAGAAGATCCGCCATTTGGCAGGCGCAGAGATCAATGTTGGCGACTATTCTTACGGGGAAGGGACGTAAAAGAGATTTTGCATCACTTCATTTTTTCTGGTGATGTCGATGAACACAACTACGACCCTTTGATGGATTGCACAATCCATTGGCCGAATCATCGCCCACACCAGTACAGGTGTAGATTGTAATTTTAAGGGAACTTTAAATCATGAGTCCTGGATTTGACTAACGACGGTTGTTCACAAATGGCCATGTTGTGTCAAGGTAGTCAGTGAAATAGCTAAAAATCGAAAGGCACGAATCGCTTTTCGAGGATTTTAAAAACAAAAATAAAATTCTCACAGGGCGCCAATACCAAGCTGATAATTACGGTACGTTGTGAAGCAAGGCGAATAATGCGGCAGGAATTTTGTGAAATTTGAGAAAATTTCAAAATTGAAAGTTTGTGGCAGATATATGTTTGAATAAGGAGAGTCACAAAAATCATTTGACAAGTTTATTTCTGAAGGTAAATTTCACGATTTTGTCTGAATAAATTTCGATGTCTTACGATACTGAACTGCTTGAATTTCAGTGTTACACAATTTGGAGTGAAAAATTTGAAAATTAACCAACAATTATTGAAAATGGTTAAAGGAACGACGATAAATCTTTAAGTATTGATATGATGGGTAATGAAAGTGTGGCAAAGCATTCCAAACCATTTCACATTCCTAGAAAAGTTGGAAAAAGCAGTATAAGCAGTGCTTCTGGAAAAAGATGGACAAAGCAAATGATTTTTATTAAAAGTAACAAAATATATTCCAAACGGGGACCACTTAGCATCTAAATATAAACAAAAGAAATCTACCTCTGGGTCAATGTTCCAGATTTATTTATAATTTTAGAGATATACATTTTGGTGATAGATTGGCTAATCTCTATTGATCTCCAATTAGCCGTTACTTTTGAATTGGGGTTTTTCTAACGGCGGGCAACTACCGTAAATATCCTATCAAGAGCACGTGTATCCTCCAACAACAGATTCGAAGAATAGTCATAGTGGAAGGAAAATTTTGTTATGAATAATGGCTATGAAATGTTGTAAAACTATATATATGCCAATATAAAGTGAAAATTATGCCGATAATTGGAAATTATTTTCTTTAGTTTGAATTTAGTTATAAAGAGTATTCAAAAGAATTATAGGCAGCAGTCACTTCTTTAAGCAACATAAGCTGTGAGATTTAGCATACTAGACTAGGCCGCAAGTAAATAATTTGTTATTTCAAGAAAAAGTGTCAGTCAAACCCCCCGTTCAATACAAAAAAAAGCGAACCACTAACCATCTTAAGCCAAGAGGAATACCTGAGTTAATAAGTTGTCAGCATGGAGATAGAGGTGTTCCTTTAACGAAACCATGAAAAGGATTGTGCAAACAAGTTCAGGGGATTAACTCTACTTATGATTGTCTATCGTATCATAGAACTCTAGTATACATAATAAAATAAATGTAAGTCGATTAGACAATCCATCGCTTTCCAACTTACCAACAAGTTGTAAAGCGGAAGGATTACTTGCCCAGCTTTTGTTGTATCAAACAGTTTTAAACCGTGGCTTGTAAAATATGAAAAAATAATTCCCAGTTTCCTTGGTTCTGGAAGCCCACAGTTTTGTTTGTCCGAATTTTGCAGAGATCACAAAATTATATAGATAGCACTCAGGCATGTTTCAATCTAATTAAACCCGATTGTAAGAATATATTACGTTCCTGAACAAAAAGCTAAAATCTACATTGCACAGGAAAGATTATGTGCATCTGCTTAAAACTTGTTCCGATAACTTAAGACAGTATAACGATTAAAAATTGATTCAGAACTTCGGGGTGGAACCTCTTTAGTTCTGATATCATCGACTACTTCAAAATTTTGGAAGCAACAAAGCCAAAATCACTTTGTGATAAGGTACAGTTCCTACCCCAGAACGCTAACAACAATTAACAAACTAAGTAATCTACTTTTAGTTATATTTTTTAAAGGACTCTTAATATGCCGATAATACGAACTAACATTTTCGAAAATTATAAGAAAATTCAATCAAAAGTTCCGGTAAATGGTAAAAGGTAGATTTTTCTACGCAACATCCAGTTGAAAACGAATGAACGTTCAGTATGACTACGAGACTTATAATAATGAAAGTATTACTATATAATTTCACCTTTTCCTACCATTTCAATTTTTAAATCTAAATTTTTATTAAAAAAATATATTTTTAAAACGAAGTATATACAATTTTAAAAGCAACACCCAAATTCAATTAAACAAAACAGAATATAACCATATCCGCATCACAGGATACAATCAATTTCCGATACAGTTTTACAAAATCGTAATCAATAAATGTAATATGTGGATGATGTATGTACAGCAACAAAAACCGGCTAACAACACACATTATAAATCTGATACTAATCCTAATTGATTTATTTTATGATAGTTTATATTCAAATTTGATTCGTGATTATATTTAATAGACTTGGATAGATTACACAAGAAAGTTAATTAACTCTTAATCGTTATTGAATGGGATTATGTAAAATAAATTACCAATTCTATTGGTTTTTTTTGTAAAGCTCATTAATTATAGAGGCTTTATGATTTTTTTTAGTAATTATATAGCTGGTTTTATAGGCAATTCATGACCAGTGCCATATGACCAGTTGAACTCTCGCATAATAATACCTCACACGTAATTATTATTCAAATATTTTCTAATTTCTAGTAACATTGATTAAAAAAAACTTAAAATGGTGGTTTTCAAAGTGAAGACCTTTTCTTCAAATTGCAATACTACAAAATTATTTGATTATGTTTGATTATTTAAGCCAGCTAGAAAATAGTTTTTAAGATTCAGGGGCCTTACTGTACTTTTATTTTCGTTCACTATCAAGTTTAACAGCGTGTTAACAAAAAATGAATATTATCAAGTTTAACAAAAAATGAATAGTGGCGTGATTTAAACTGACAATTTACTGTCAGATAAATGTTGAACAGCCGAGCTGATCTAAAAAAATTAACTAACTCGGAAAGATAAAAAAGTTTTTTGTAAATAATTATTTAAAACAAAACCAACACTAGTATAACTCCAGATGTTATATAACTGACAAGGATTATTCAGGAGTACCGAGAAACAAAAACATTCTTCTTTTCATTGCATATATAACGGGCACATGAATTAAAAGCCACCTTAATTTACCGAGAGTAAATGCACAATATACTATGTGGGTAGAACCATAGATTAAGATATAATGAAGATGGCCCAAACACAAACAACAAAAATGTATATCTAAAAATAATAATAGAGAAGAATAAAAATAAAAAAAAAAACAAACGATTTTTCTTGGTTACTGTATAATGAAGGTTTTCAATCTTTTATTTTAAAAGAATAAAAAATAAAACCAAGTGGCTTTTATCAGGGATGTGCGTCGACACGTCAACAATTATTGTCGACGTTGACGCCAATTTCATGTCGACAATGACGTAATGTGAAGAAAAAAAAATTTCGATAATTTCTTTTGTTTTTTTTTTTTTTTTTTTGCTTTTTCCTCTAATTCTATCCGAATTTTGCGTTAATTTTTTATTTTGTTTTACTTTACAAGAGTAAGATGCCATAATTTTACAATTAATGTGCCAACCAACGACTCAGCAACAACGTTAAGTAAGAATACGACAGATTGAGTCCACATGTTACTGATCAGTGAAGTGTTAAGAACTGAACGAAAATGTTTCGTTTAAATCAATTGTCATTTAACAAAGTTAATAGAGCGAAAATTAAGGAACAAACTGTAGAAAATGTCAAATAATTGTATACTCAACCTCAAACCAAGAGAATTTGTTAAACTAGCCAGAAAAAGTAACATTCATCAATTTCCACAATGTTAGACTATAATACGGATCCATATAGATATTAGATATCTTAAACCTTAATTTTTCTTAAGTTTGTTTGACAATGAATGTTTATTTTATTGTAAAGAGGAAAGTATGCCATTAACATTTGAAAACGATATCAGCCAAATGGCCACCATGCTACGTTTGCAGCACCATATCCTTTTCATGAAATTTTACATGACCAATTCGCACATTTGTGGCTGTTTGTCCTAGATAACTTCACGAATTTCATCTATAAAATCTTGAATCGATTGTGGAGCATTGGCATAGACCTTTCACGTGGTCCCAAAGAAAAAAGTCTAAAGGTGTTAAATCACAAGATCTCGGTGGCCAATTTTGATCATATATTCGAGAAATAACACGGTCAGGAAACATTTCTTGCAAAATTGCGATTGTTTCTGTCGCTCACATCAATATCTTCCAATTCCGGCCATACAAAATCATTAATCAAAGATCGACTAAGAATTGACAAACCTGGGTTTTTTTAACACTACGGACTACATTCTCAGTTGTTCTTGAGCACCGCACACGGTTTCGATTCTTCACATCACTAACTTGTCCCAACAGCTCAAATTCTTCCTCCAGTTTCACTATTGCCGGCCGAGAAGGTGCTTCACGACGACCACAAAGAGCTTTAGTTTTGCGAACCATGACTGCATAATTTTCACCATTTTTGTAGTGAATTTTAACAATTTCAATGCGTTGTTAAAGCGTGTATCGTACCATTTTTAGTAATGGCGTAGTTTTTACTTGTCAAATGTCAAAAGATGACAGCTTCAAAATTGACAGCTGTCCCTATAGCAGGCTATCCAAAATGAATAGCTTTTTATTGGGCAACCCTTTATTTTTAAATATTTAAAATAGAAAAATATTAAAGTTTTTTGGAATTCGGCGGACATTCCAGCCAATTCCGGACAACTTTAAAAAAAAATTATATCAAAAATAAAAAAATAAAAGTACTATTTTTCTATTTTTATTGTTGACGCGTCAACAATTCACGTCGACAAAACTTGTTATTGTTGACTCTACAATAAAGTTTAATTCCAAAAAACTTTAATATTTTTCTATTTTAAATATTTAAAAATAAAGGGTTGCCCAATAAAAAGCTATTCATTTTGGATAGCCTGCTATAGGGACAGCTGTCAATTTTGAAGCTGTCATCTTTTGACATTTGACAAGTAAAAACTACGCCATTACTAAAAATGGTACGATACACGCTTTAACAACGCATTGAAATTGTTGACAATAATTGTCGACGTCGACGTTTGTTGACGACGCACATCCCTGCTTTATATACAATGAAACCTTTGTAGCCGAAAAATATATTTTTGTACTTTGTACAGTAAACCAAAAAATGATTTTAAATTTTTATTAAAACTAGTGGTAGATACTTTTATTTTTGGTTCTAAATGGATCATCTTTTTATATCTTAATCTATGGTTCAACTATATAGATCGTTTAAACTTCAGCTACGCTTCATTAAGAATGAGTGTAGCTTTCATCTTTTAATAAATTCCGCCACAAATGCAGTTTACAGTTTCCAAAATCATAGGATCCATAAATCATATCATTCATTGAAAAAGCTTCGGTATGGAAATTTGAGTGGAAAATATCAATTTAAATCGATTATTCAATACCAGTAAATTCAGGCAGAGGGCGTTAGTACTATAGTAAAATTAGACAATTTATATGATGCTATTTTGATGTAAAGGAAAAATACAAGATCCTTATATTTTCTTGCGCTAAGCCTATTTGTGGTGACATTTAAATTGAAATCATCGACTGTGATTTCATCGGTATATCTACTAGAGAAATCTCTCAAATTTTTCATTTTATCTAGAAATTTAATCTTCTGTAGACTTATCAACCACGCCCAATACAGTCTCAAACTTAACAAATCCAGTGGTTTGGTTCATTTTTTTATATTTGTATTCCAGCCTACTGGGAAATCCAGCCGCAGGTTTACAAATTGGAAAATAGCTCGCAACGTCAATTTTTCTTTTTGATTTTATAAAAATTCGTTAATAGCTGATAAACTGGCCTAAACGATCAACTGCACTCATGTTAATACTCGTAGTTGCAAATAACAATGGTAGTTCTAAACGTGCTGCATTTATTTAGCTTTTTATAGAATTTTTAAAGGGTCGAGAAAAAATTGTTCCAAAAAACTATTATTCGTTAGATTAAATGCAGCGCAGTAGCGACATCAAAACAAAAACGTTTTTGTTCGATATTTGAATTTTCGTTAATTTGACCTTGGAATTGTTTCGAAATTGATCTGCCCTTAAATGGGGCCATTTGCTCGTACTACAAATTTATTTTTATCCCAGTCCTTTATGCCAGGTCAAACTTTCACGAAATAATCTGGCAGAATCTATCGTTTAGTTCTTTTTAGACTATTTGAAGGGCTACTTGCTTATATAGTCTTGAACACACTTTTAATTGTTTGGTTCTCGTAACAAGTGTTTTTAAAGGTTTCGTAAGAGACACAGTTTTGACAGCACTATATCCGCCATGAAAGAGTAACGCTTGGAACACGTTGCTCTCCAGGAAACTCGATGGCCAAAAGTGGATACCATATGTCTCAAGGCTATATGCATTGCTTTTCAGTGACTTCGGCAATCTTGGTGTACAACAATTTGGATGATCTGATGGGATCCATACCGAAGCACGACGTCAAAATAGTGATTGGTGACTTTATGACCCTAGACTTTTCTAAGGTAAGATAAAGTCATCCAAAATGTGAGATTTTATCAAGCAGCTGCTAAATTTGAAAGCAGTGATCATCAATTGGCCACTGCAAAGCTAAGATGTACAAGTCAGGGACCATAGGAAAACGAAATTTACGTTTCAATTGTGGTCTGATAAACGCAGACGAGAAAGCACAATATCAGAATATTGTTTACAGTAGCATTGTGGGAACCAACCACCTTTCTGATGATGTGGACGCTCTATTGGAGATATTGAAAACTTCGGTTATCAGTGCTGCCCAAGCGACTCTAGGTATGGTACAAATTAAACCAAAGAAAACATTAATAAGGAGATCTTATTGCTATTGAGCATCAGAATATAGCCTATAAAGAAGCGCCTAAAGCATGGAGAGCTGAAATCTTAAGAGTAAAACAACTCAGCAATGAGCCCAGTTCTCGTAACTTCCTTAAAAGAGTCACCGGAATACACCCTACTTTCAGATTCAGAACCAGGATGGGAACCTCCGTGTTTACATCGCAGAGACTAAAACGAAATCGTTCCCTAAATCTCCTTTGCACAGCAAACAAATTATTGTCTTACATAATATTGGAGAGAATCACTCCACTGGCGGAGAAAATTGTAGTTGAATTTACTTAATCACTGATCATGTTTTTTCGTTAAGGATAATTCTTTGTAAATATTACGAGACTTCTCGTGACGTACATCAGGTGTTCTCGGATTTCCAACAAGCCTATGACTCAATCCATCGGAATAGCTTATGGTTAGCTCTGCGATATCTGGGAATACCTAACATATATGTGTGTTTGTGTAAAATGACAGTAATGCAGTCGCAATGTTGTATCAAAGTTGAGAACAAATTATCAGAAATTTTTGCAATTAGCTCTTATCTCAAGGAGATGCTCTGTCCCTGATACTCTTTATTCTCATTTAGAATTTATCTTTCGTAAAACTGACACACCTCTGGAAAACATCTTGTACCGTCAGTCCAACCAGGTTCTGGCATTTGCCGATGGTGTCTATATTTGCTCCTCGGGGTATAGAACGACTTGTCTTATTCGGGTTGTCTAAAGCAATTGTTCTTTAAGGACTAATACCTCCAATCATCCAAAACTATAATTTTAGAGAAGACAGTAAAAACTGAGTAACTTTTAAGCATGTTACTATGTAAAGAGAAAATAGAATTAGACAAAAAGACTTACTAGTATGTGTTTAGGGCTTTTTTCGACCAGTTCATTAAATTCGTCATTAAGAAATATACAAAATAGTCATTTTAACTCAATTTCGTCAAACTGCTTAAAGCTGTCAGAAAATGCGGTAGTGAAACCTTGTCAACTGGGAAACCAACCTACTGGCCAAAACAAAATACCAGACTTGATTGATTTTTTTATAATCAAAAATATATCAATGAACTATATACAAGTAGACGAAAGTCGAGACCTAAACTCGGACCATTCTCTTATACTTTTGACATTAAGCGAAAACATTATTCAAAAAGAAAGAAATTCAAGTCTAATAATAAACGCACTTGTTGGGAATACTTTAGGCAGCCCTTAGAAGAAAAAATTAACCTAAAGGTTCCATTAAAAAGCGAGGAGCAAGTAGAAAACGAAGTTCAAAAATTTGTATGATGATCAAACTTTAGAATCTCAAATAATAACGGTGGAATCTAAAAAGGAAAGTGAAGAAATTCCATTGACTTCACCAAAGGAAGTCATGTATGAGATAAAATTCAATGTGTATTCGGAAAAAGCTCCTGGTTATGATCTTATTACTACAGAAATTTTAAAAGAACTACCAAGAAAGGCCCTAGTTAAGCTTACTTATCAATGCAGCATTTAGAATCAAATTTGTGCCCAGTTGGTGGAAAATTGCAGAAGTAATAATGATATCAAAACCTGGAAAACCACCATACGAAACTTCATCTTATAGACCAATTTCGTGTTATGTCTAAACTCTTTAAGGAAATAATGATTAAAAGGTTAAATCCGATAATCGAAAGAAATAACTTAATCCCAAATCATCAGTTGGGATTTCGTCGTCAACACTCAACAATACAACAAGTACACAGAGTAATCAATGTAATTGAGAAAGCACTGGAAGAGAAAAATGTCCGCCCCACGATATTTTTAGACGTGGCGCAAGCTTTTGACAAGGTTTGGCATGAAGGACTTAATCATAAGTAAAGAAATCTCTTACCAATGCAATTCGCTAAAATACTGCAATCATACTTAAAAGATAGATACTTTAGAATTAAATTTGCTGAAACTTATTCTGAATTAAAAGAAATAAAAGCAGGTGTACCGCAGGGCAGTGTATTAGGACCGATTTTATATTTACTATACACGTATGGTCTACCTGAATTAGAAAACAACACAGTGGCAACTTTTGCTGATGACACTGCGATCCTAGCTGTTGGAAAAAGCAACAAAGAATCAACACAAAAATTACAATCAGCTATCTCCGAAGTATATAAATGGACTAAAAGATGGCGAATTAAGCTAAATGAAACTAAATCAGTTCACATAAATTTTTCCAACAAACGAGTTGAACATATACCTGTTTCAATAAATCGAGAAATAATACAGTATGCGAACACAGCTAAGTATCTAGGCATGACCCTGGACGCTAAACTTAGATGGAAGGTCCACGTCAAAAAAAAGTTGAAGAACTAAAAATAAAAAAATATAGAAAAATAAATTGGCTAATAGGCAGACACTCTTCTCTATCATCATACAATAAGCTGCTACTTTATAAGCAAATACTGAAACCAATATGGACTTATAGTATTGAACTCTGGGGTTGTACAAAACCCAGCAATGTCAATATCATTCAAAGGTTTCAGAACAGGGTACTAAGGAACATCGTCGATGCACCATGGTACGTCAGGAATAGTGATCTACATAGAGATCTTAAAGTGGACCCCATTTCAATTGTAATTTAAAAAAATGCAAGGAAACACGAAGAAAGACTCCAGCAACATGTGAATATAGAGGCAATTCAGCCGTTAACCAACACCAATATTATACGCAGATTAAAAAGAACCAAACCCCTGGTTCAATTGTTAAAGCAAATAGCGGCTTGCTGATTTAAATCCACAATAATGGTATAAACAACAACTTACCAGAAACTGTGAAACGCCAATGGGTGGAGTCATAGATATAATTATCTTAGTAAATTAAGTCAGAAACAAATTGCTCATTAGTCCAGGAGACTAGATTGTAATAAAATAAAATAAATAAAGTCAATTTATTTAAAATAAAAAATTAAAAAAATTTCGTCAAAAATAGATGACAGAGGGCATTGGTTCTTAATGAAAGATAGGAAGAACAAGCTCGAGATCGATCGAGATCAGAATGTTGATTCGTTACGAACCAGCAATGGCCTGTAAAACCCGAATATTATTATTACAAGTGTTAAGTTAACGTTTTTAAATTTTCTTAAAACTTGTAATATTATCGTTTAGACCCATCATGTGAATTTCTAAATGAAAATTGTAGATATTATCGCGAGCCACTTATAAGTTAAATCAAGAAAACGTTAATATATATTATTATGTATACACCAAACTAGGGTAAACTATAGGTGTGGGGCCAACACCACATTTCTTATATCATTCCAATTAATCTAAATCAAAAAATTCAACAAAAAGAAATTCAATAAAATCAAAATAGATAATGACATGACACAAAAACGATATTATGCGATAAATACTGCCGCACACACACCACATTCACCACAATTCGGTAATCATATTTTTTGTGTATTTCTATCGGTTTTTTTTTTTTTTTTTTTTTAAGACATTTCGATTTCATTATAAATTGGACAGACTCGCGTCTGTTTTTGTTATGACTGAGATATTCGCCGAGTTGTTGTTATTATACGTTGAATCGATCTATTATTATTTATAAATAAACCATATGAGTGAATATATGTATGTATTATGTGCACATATAATTTATAGAGTTAATTAGATTAAAACAGTTATCACTTTCATTTTTAGATTTATTTATATTTACATAATCCACACACAAAACATGAATGAATGAATTAACGTGAACGCGAATAATCCGCGGTTGGCGCCATTAACACATATGAACTAAATTTTTTTTCCACCCAATTCACACACGCCGAAACATTTAACAATAAAATTAAAATTTTCTTCAATATTCATTTTAATTCATTTACATAAATAATAAAATTAAAATAAATTACGAGAAAAATAATAAAATGTAGATTTATAACTCTTTCGGTTTATAATGTGTGCTATATCCTATAATTACACGACTGTACAATGGAATCCGGACATTTTAAATTTCTCTAGAATATGTTTAATATTTACATCCAAAGGGTGTTGAATGACACAGTAAAAATTCTATTACTATACTAACAATCTGCCTTCTTCCAAAAGTCGCTCCAACGTGCTTCTTATTCCTACAGGTTTTTAAACTGCAGTTATCATCTCAAGGCACACAATCCGTTCGTAAATGGAACGATCGACATAGAGATATTTAAGGAAATGTTTATTGCATTCCAATATGGTCAATAATTCTTTTCGAGTGACGCAAAAGTTTTTCTCCGGTTTTGACAGTACTTTAGAGTAGTGTGCAATCACTCTCCTGAATGCGCCAGCTCATGCAAATTCCTGGCAACAACAGCAAATCTTGATACGAATCGCTAATAATAGATACAAACCCCAATAAAACTCCTTAATTCGGGAAGATTATGTGGTCTGGGCCAGTTTTTTGCCGCTGACATATTTTCTTCTACCGTATAGCCCTAAATATTTCACCTCTTTACATAATAATGCACCCTTATTCGGACTTAGCTTTAACCCGGCTGATTGAATCCTCTCAAATACCTATGCCAAACTCCTCAGGTGCTCGTCAGTCTTTTCCCATTGTTATGATGTCACCCAAATACAACTAGGCATGTCTCCCAGTACAACCCCTTAATTGCACATTCCACTAACTGTTCGAAAGTCACAAGCGCTTTACATAAGCAAAAGGGCGGGACATTAAACGCTGTCTTATTTTTATCTTCATCTGCGACTTCCATCTGCTAATATCCGCTCTACAAATCAAGTGTTGAAAATATTCGTGCTCCTACTAGTTTATCTAATGTGTAGTTGATCCTTGTAGTTGTAAGAGAACCGCACTGACCAGCCCAAAAGACTGCTCGATTGCTAGAGTTATCTATTATGTTTATTAATTTCCGTTACCATTCTATCCACCCCTAATAGTAACCGCCTGAGGGATTGCTATCGCCGTTCTGCGTCAGATCTTCAACTGTATTCTACTGGCGTTCTTCCTTGGCCTGTACACTCGGATTCGATTTTTTCCACTTCACTATTGTGGCTACTTCCTCGCATTTTCCGATTATAATCCCGTTCTTAGGATGGTTTTGTCTGATCCGTTAAATTAAGAGCCATTATAGGAACTCTTAAGTCTTTATCTGGTGGTACTAGAGGTTTTCCAATTATAATTTCTCTAACTTTATTCTCTCTATTCCTTGCTTCTACAACCCACAACTTTTGTAATCCAAAGGTTGCTGCATTGGTTGGCAACTTTTCTCGATGGTTCAATATAACTCGTATTATTACTGTTCATTTTCAGAAGCAATTCCACTTTATTAAAGTCTAAAACACCTCGACCCATACTTCCAAAATAAACTCGTTCCCCTTTATGAAATCCATGCCCAAGATTACCTGATCTACAATATCGACTATCAATACTTTCGTAACCAAACTCTTTTTTTTGCCTTTGATTACCGCACTTTTACCATTAGCCGAAACCTTAAAGTTTGAACTGGTTGGGTCCCATTTGCTATTATGTTACTGCGCACGATTGTTATTGTTGCTCCAGTATCCTGCGTAATGAGACAGTTCCTTTCACCAATGTCTTCTTTGGCGGTTAAGCTAGCTCTACCGTTTGCCAATCTTGAAATAGGTTATTGAGCATTTAGGAGTCAGTTTCAGCTCTTTGAAACTGGCTCGCTTTAGTTTAACGACTCCGTTGTTACCCTCTTTCTTGACTCAACTCTCAACTTATTCTCTTGGCCTGCGATACATTGGCGATGACAACTCCAGCATCTGATCTTAACATTGAATTTGAAGACAACACTACAGCTCTTCTAGTCACGACACCGTCAATGAATGCATCGATCTTGATCATCTCCGTGTAGTCTGAAGCCATGTTGGATGTGCCAGATATACTAACCTCTCGATATGTACTCTTGTAATGGTTCCCCTTTCTTTTGATATCGGACTTTTAGCTACATTCTATAGAGTTTACAGAGTTTCTGTAAAGTTCTGTAAATATCTACATATTTACGCTCCAACATCTGTTTTTTTTTCTACTGTTATTTTCTTAGAACAATCTGTAGAGTTGCAGCTGCAGTTCTTTTTAATGCTACAATTTAAATTGACTGGATGTGTTGAACTACAATCTCAGTTTTGTTTTCTAACTTTTGATCAACTTGTTGAACTTCCTTAATCTCGCTTCTTAACTCTTTTGTAATTTCTCTACTTTATAATCAAGAGTAACGAACATTTTTCGAAATTTATCGTTAAGAAATTTAAATTATTTTTAATTAAACAGTCGTTTGCTGTTCTTGGCTTTGTTCAAACTGTCGTTCGTTAGACAGTTTCAAATGACCTATTTGTCCCATTATTTAGTTAATTCCAGCCATTAACTGTGACAAATGGAAATTCATTAAAGTGATTGTCTCCTCTATCAATCCATACTGCTCACCAGCATCAACCTCCTTCATCTTAGTCGTGTCGAACCTGGCTTCGTGGAGTCTTATTTGTAATTCAGATTTACTACAGCTGGTTGGCAAATCACGAAAAGCTATTTCTTCCTTTAATCGTTTATTCGTTAACTTGTTCTTAATCATTTTAAACATTCGCTATCCCACCGTTGTCATCAATTGTTACGTTTTTCCTCTTCTTGATATGTTTGGAAGTAAAGGATTGGTTTCCCGGCAAAATTTGCAATCGTGACTTTGGATTTTTTTTTTATTAGTGGTGTTACAGTCGACATCCGCAAGTACTTAGGTGTAGTTAGGTTTGTTTCTTTGCTACTCGCAACGATTCTTGCTATTTTCTATGAGCAGTTAGAATTACTTATGCACAATTTTACGGCTAAAAATTTGAATAAGACCAGTTTTAAGTAATTTAGTAAAGACAAAAACTTAACTACCAACGGTCGACTAGCGATTCGTTGACTAGAAAGTCTTTAAGTACAATATTTCGCATTGTTTATCATTTTTATAAAAAAAATTGCTTTAAATACCATCTTTGGATTTATAATTCATTTTGTTGGTCAAGTACGTAAAAAAAACTTCAGAACCACTTTTAGCAAATCAGCGGCACTTCAAACAATTAAGCAAGCATTGCTAAGCGATAAAATGTCATTGGCGTGAAATGCCTGATGAGGCCGAAACATCGAAGACACCTTGTAACTTATTAAGATCGTACATTTTTGACTTTGAACTATGGTTAAGATGAGGATTTCATATTTCAGAATAATGCTATAGCGATTGGTAAAAAAAACATTTTAAGTTTAAAACTTTTTAATTGTTCGGTTTTCATTGCACAGTACTGTATTCATGTTTCTTGTGTATATAATATTATGCTGTGATGGTAATATATTTATATCTGGAAAATTTATTTATTATGTGTATGTATCATTGAACTAGTTTTTGGAGGCAACGTGCAACCATATTAAAATTATTGCTTGTTTTTGAACGCTTCATGCGGTGCTCAATGGGGTGAATTGTGTTTTGCCAACAACATGTCAGGATTGATTATATAGAAATTTTTTTAATGAAAAATACATAATTTATGTTACATTTAATGAATAACGGGGTATAGGGAAAATAAAAAAAAGCTTTTTGTTATATAGTTCACAAATCACAGAGATGGAAAAAACCGTGCATTTTTTTCCTTACGTCCATTGCTAAAATTGAAATATCTTGTGAATACACAGACAAGCTGACGTTGTACAAGGTGTTGATCAGACCCGTAAGTTGTCATGTATAGGTGGGAGAATTGGACGCTGATGGATGTGTATGAGAGATGGCTTAGGACATTTGAGAGGAGAATTATGCGCATGATGTATGGCCCCAAACGATGATGACGACACTTACCAAGTTCACTTTAACTACATCAGGAATTTGATGTAAATTTACTGATGTCGTTCAAGAAGTAAAAGGACAATGAGTATGCTAACTCGGTCACGTTCTGTGAACCGATCCTATACGGATGATGCGACGATCTCTGAGAAGAGAGCCGCTAATTGGAAGGCGAAAGGGTCGGCGTCGATGGCTTCGATGGTAGAAAACGACCTGTCTTCTGCGGATCTAGATCAATACGACGAGCAAGCTTGGGATCGAATCCGATGAAACCAGATTGTTGATTCGGGTCAGCAATGGCATGTTGTGCGGCGCGCAGTCACAGTTTGCGATCACTAAATTAGTAAATAAGAACGGAAGAGTTCCCAACATGTGGGAGGATCAACAAATAAAAACATAAAAGTTCACTATAGATGGGCATATACTTTATCGATTTACTGAAAGGTGTTTAACTCCATATATTATGTGGTGGTAGCGATCTTGACAAGTTCACGGATGGTTAAAATAATAATTAAAGGACATTCGGTGATTGTCTCAAGGGAAATTCCAGTTCGGAGAAGCGAATGTAGGGGTGTTATTGGTACTAAAATAAATTAAACCGGTCGATCCTCGACATTAAGGTAGTGAAACTCCGAGAATTTTATGAAGATTCGTTGGTAATTTAACTCTGGTAAGTTTACCCCATGTCTAGTTGTTTTAAAGACAATATGTTTTACCGTTTGAAATTATAAATTTAGTGAATGACAATTTAGAAACAGGAAAGTCAGGCATTGCTTGTAATAATAACGCAAGTGCCACCTGTGACTGAATAATACGAACTAATAATCAATCAGGCGGTTTCTGTACATATGGGCATAAATATAAAGCACACTTCATGTCCACCTCGGTTGTATTTGCGTGACGCCATTCCCTTTTAGAAATTTGCTAACCCTTTTTTGACATAATTGTGGCTCTACATTTCTGCGATACCGCTTTAAATAGTCCTAAACCAACTTTACGATAGATTAGATATACGACCTGTCATAAATTCGGTGCGTAATCGTTGTTTAAATTTTTTCTTGCATACAAATATATGTAGACGAGCAAATGATCTCGTTTAAGGCCAAATCAAGTTTGAAACAATACATGAAGGGAAAGCCATGGGCAACAAAAGTGTAGGACTTGTGACGCAAAGACGGAATACCATATAATGTTATATTTTTCCAAGGTCGTACGTTTTAACTGTGACTGTCTCAGAAAAGGATGTTTCGAATGCAATTTTTAATAGGATTAGTAAATGTCGTTCGTGGAAAAAATAGCACAGTAATAAGTAGAAATAGGGTAGTTGGAGCAATTAGGCTAGCTTAACACTATTTTTTACAAATAAAGGTTTAACACTTCTCGGCCTCCTATAAGATTCTCTCTTGATTCTGCTATTTGAAAGTGTTAATCAAAATCCTCTGGTTTGGCATTGTTGATTTAAAATTCGTGAAACAAGTTTTCGTCTCATAATATTTGTTACTAGTGGAGCTAAGTATGGAGCAAAGGCTTTATAAATCGCTAAATTGTAGTTCTGCTGCTAATTTGATTTTCTTTCTAATCGTTCCGAACTAGTTTTTTGGTGACAGATTATCTGATTTCCTTCCTGTTACTTCCGGTGTGCCCAGGATTCAGTGATGGGTCTCTTATTATTTATTCTGTTCGTTAGTGACGTAGAATAGTCTATTCACCATAGATCGGTTCACATTTTTGCTGATAATGTCCAAATATATAGGAACAGTGGTTTAGATCAGGATTCTATTGCTTTTTGGATTATATTGGTTTAATAAATTATGACTTACGATAGTTGAAGAGCAAACTGAACCACACCATTTGATATTTTAAGAGTTAGATTGTATTTAGTAAGAAATTAATAAACAGCAGCAGTAACTCCAAAAACAAGCAGACCTCTAGAAAAATTGCATGAAATTAAACTATGTTATAGAAGCCGTAAACGTCCTTAAAGAGTCCTTTTAAACCACTTGCTCTATTGAGTTTGCTGATGACATTTGAGAGAAGAGTCATGCGCCTGATATGTGGCCCTAAAAGCGACGAAGACGACACTTTGATTAGGTTAGGTTTAGGTGGCCGTCCACCAAGGCCGAGGCATAGACACATGTGGTCCATAGCCTCACCACAAAATTTTCTTCTCCGCACTACCTTACTGAAACCAGTTTGAGCTTCTCACGAAGCGGTCGATATTTTTAACGCTCAAATTGCTGAGATCCGTCAGGAAACGAGCTCCAAAAAACTTGAGTCTGTTTTGAGACAAACAAGGACAGGTGCATAACAAATGAAGTATTGTTTCCTCTTCTTCTTCGTCCTTGCAACTTCGACAGTAATCATGAGAGAAGACGCCAAGTCTACTAGCATGTTTACCTATAAGACAGTGACCAGTAATGACACCCACGATTGTGCTAATGTTACACCTTTGCATAGACATTAACTGGTTCAACTTTTTAAAATCCAGATAAGGCCAAATCTGCCTGGTAATTACACAAGAGAAACAATTCGCCCATCTGTTTTTTGTAATTTTATAAGCTTCCTCTTTAAGGAGCAGTTTGCACGTAGCAAGTAGAACTCCAATGTCCATCTTGCATGGTAATAAGAGGCAAGTAGTACCTTGCCGCGCAAGTTCATCAGCTTTTATATTCCCCGTATTATTGAAATGCCCTGGCACCCAAATAAGATGGATGTTAAACTGTTCAGTCATCTCGTTAAAAGATGAAAGACAGTTCCGGGCTACTTTCGACGTGATATAGCCTGATTGCAAAACTGTAATTGCAGCCTGACTGTCCGTAAAAATGCGAATATCTCTCGCAGATATTACATGATACTTCAACCAGTATATGGCGTCCTTGATTGCTATAAGCTCTGCCTGAAAAATACTGCAATGATCAGGGAGGCGGAAAGAGAGGTTTACATTTAGTTCTTCGCAGAAAACCCTACCACCGACCTTTCCATCAATTTTCGATCCATCTGTAAAGAAAATAAAACCTAACTTTGAAACTGTTCCACTCACCCAGTCCTCTCTGGAAGGAATATCAGCTAAAAATTTAACTTCAAGGTATGATGTCGAGATGGTATAGTCAATAGATTTGGGAATTTCTTTGTTCGTAAGAATAGACGAGTGGCCCATAATGTTACAGGACCACAAAGAAATAGATTTAAGCCTTATAGCTGTACTTGCAGCTACTTGTTTGGCCAGGATATCCAGGGGGATGAGATGAAAGAGAATTTCCAGTGCTTGAGTAGAGGTACTTCTAAGTGCACCACTAATACACAAGGCAGCAGTTCTTTGCACTTTCATCAAAAATTTTTGGTTCGCCACTGTACTTAAAGCGGGCCACCAAACCGTGACTCCATACATTAGAATTGGTCTAACTACAGAGGTGTTAAGCCAGTGTATAATATGGGGCTTAAGCCCCCATCCTTTCCATAATATTTAGCTTCCAGGCATTTTTACAAGAGTAGAGTGCTATTGTAGCTTTTTTTACCCTTTCCATGATATTTGGCTTCCGGCTTAGTTAGCTGCCCAAGATAAGACCTAAGAATTTCACTTTGTATGCGATGTTCAAAACAACTCCATTTAGAGTTGGAAGGCCGAAAAGAGAAAGTTTATGCCTCGTGGAAAAAAGAGCCACTTCAGTCTTCAGTGGATTAACACTGAGATCACAGCTATTGGTCCATTGAGTTAGAATGCCAAGAGCATAACATCTCTTAGGATAAAAAGATGTTTGCCAAAAGTACCAATAGCAACATCATCCGCATATGCCACCTCTTTGAAGCCAGCCCCTTCCAGGTTTAATAACAAGTCATTTATGACTAAGTTCCAAAGAAGGGGGATAATACACCGCCTTGCGGAGTACTCCTACTTACAAATTTACGGATGGATGATCCACCCTGATTCGCCATTATGACCCTGCCTTTGAGCATTTGATCAATCCAGCTTCTAAGTGCCCCAACCACCCCCAAACTTGAAATGCTTGTGTGATCGCCTCTGGTTTGACATTATTAAAGGCATTCTCAATATCACATAAGGTCACCAAAGAGAATTCCTTATATCGAGAGGCTTTACAGGCTCGATTGAGCCCTTAAGGTAAGCCTCTATCTGTCTTTCTAAAATTTTCAAGAAATAGGAAGATAAGTTAATAGGCCTAAGGTTCTTGGGATTGCAATGAGAGCGTTTTTCCACCTTAGGTATAAAAATAACAGTAAATTTTTTTTGGAATATGACAAAGTTCGAGACTACTTTTAAAAATCACCTCAAGCCAGGGAACGCTAGTAGTCTTATTAGCCTTTGGTAAAATAGGGGGAGAATCAGAACAACTCGGAAAATGAGTTTCCAAAAGAAGCTCCACGGATTCCTTACCCGTTGTAGTCCATTGGCCATCTGATCGTTGAAGATGGCTTGAAATGGTAGGACAATTTGATAAAATCTTACGGACCCTAGCTGCTTCAGAAGACTTCTGTATTTTATCACAAAAGTGTCTCCAGGAGTTGCTTTTGGCACTTCTTAGTTCATATTTATACGCTTTAAGGACCTCTTTGTAGGAGTCCCAGTCCATATTAGTTCTTATTTTTTTCGCGATCTTGAGTCGTCTTCACTTACCTATACTACAATAAAAGAAACACGTCTCACTTTTCGCTTGTTTTAGTTAAAGATTATTACCCAGACAAATTAAAACCGAGGGTCACCACCTCAAAATGTTTAACTGCAATGGCTTTATCGATTGTCGATTGTAATCAGTAATCCCATAACAATAATTTCCAACCATAGATGGGCAAAATATTTAAGGTAACGAGATAATTATGGTTATCCTCATTATTGATCGGCGACAAATTTATGGTGTGCATTCATCTTATTTTACTTTGATCACCGCGATCTTCCGAAATGTTATACATATTACAGATTGTTTGTCATGTAATCGAATCGTATAATTTACTTGCATAATCTTACATCAATTTACCATCTTTAGAGGAAATTTTTATAAATATTTACATAAAAACATAACATAATTTAAATTGGCTGATGTTACCATTGCAATTATTATTATGCACGAAAGATATAAATTTGTTTGTTTAATGTTTGAAATTATGAAATCGACACACTGCACACAAAACAATGCTGATGAAAATTTCTCGTTATAATGATTTGAAGAAAAAAAAAATTACATATTACAAAACTATAAATTAATTAAAAATTTAATTAAAAAAATTTTTATTTTTTTATTTTTAGGTTACGGACGACGTGAAGTAGTCGATTTTTTATTAACAAATGGTGCATCAATACAAGCACGAGATGATGGTGGACTGCATCCCCTACATAATGCGTGCTCGTTTGGACATGCCGATGTTGTAAGACTGTTGCTTGAAGCGGGCGCAAATCCAAATACACGTGATAATTGGAACTATACGCCACTACATGAGGCTGCGAGTAAAGGTAAAATTGATGTTTGTATTGCGCTACTGCAGCACGGAGCTGATCCCAATATACGTAATTCGGAGAATAAAACACCACTAGATTTAGCGGATGATTTTACACGACCCGTTCTAACGGGAGAATATCGAAAAGATGAACTTCTCGAGGCGGCCAGATCTGGAACCGAAGATCGTTTACTTGCACTACTAACACCGTTAAATGTTAATTGTCATGCAAGTGATGGTCGACGATCGACACCGTTACATTTGGCAGCCGGCTATAATCGTATACGTATCGTACAAATTTTACTACAACACGGTGCCGATGTGCATGCAAAAGATAAAGGTGGTTTGGTTCCGTTACACAATGCTTGTTCGTATGGCCATTTCGAAGTTACCGAACTACTGATTAAGCATGGCGCCAATGTAAACGCCAATGATTTATGGGCTTTTACACCATTACACGAGGCCGCATCGAAATCGAGAATAGAAGTATGTAGTCTACTTCTGAGTGAAGGTGCAGATCCAACTCTGCTAAATTGTCATAATAAATCGGCGATTGACTCAGCACCAACGCGCGAACTGCAAGAAAAAATTGCATGTAAATATTTCGATTTTTATCTCATTCCACTAAATTCCAATAAATATTTCTGTTCACTTTCCTTTCACAGATGAGTATAAAGGACATTGCGTGTTAGATGCGTGTCGTAAGGCCGATATACCACGATTAAAAAAGAATTTGACATCGGAAACCGTAAACTTTGTACATCCATACACGGGAGATACGCCAATGCATGCAGTTGCCCAGTCGGTATATCCAAAATTAAAACAAGTGAGTATTAAACGAAAGATTCGTCGATCAATCAGTACTAATGCGAGTTCAAACTCATTTTCTTTTTTGCAGTATAATTTTGAGCAAATTATTGAAATTTTAATAAGACGCGGAGTACTACTGAACGAAAAGAATAAAGAATTTCTAACTCCACTTCATATAGCTGCTGATAACTCAAACTATGAAATAATGGATTTGTTACTAAGGAATAGTGCTAAAGTGAATGTACTCGATGGGCTAGGACAAACGGCACTGCATCGATGTGCTCGTGATGATAATATTCAATCGTGTCGAATACTACTGTCTTACACAGTAGACTCCAGTATTATATCGTTGCAAGGTTACACCGCTATGCAACTTGCTTCCGAAAATGTTAAAAAAATATTGAAAGACCCACCGTCCGATACAGTTGATTTGGAATGTAAATTATTGGATGCGGCAAAGGCGGGCGATTTAGATACAGTACGGCATATCGTTATGAATAATCCGATAACTGTAAATTGTCGTGATTTAGATGGGCGACATTCTACGCCATTACATTTTGCCGCTGGCTATAATCGTGTACCAGTCGTCGAATTTTTATTAGAGCATGGAGCTGAGGTACATGCATCGGATAAGGGTGGACTAGTACCGTTACACAATGCATGTTCGTATGGACATTATGAAGTTACCGAGCTATTGGTGAAACATGGCGCAAATGTTAATGTGGCCGATTTGTGGAAATTCACACCACTTCATGAAGCTGCAGCCAAAGGAAAATACGAAATTGTACGATTATTATTAAAACATGGCGCCGATCCGACGAAAAAGAATCGAGATGGCGCCACACCATTAGATTTAGTTAGGGAAGGTGATCAGGATGTAGCTGATTTGCTGCGAGGTAATTCAGCGCTTCTCGATGCCGCCAAAAAAGGAAATTTAGCGAGAGTTCAAAGACTAGTAACACCAGAAAATATAAATTGTCGCGATGCACAAGGGCGAAATTCAACGCCGCTGCATTTAGCCGCGGGTTATAATAATATTGAGGTGGCGGAATACCTATTAGAAAATGGAGCCGATGTAAACGCACAAGATAAGGGAGGATTGATTCCATTACACAATGCATCTTCATACGGACATTTAGATATAGCCGCACTACTCATCAAGTACAATACGGTTGTAAATGCGACCGATAAATGGGGATTCACACCGTTGCACGAAGCATCACAGAAAGGGCGAACGCAATTATGTGCTCTGCTTTTAGCTCATGGCGCCGATCCATATATGAAAAATCAAGAAGGCCAAACGCCCATCGAATTAGCAGCAGCCGAAGATGTTAAGTGTCTTTTACAAGACGCAATGACCTCATCACTATCACAAAATCTATCTGTGTCAACCGGGTCATTAGTGAATTTAAGTCAAACCACCGCAACAAATCCAAATCAAGCACAAGCCAAACCTGTTTGTGTGTCCCCAGTTACCGAGACTGTTACACTTCCAACGGGAGCTGTACTATCATTATGTGTTCCTGTACAACAGCTACCAAATAGACTGTGCGTAAATCCAGCCCAGGGTGCTGAATCATTGACTGACGCCGCACAACAAGAGCGAAATCTTCAAGAGTCTATATCAAGTGTATCCACATTCCTTACGAATTTACAATTAGACCATTTGATTGAGCTGTTTGAACGCGAGCAAATTACGCTTGAGATTTTAGCTGAAATGGGACATGAAGACTTAAAACAGGTTGGTGTAACGGCATACGGGTATAGACATAAAATACTTAAAGGTATTGGTCAGTTGCGGCAGAATTCCGGTTTAGGTGTAACGGTTAATCCGGGAACACTTCTCGTTGATTTATTACCGGACGATAAAGAATTTTTAGCAGTCGAAGAAGAAATGCAAGCTACAATTCGGGAGCATCGTGATAATGGACAAGCAGGCGGAATATTTTCGCGGTACACCATAATTCGAATTCAAAAGGTACAGAATCGAAAACTTTGGGAACGATATGTACATCGACGGCAAGAAATTAGTGAAGAAAATTCACATCAACCAAGTGAACGAATGCTATTCCATGGCAGTCCTTTCATAAATGCTATTGTACAAAAAGGTTTTGATGAACGACACGCCTATATTGGTGGTATGTTCGGTGCGGGTATTTACTTTGCTGAGCATTCGTCGAAAAGTAATCAATACGTATATGGGATTGGTGGCGGGATTGGATGTCCCCAGCACAAAGATAAATCATGTTACTTATGTTCGAGGCAGCTCCTATTGTGTCGTGTTGCACTCGGTAAACCATTTCTACAGTTTAGTGCTATGAAAATGGCTCATGCACCGCCAGGCCATCACTCGGTCATTGGACGTCCATCGGCCGGTGGTCTTCATTTCCCCGAATATGTTGTATATCGTGGCGAACAAGCGTATCCCGAATATTTAATCACCTATCAAATTGTCAAGTCTGAGGATACGTGCGCGGAAGATCTTCCAAGATGATGGAATGGCAATAATGCTATTGCTGCAACGAAACAAACAACAACTAGTAATCTAATTATAATCACACCGTCGATTATAATTAATCAAAAAATTAAAAATCATTCGAATACGGGCGTCGATGCTGCTGATACATATTTATGTAACAATTTCTTTCATAATTTTATAAAAAAATGTTTTTTCATGCAACCGGCCGCAACAACAAAACATATTGGAAAAAGAGCATCGCCATCGCTACCCCTGTCAACGGCCGCCACCAATCAAAATGATAATACGAATAACATCTACGAAATTACAACATCGAATTTAAACAAAAATAATGCAATTACATATAAATTGTGATTGAAATACTCGTATTTCATGAGATTTTAGTGTAGGTTTTGCCATTTTTTCTTTTATTTGATTATTTTATGTATATAATAATACTTGCATAGTTTCTAATAATGGATGTTTTATTCGTTTTTTGATTTTTTATACTAGGCATGTTTCGAATACCCTTTATGTATACATTATATATATATATATATGTATATATATTATATATAATATATATGATATATAAGATATATATATATATATATATATATATATATATATATATATATATATATATATATATATATATATATATAAACCGTCCTCTCTATATACATACATTTAATCTGTCAATCCTTACTCTAAATATATACTTACTGGAAATTATTTTAGTTTTATGATTATTTATATTATATACAAGAAGTTAGTAATATAAGTTAAGAAAATCAAACAAAAAAAAAATGTTATAATATTCAATAATATGTGTCGTTTTTTTATTATAAAATGAATAAAATAAATAAGAAATAAATTTGAAGAATATTTCATAAAAAATGGTGTATTACTAAACTTGGCCTGAGTCTTACGTATAAAACGCAACTTAAATGGGAATTTTAAGAAGTAAAAAACATGAAAAATGAAAAAATTGACTATCAAATTGATCTAAAAGTCTACCTAAAGCAAAGAAACCCAAAGAGACAAAATCAGTTAACGTGTGGCGTTCCAACTCTCATAATTGGTACTACCTTTTTTGGTTAGGTGGGTGACATAGTAAAAAAAAAACAAAAAAGAATAAAAAAAGTAAAAGACACAGAGTAACGCTGACGTTGAAGTAGTTTGGTCAAACAGCGTAAAAAATGTTAATAATTGAAATTAAACTAAATTAACTAAACTAATTAAATTGAGTAACAAATTAATTAAAATAAAATATTTATTTGCCGTGTATTTATTTGTTGTGATATTTACTGAAAAAATGAATAATCATACGAGTGATCGTAGCGTGGGCCCCTACCACACTATAACAAGAAAAATGTGGGGGAGAACTGTTCTCCAGGATTCAGGCCCCCAAAAACAAACATGAAGATAATCCAACTAAAAAAGTGTCTCCATCACCACCAATAATAATCGATGAAATGAAAGATTATAACTATTTTATTTTTATTTATTTATTATGTTTAAAGTCCTTTTTATTACATATTATTAGTTGAAAATTAAATTTTAATACATCTCTAAATCTAATTAAACTAAAAAACAACAATAATAATAAATGCAATATTAATAATAATAATAAAAATATTAAAAATAATATAATAAAAATAAAATGTTTATATTTATTTTTTTTAACTATCGTGGCGCGATCATATAGGTTTTTAAATAACTTTAAAGAAATCTTTAAAAAACATGCCTATCGTTAGGGAATTTTTATTCTCACATCTAGGCTGTGTACCATATTCTAATCCCTCAAACAAAAAATAACTCGTTCATTATCCTAATCCTGTTTATGGCAGGAACCAATATCGGGCTACACAATTTGCTGATCTCAATAACTTATTATTTATATAAATGGGTTAGTGAAAAATACAATAAATTAGTGAAGTCCGATACGTGATCGAATTTTCTCAGCCCAAAAATATACCTTCACCATGAGTTAAAAATCAACTATAATTCATTAAAATATTTTACTTGTAGCTTTATACAAAATAATATCGCCGTACATCAGATGAAGCAGAACATAAGTTTCTACTAGTCGGAGTCGAAGGTTGACATCAAAACATTTGATAGTTGTCTGTCCACAGCATTCGTAGCATAAAAACCACTCGCCAAACTAAAAGTAGCAGGAAATGATGAAGAAAATGCGAACTTGGATAAACAGGTCGCTGATGATGCTTCATCATATGTCCTAACGGATGAGGAACAGCCAAACGACCCTGCAGCTAATGTTGTTCAAGTCAATGACGACCAACAACAAAAGAGATATAAAATACAGCATGTGAAGACTTAAGTGTTTCGCTTTAATACTAACGCGATTCACAAAGTAAACGATGACGAACAATACTCCAAGGCATATTATGAGTTAAAAATCAAACTTCTAACCGACTCATGGTTCTCAATTACAAAAAAACACGAAGAGATAATTGGAAACGCAAGCAAAGAAGAGCTTAAAAACGAGTATTTTAGCCGAGAAACGTACGAGAACCTACAGCAAGATTATGAATGTACCATCATATACCTTCAAGACCATCTTGCAAAGGCAGTATCGAAAGATTACTCAAAATAAGAAGTAAAGCCTCTAGATAAAACTATCGATTGTAATGATGAATTAACAAGTGAAGAAAAGATGCATTATCTATTATCAGTCATTGTAGGATCTCCAGCTAAGCTCGTAAGCCTCAACATCTCGCAGGAAATTATCACACTGCTTGGAATATTTTATGTTCCAGATATGATGATAAACGGCTTCTCACAAATTCGTACATAAACGTTATTTTACCAAACTTATCATCAGAATCCAGATCTACCAAACTTATCATCAGAATCCAGTCACGGTTTACGATTATTGCATAATAATGTATTTGAATGTCTTCGTGCAATTAAAAACCAAGGACCCAATACAGATTCTTGGGATGCTATATTGATGAACATTCTACCAAAAAAGCTAGAAAGAGAAACTCACCGCTTGTACGAGACATCTCTGAAGAACCCGAAAGAAATTGAAACAGTGAAAAATTTTCTTGCCTTTCCTAACCTTAACAAGTAAGGTTACAATCTCTTGGAGTTTTTTCTCGAGATAAAACATATAAAAAAGGAGATATAGCAACAAACAACCTCATCCAGTAAAGCTGCAAATTTAGCGGCTACTAAAAAACCCGTTAAATGTAGTTTCTGCTATGGAGAGCATAATCTACCTGAATATAAAAAATTTCAAAACCTTTCACAAATCGAAAGAAGTAAAGCAGTATATTATAAACCATTATGTCGAAGGTGCGTGCTTCCGGAACACAAACTCCCATGTAATAAAAGTTGTAATTATGCAGGGGTCCCATCACAGACTGCTGCATAGTGCTAACAGTACGCGAACTAGGGCACTAGAAAGTATAAAACCCGCTAATACAAACGTACAAGCGCACAAGAATGGAATCGGAAGTGTATCTTACTAGGAACCGCTTTAGTGAAAGCATCGTCAGGTAGTCATAATGAATTAGTTCGTGTGCTGATAGATCCTGGTTCTCCAGCAACCTTCATTACAGAAGAAGCCTGTCAGGGACTTAAATTATAGTTGATAATCATGATCAGAACTACCAACGCATTTTGTGGAGAAAGACTCCATAAAAGGATATTATGGAGTAAAAGTTAACAACCGTCACGTATGGTAAATCAGCTGCTACTTATTTAGCGGTAAAATCATTACAACAGCTCGCCATCGATAAACAAAAAAACTATCCAAGGACATCTAATCTGATGTCAAATGATTTTTACGTGTATGATCTGATTTCTGGGCAAAACACACTAGAAGAAGCCTTATTCATCCAAAAACAAACCATTGACTTAGTAAACAGCGATGGATTTACATTAAGAAAATGTGCAACAAACAATGCGATTCTTTTGGAAGCCATACCAGAACATCTAAGAAACCAAAATCGTTTGGAATTCAAACTTGACGATATCATTAAAACTCTTGGACTATACTGGAATACAACAGATACATTCGGGTTTAATGTCATCAAGGCTAAATCTGATATCGGCAAATCTACCAAACGCAGCCTACTTTCAGATAGCGCAAAGCTTTTTAATCCGTTAGGCTGGTTGGCACCAATCACAATTGTAGCCAGGAATTTCAAACGTATTGCTACTTCTAGAAGAAATATCTATCCCACGTTAGATCCATTTTGAGAACAATAATAAAACAGAGTTAGATGGATTCTGCGACGCCTCAGGAAAAGCCTATGCTGCAGCCATATACTTCAAATCTATAAATTCAGAAGGTATCACTAATGTAAAGACTTTACACATCAAAAACGAAAGTTCCTCCGATTAAAAATTTACTTTCGCTACCTCGACTTGAGCTTTGTGGAGCGCTGCTTCTCGCTATAAACTTATGCATCAAGTTATAGAAGAATGCAAATTCCGGAAATAACTTCCTTTCTTTTGGACTGATTCGATGATTACATTATGTTAGATTCGAGAGCGTCCTCATAAATATAAAACTTTCGTGGCCAATCGAATATCAGAAATTCAGAAATAGTTAATTCATTCGTGCAGATAATAGAAAGATTTTCTCACGTGAACAAAATAATTCGCGTTGTAGGCCTCTGTCGCCGATTTATAAATAAATGCTTAAGAAAACTGGATACCAGATCTTCAATTTTATTATCTGCCAAAGAACTAAATGAATCCTGTAACGAGCTTATTAAAATAATTCAACTTGCAGAGTTCCAGAATGAAATCAGACAAATCAACAAAGATGGCTCAGTATCTACAAAAAGCAACCTTCTTTCGTTTAACCCATTTATTGATGAACAAAAAATGCTGCGAGTGGGAGGAAGAATAACCAATTGTAAGCTGAAGTATGACACCAGACATCCAAAAATATTGCCACAAAAACATAGATTTACAAAGTTATTAATCAAGATGCGCATATAAAAACATTGCACGGGGGAATTCAATTGACTCTGTCACATCTTGTCAAATATTGGATAACAAACGGTAGAAGTAACATACGCTCAGAAATAGCAAAATATATCACGTGTCATCGATTCAACGCTTCAGCGAAACAACAGCTAATCGTAAGCTTACCCAAAGAATGGGTAAGCTTACCATTAGACACCATCACTAACACAGGAGTAGACTACGCTGGGCCGTATATCAGTAAGAGTTTCGAAAGGATGTGGAGACAAATCATACGAGGGATATATAGAGCTATTTGTATGTTTTGCTACTGAAGCAGTGCACATAGAATGACATCTACAACATTCTACCGACTGGTACTGGTAACGGTTGGAAGATGTATTATTATCAGGAAATAATTGCAATGGAGACCACAAAAAAAGAAATTCATACCCCAGGTGGTAATCTACCTAGATCCGACGCACGGTACCGGCTAGAAGGAATCGCGTCAAAAGGTACCACGTTTGAGATTTAACCCCATTTTCATCCAGAACTGATGCTGGAAATCAAGGCTTAAATAATGCAGAACCTTCCGTTCAAGATACCACGAGCCAGTACGGACTTGCTCAACGAATGGGACGAGCTCGATAAAACTACACTGGCTGACCCAACAGAAGACCAAACAAATGAAATAGACGTGCTGCTGGGAGTCGGAAACTTCATGAAAATCTTGTCAAATGGCAAACTAGAAGGCCCTAACAAAATGATCGATCAAAACACGATGTTTGGCTGGATAATCGGAGGAGGCGGCACACGTTCGCCTGTACAAAATTCATTCAACATCGACAACACTCTTCGAAAATTCTGGGAGCTGGACGAATTACCAGAGCACAGCCACATGACGTTAATGGTAGAGCCAACACGTCAGCCAGGTCTTACATCAATCCTAACGTGATTCCGACTCAACAAGGTAGTATTTACGGCAGACATACAGCAGATGTATCGACAAGTGCGAGTCAATATCGACAATAGCGCATCGTATGGAGAAGAGATCCGAGTCACTCAAAAAATTAAGTTGACAACCGTAACCTACGGGACTGCGTCAGCTGCCTACCTTGCACTAGCTCAATTAGACAAAGATGTCGAAACTTCGCACCCAGTCACTTTAACTATTATCAACAACGACTTCTACGTGGATGACGTTTTGACCGGTGCTCACTCCGATAAAGCAGCCATCACTTCAAGCAAAAGTCACCATCAAGTGCTGAGCCCAGCGGGATTCAAGTTGCATAAATGGGCGTTCAACTCTGAAAAGTTTTTGCGGCACATCGGTGCGAAAGATCCAGTAAGCACCATAGCAATGATAAATGACAGTCCGCACAAAGTACTAGGACTACACAGGAATTGCGAGAAAGATAATTTCACCTGAAGAAGCGTCACTTCCTATCGGACGCGTCTCATATTTAATCCACTAGAGTGGCTATCTTCAATCACCATCACCGTGATGGGGCTTTTTCAAAAACCTTGGCTGCGCTATCTCCAGGATGGGTTGACGCTGTACCCTCTGAAATTGCTGATACCTGGATAAACCTCAAGGTCGAGATGGAGGAGCACGTCAAAGCAAAGCACAGGCAACTGTATATTGTCAAAATGTGTTCTGGTAGACAAGACACACATGAACAAGGAGTAGGAATATTAACAACAGCTAAAGCTAGAAAGAACTACTCGAATAGAAACCTATAAGTAACAGAATAGTAACAGCAAAATTCCACTCAAAAATAAGAAATACTACGATATTCAGTGTTATGCACATATACAGAAGAACCAGGTGACGCAACTAAAGATGAATTCTGCGGGCAGTTACAAGCTACAATATCCAGCACACCCAGAAAGGACATAAAACTTTTCCAAGGTGATTTCAACGGAGAAATTGGAATCGATAACACCGGTATGACATAAATCATGGGTAAACACGCACTAAATTCTGGAAGAAACAGTAATGAAATGAAGTAATAAATACTGACACCAAAGGTACATTCAAAGAAAACTCCAACTCAATCTCTCAAGTAACGAAACCCCCACCATCGATGCAGAAATGGTGAAACGGGAACAAATAGCAGAAGCCTATGTTAAGACTGCTACATAAATGGGAAGAGGGAACTATATAACAATTCCGAAAAATCGACATTAGACAGTGCAAGAACTGGAGAGGCATCTCCGTCCTCAACAGTACATGCAACAGAAAGCCCAGAAACTTGCTCATTTGGTACAGGAAGTCGGTTTCAAAATTAACATTAGAAAGACAAAGGCCATATGGAGACTAAACACGAACACACACCCACAGCATCAACTAAGAAACCATCGATGATGTTCACAAATTCAAATACATTGGTTCTACTGTAGCGAAAACAAGCAGAACTGAAGAGGACATCAACCAAAGCATCAACAAAGCAAGAAATACATTTAATGTGCTTCACAAGCTCTCGAATGCATCCGTCGTGTCACGAACTACAAAGATACGAATGTTTAATGCCTGCGTGAAAGCAGTGCTGTATGGCTGTGAAACGTGGAAGCACACGCAGAAGGTCACTAGTAGACTCCAGGTATTTGTCAATAAATTCCTTAGACGTCTAATAAAATGCTTCTGGCCAAATACAATCACAAATGCAATGACTTAGTTACCTTTTCTATAAATTTTGAGAGTAACAGGGCTCCACATAATTCAAGTCGCGGTAATGGCAAGATCGTGGGGCTACCTTTGCCTTTGATGAGTGACGCTACTAGCATAGATGACTGCAGCATACGCCTTTTAAGAAAAATCACAAAATTTACGAATACTAATTGAGAATGTTGTTTCAAAGTGGACCCATCTGGGTATGGTTATCTCCTGTAACGAGGAAAGAGACATTTTGAAGCACTATTATAACTGGTGCTAGCCATCAAAGCCCGAAAAGTTTTCCACTGTCGGACAGCACGTCCGGCCGTTTGGTCTAACTCTTGTTGTTACAAATTGGTAGTGGGATGCGTATACCAAAATTCTCTGTTGCTGGAATCCATAATGCAGCCCTAGAGTTTTACCTGTTTCATTGAATTTGAACTCAAGAATACAACTGTTTTGTAGTTCTATTGGTATCTTTTGCATCAAGGCGTAATGGTTAGCTGCCCATTTGCGTAGGTTGAATCCCCCAGCTTTGAGTAATGCTATGTTTTTTGAGCAACTGCGGCCTTCTGCACTGGGTTGTTTCCAGAAATGAGGTCGTCTACGTAGTAGTCCTTTAAAACAATTTCAGATGCGGCTGTGTACAATAATAATTCATCCCTCGCCAACTGTTGTAAGGTTCGTACGGCTGGATATGTTACAGTTGGCGTTATTCCGTTATTTTGTTTGGGTTTTTTTTTCTACAGAATTCTTCGATAATTTTGATCATCTTCATGTATATGGCAGTAACGCAATAGTATGCTCAGCCAACGAAGTAGTATGCTCAGCAAGTCTTGCTAGAGTGTATAGGCCCGTTCAGCATTACATCATTTAGTGATGTCACTGTGGACTTTTTAAAAATGTTTTGCTTCTCTACTACCCCCCTCGATTTTTCGATTGTTTTTATATGGCTCAACATTTTTTATCCATCCATAAACTGATTTTTTTAAAGGCGTTTTTTACCTTGGACTAGTCGACCTCAACTTCATGTTTGGTCGATACCATGCTATGAAAAATGACTTCATTTAAATTCACTGTTGTTATGCCGGTGATGCTCTATCATAACTTTGTTTGTAGCAGAGCAATTGGTTTATTTGGTGCACCTTTCAAATGGTTTGCTAATTTTAAAGACCAAAGCATTAATCTTTAGCTTCAAGTTTGATGAAAACTTTTGAATAATGGTGTAAACTCTACTGTAGAGCGCGCTGTTATCGCTTCTGTTGATCCTATGCTGGCAAGGTTTGCTTGAATCGAGGTTTTTATCAGTTTTAGTTTGTTGCTACTTCTTCGGTGATGTCAGCCCGGATTAATAAGACGCGAACTAAATTCTCTTCAAAGTTAGTTGTAACTTCTAACCGTAGCGGTTACTAGTAAGACTCCAACTTGATTTTGTTTAGAATTAGTCTGCAATCTAGTCATTGTTGGACGTTCCATTTTCTTAGTTATTTTTTTTTAGTGTCATGGAGCAAACTGTGATAAGCTCCATCACATTATTGACATTTTCTGCGACAAAAAACATCACGGTGCTTCCGTAGGCAATTTGTTTAGAAGAATTGATATGAAAAAGGCACCATCCTTCTAAAACCATTAGTTATAGGCACAGAGAGGAAAGCCTACTCACAAATTCTTCAACAATCATCTAATGATGCTAATCAAAACCTTCTTGAAGGATATGCATATAGAAACCATAAATATAGCAAAGCAAGCACGTAGTAATTCAGGACGCATAAATAACTGCTAATCCCATTCAGCAAGCAAACCAACATATTGGCATACAGATAAATACCAGATCACTTTTCAAAATAAGACAGAAGACAGAAAACTCTCTTGAAATTAAGCAGATTTATCTTCTTAGATGTAGCATTATACATTATCTTCTTAGATGTAGCACAAGCTTTCGACATAGTTTAACACAAAAACATGCAAACAAACACTTTCAGCGAATATCTCGTCACCAAAATCATCAAGCTACTTTCTAGAGAAGATGGATTTCTCTGAAGATGGACTTGTCAGGGTGGTCACGCTTAAATGCAGAAGTGGCACATAACCAGATTAACAGTCAATGCAAGGATAATCAAGGACAATCGGTAATAACTAACGTTGGAAATACAGCCTATAAGCTATCATCACCTCTCGACCTACACAAAACTCTATCTGCTAAAACAATAACGCAGAGAGATGGAGTGTAGTTATAAGACAATAAAAACCAATCTCTGGAAAAGGCCACATCCCAGATAATCGAAAAAAGAGTGAAAGTAAAACATCTAGCATTACCGATCTTTTTGCTGCATTCTACTGCATCACTGCATGTCATAACATGCAATCATGCCGTGTTAAACAACAAAGAACGACGACGAGTCAAATCTTTTCGATGCTTATAGGGAATACAACAGGCATCATTTTAGGAGATATGTTAAGAATCTTTACCCAGCGTGAGGCTAGCCAATATGGAGCACAGTAGACGACATCCATTGATATTTCTTACGCCGACACAATTAGAGGGCCCAACTGTAATTTATTCGATAACACACACCAGTGTGAATAACCATTTCTGGCCACGATATTTATGAGCTAATTAATATATGTTAACGGGTGTTCTTAGCTAAACCATATTTCTTGTATGAAGTCTAAAACGCGTGTTTGTAAACGTGAGGTATTCTAAGAATAACTTACTCGTTAATAAGTCTTTTACAAGGCATTGGAGTGCCCTCGACTACATGGGAAGCACAAATAAACCGAATCATTTTTTACCGCGGAAATTTGACATTTCATACGCCAACATTTCGAGCGCGTTTTTTTATGTTTCGAAATTATCGCCAGTTGCAACCCATACGAATACAATCGGCCCGAAAACTAAATAAACTAAATCAACGGAATCGTATCCCTTTTATACCGATTAGATGTTATTTAATAATGTACGATATAGAATTGTATAACGTATATCAATGGACGCTTAAATGCGTTCTGCAAATAACACCACATTGAACTAAATAAAAACATACAAATTATCAAACTCATACCTGTTCCGTTGCGCCAGCTTCAAAACAAATCTTTAACAATTCAAATTCACATTTCACTTCACAATAAATTATTTAAATAAAAATTAAATATATAAAACACAATTAATTTAATTTGTCACTTTTCACAAGCATGCACATTGCACAACTAATCACTACGAATGTCCAATTAGCACTGAAATACTTTCTTGTACGGTGTCGGCCAATGGAAATTGAATTATTGGTTTAATTATTTTTTTGTATGAAATAGCCTAGTTTTTGAACATATCATTGCGATGAAATTGTGACATCTTATTAGAAATGTTTATTTATCACGGAAATAAATTAAACCTTTATTCAAATATTTGATTGACTTAAGTCAAACTTTCAATTATTTGGCGATTTTTCGTATAAATTAAAATAGATGCTAAATAAATAAACCCAAATAGGTATGCAAAGATTCACACACTTATTCGTTACATAAAGGATCTCCCAATTACATGTTTGCGCAATGCGGTTATGCAATATAAAAAAATATCGACATCTTTATAAATGAAACAGCCTTCGATTTGGTTTGAAAATACATATGATAAAATATACTTTACGGCCAAAAAGCAATTTTAAGTGTATCATAAAATTTGGAAAAATTTTTAACGTTATTTTATAAGCCAGCATTACATTATTTATTTTATTTTTCCATACAATAAGATATAGATATTAGACACATGAATATTAGACACAGAAATTACTAAACACACATTAAATCTTAATTAAATTATTAATGTTTATGTCATTCAGTGTTTATTTGAAATAACATTTGCATCGATTCGTGTTGTTCGATTTGTATTTTATGTGGTTTTTAGTTGTAAAGAATTGTATCTGTCATAAAAGATATACAATGGCAAAATCATAACCTCAAAAAATGTATTTAGAAGTTTATTTTTGTTTTATATTTTTAAAAATAGTAAATTTTTTTATTTAATCAATGTATAGATTTGTGTTGTATAAAATAAGTTTGTATTTTGTCTGTAAATATAATATATTTATTTTTTATACCAACAAATTATATTTTGTATATGAAAAATGAAGATATAACCTCATTTTCTCTAAAATGTTTTGTTTTTTTTTTCTTTTTTGTTTACATTTAAGTCACATTAAATCGAGTATCACATTTATAAATATTATTAACTATTATTATTATTATTAATTGACAATAAATTTTTGTTGTTTCCTTTTTTTGGTTAAAAAGAATATTTTTGTTTGTTAAATAATCAGCACCTGCGTATCACGTGATATGTAAAATTATGGCCAGATGGCCATATACACACGTCAAAAAAAAGTTGTTGCATAATTAAAGCAATCTAAACACACACACATACATACATATATATATTTAAATTACGACATTGATGAGTATTCGGATTAAATTTTTTGATTTTATTTTTTGTCATGTTCTGAATCGTGCATATTCGGTTTAAAGTCCCGAACAATTGCGATACTAGAACTGCGCGCGGTTCGTTTTAGGAGTCCTTTGGGCGATTGAGATTTTAAATTTTTCGATATGTTCATAACATTTCCAACGGTATAGAACGATGATTCGGTTGCACTGCTACTATTTTCACCGTACTTTTGATCCATTAGATTACCAACATTATTGCTGACATTACGTCGTATCATCGAAGTCGATCGTTCCATACCGGACACAAGATTTGAGTCGAATGTGTGTTTTTCAGGTGGGGCATCTGGACTCATACCTAAACTTTTGGATATGAGTGGTGAAAGTTTATTTTGGATTTGGGGAGTTAAATAACGTCCGAGTGCCATTGAAGCATTTTCAGCTACAATTGCTAAAATATTATGTCAAATAAGTAAATTTTAAATAATATTTGGACTATGCCAATACTTACAACATCGTCCAGTTAAGTTGTATGCCACATCAGAAACATTTCTGGATGTTTCGAGCCTTGATTTTAGCTTATCACTTACAATGGGCGATGGACTTCGAGTGGGTGGTTCAATTCGTGTTTTTAATGCATCGCCTGCTTGGCCGATCAGTTCACTTGCTTTTTCAGCGCCTACTATAAGCCCCGACGATATATATCTTGATTTTCTGCATGACCTTTGATTAAGCGCACTACCTTCCATATCTTGAGCCGAAACACTTAGCACACCCTCAAGTATATCGAGTACTATTTCGGCTGATGGTTTAGGAAAGACCAATCCGTACGCCACCCCTTCACGTCCTCCGTGCTGCGCCCGTTGAACTGGTAGCTCGGGTAGTATAAATGCACCATAATTTGTAAAAAAGCAATGTAAATTATCTTTGTCCAATGGATAAATCCATTCCAAATATCGCATCCGATCCATAACTTTTAAGCAAAACGATAAAAAAAATGTTTTCGTCTCGTTAAAACGAATAACTTGGAGCGCTGCTGTTTCATACATTAATTCCACATGGCCGTCCGGATGAATGACATACAACTGTGCGTATTCACACGAATATAACATAATCAAATCCTCAACTTTACGTTCGACTTTGAACTGGTTTAGCTGTTGCTCAATTTCTTCTTGCGTTCGGAGCCGTTTCTCGATTGGTTTACGCTTAAAGCTAAACAATTTTTTGTATTTGAACATTTTTGGCTTTAATTTTTTTTCACTATTATTATGACCAGGCGAACCTGTCGATGGTGATGATGTCCCAGGCTCATGATGTCGTAAATCGTCATTTGCATCGTCATCGGGCGAAATAATCACAAACGATTCCTCAAATTTTACGTGATCCATTTTCGTATTGGGATAAAATTTATTTTTTGCACACAAATCACTTGTTCTCTTCGTTTAATTTATCGCGACGTAATTGTTGCTATTGTCAAACGGACCCACCCATAATATATATCCGTTTTTGAATCCTTAATTATATTTCGAATTTATATCAAAATTATCTTTTAATTAAAAAAGAGCAACCGATTTTAATTCATTTTCGTTTAAACTTTCGAATTGAAATTAATTCACTTCTTGACTGTAAATTTAATTTTTCAAAATTTATTTATTTTATATATAAAGGATCCTTTGTTCATCGTTGCACAAGCACAATAAAAATTAAGGAAATTTTGTGAAAATCTCATCCCTTTCGTGTTTTTTTTTTTGCTCTATTTATTGTGATTTAGGTCGGTTATGTCGTATTTTCTCTGTTTTGTACACACAACTTTTACATGCAATATCCTACTATCTCTTTCATATAAAAGGGTACATAATTTACGATATCCCTGGATTCTATCTAACTATACTGATATACCGTTGTCACAGTTTCTTTTCGCAACTTTAATCGTCCTTCTCTTAAAAAAAAACGGGATATTTCGTGTGAGATAAATTAGCAACAGGTGGGGGAAGGCCATATGTTTGTGTTGATAAACAGGTAGCAAGAGAGATTTTCATTTCAAGGTCACTGACAACATCTCCAGACAATTGAAAAAATTTTAAGAACTATCGAAATAATTTATTTCATCGTAATGATGTACACGATTTTATTTTTACGGAAAAAAAATTTAGTGGCGCAGAAATTTCAACACCACCGTTATTTACCTGTTGCTCTTATCCGTTCTAAAAAGTAACGAGAATATTCCAAAAGTTCTCAAATTTTAAATCACCTTCGTGTCATCAACATTTTATTCACCACTAAAATTTCCCCTTTGCATATATTTCCGCTATATACTACTACCTCTTTCTACAAAGTGTAAGAATGACTATAGTAAGAAAAAGATGGGAATACAAACTAAAAATAAAAACAAATTTTGACGTACACATCGTTTTGATTTATTTGGAGACGACAAATAATGAAGACAATCTCAAATACCCAGTGATAGTGGAAAGATGTAAATTTTTTTCGTGTAAAAAAAAATCTATAAATTTCATAGTAAACATACTCAGTATTAAATAAATAAAATGGACAATAAATTAGTGAACAATAATTTTAAAAATACAAGCCAGAATAGTGATGTAGTCGAACTTGACGATTCATTTGTGATTATTTCGTCGGAAAAAGATGAATCACCACAAGTGCCTAGTAGTAGTGACGATGTCGATGTCACCCAAACCAAAGTACAAAATGATGTACGTAAACGTTTACGCAATTACGCGGAAATTGTTGAACAACTGAATATATTTAAAGTTATCCAAACAATTGATGAGCTGATTGTGTTATTTTCATGTCATGACGTACGTTTGTATGTCAACTATCCGAATGGCATTGTGGATTTGATTCATAATAACGCTACACTCCGAGTGATACAATTTAATGAGACTTGTACCTATCGTTTATCGTTTTGTCTACTAATTATAGATAGTGTCAGACATTTGGAATGGATTTATCCACTCGATAAGGATAGTCTACATTGCTTTTGTACAAGCTATGGTGCGTTTATTCTACCCGAACTACCAGCGCAACATCGACAACATATTCAACATGTAGATGGTGTAACATATGGTCTTGTAATTCCAAAACCCGCTAATGAAATTGTTCTTGAAATACTCGAGGGCATATTAAATGACACAATTCGAGAGATTCCGAAAGATTGGAGTGCACTACGAGATAGTTCTATAAATGTGGTGTCCAATAGTATCGTTAAGAATTCATATTATATATCGTCAGGGTTAATTTCAGGCGCAGAAAAACTTGGTGAATTCTTAGGACAAGGTGCAACTCTACTTACATCGAATTTGGAACCAACACCAGTCAATCAGCAACCGGTTGTCCCTCAAAAATTAAAAGCTGGTATGGAGGTTACAAAAAGTGTAACTGGAGCTGCTGGTAATATAACCGGAAAATGTGGTAAGTTTTTCATTTTTATTGTACGTATTACATTTCGCGTGCAACAAGGTCGTCAGTATTTATTGCATTATAATGTAGGTAAACTAACGATCAATATGTAAATATACAATGAATGAATGATAGTTTGAATGTGCTCCAAAAAATTGCAGCCACACTGTATAATCTATATATATTTCGTATTTCATTTTAGCGTCAGCCATTGGTTCCGCCACGATGTCAATCGGCCGATACTTAGCACCTCACATCCAAAGTAAACTTCCCACGCTATTATCACGAGGATTTGGTATAAGTCAGCAAGCTTCAGAAAAATCGGTAAATAATGTACTTGCAGTTGCCGGGGGTACGGTCGAAGGTGTATCGAATATATATTCGGGAATTGAACAATCGGTTACGATATTAGGCAAAACTGTAGCCAACAATGTCGTTAAAATAATTGAACATAAGTATGGTGAAAACTATGGTAGCGTTGCTGAAACAACATTCGACACGGCTGGCAATGTTATCAATATATCGCAAAATGTTAGTCTATTTACACCCAAAGGTCTAGTAAAAAAGACTGCAAAAGGTGCCGGTATTGCATTTGTCAAAGAGTGTAAACCATCTACATCGGCAGGAACAAATGGTGATCTTACCTACCCGGACGTTAGTGGACTAATTAAAGAGCTGGAAAATGATAGAGTAAAAACGATTACGACTGTTCAGGTTTCTAGTTCGCCTGCATCTAATAATGTAACGCCGGAAGCAAATAATCGTAAACTATGTTCGGAAGTTACTGATCAAATTAAAGTTTTAGATCATGTTCTAACTAATAATGTAATGGCTAATTCAGATATTATACTCCCGGATGTTGGTGGTCTAATTAAAGACCTGGAAAATGATAGAGTTCAAAAAATGATTACGACTGTTCAGGGTTCTAGTTCGCCTGCATCTAATGATGTAACGCCAGAAGCAAATATTGATAAATTATATCCGGAAGTTACTGATCAAATGGATGATCTAGATCTTGTTCCAACTAATATTGTAATGGCTAAATCAGATATTATATACCCGGATGTTGGTGGCCTACTTAAGGAGCGTAATAACGATAAGATTGAAAAAATCGATTAAATACTTGACGTATATAAAATATATAAATGTGACCTGAACCTCCCTTCGCACTAGTTAAATTTAATCAACTTCTTGTAGACCAAAATTGATATTTTGTAATTTTAACGTCTCGGAATAAAATCTGAGACTCAATATTTATTTTAATTTTAATGGAATTATATAATCTACATATTTATAACTGTTAACTGAACCTTTTAATTGAATTATCTACATTGCATGTTTTATTTGCGACTGCGGTTCAAAATAATTAAATTACTCATTGCAATCTAGAATGAAAATTGAAAATTTATAAAGAAATTAAAAATTTGTTCTTATCTATATGGCGTTAGTTTATTACTTTTTGTATATGATAAGACCGATTAGATGATCTGTCTGTGTATTGGTTTAAGTTATCTAAACATGGTAAGGTGTTAGTATAAACCACTGATAAGGGAGTTACAATACAGTAATCAGTTGAATCTTAAAAGAAAAATGTTGGCATCTATCACGGGGGTTTTACAGGTCGTTTCTGGCTCGTGTCAGATTTTTGTTCTACTTGTACAATTTTCGGAACTTAGACACCAAGATTCAATGGATTCTAAAATTGGAGACATATTGAGGGTAAACTGTGATTTTGTCACAGTTGTGATTAGATAAAGTTTTGATCAATGCAGCGTTGGTCAAATAAGTGCATACGCTTTATTGACAACGTCTAGATGAATATCTCGTGTCGTGAAAGCATATAAATATAGTTATATATGCCATTGTTGGCGTCTTCTCACTTATTCGGTAGAGTACACTTATCGGCCCACAGAAATCGACCCCAGTCTTATAGAATTGACTGTGCGACGAGCTACTAGTTTTCCGCCAATTGGCCAGAACTGCTGTCTACTGATAGCCATTAGTGCTTGTGGTGCAGTGTGCAGATTACTTAGAATAAACGGTAAAAAAACCTATGTTAGGTCTATACTCTTGTAAGAATTCCATTGGGAAAGGATGGCGGCTAACCACGCATTGTACATTGCCTGTACACGTCTGTAGTTAGACCTGTTATACTGTACGGAGTTACAGTTTGGTGTCGAGCTCTAAATGATGGAATTATTGCTAAGCAGAGCTGGAAACTTGAAAAAGAAATACGAATGTTTCTCGATTAAATTTTAATTATGAAAAATCCTATTAAGCTTTATAATTTTAACGTGTCACTTGATTGGTGGTTTAATCAGAAGTGAAGTTAGCTACAAAAGTTAAATATAGTGGAACAGTTAAATATAGTTCCAATACTCCTCCTCATTTAAATCAACAGTTAACTCCACATGCATCCCGAAGAACATTGACACGAGGTCCCGCCAATGGTTTTGTCCATAAATCTGCTACCATAGTTTCCGTAGGACAATATCGACATGTAACATTACATTTGTCGATGTAATTCTTGACAAATGCCTCTCGAGCATCAAAATGTTTGGTAAGTGACTACAATTTCTCCTCAATGAATTTCAAACAACTTTAATTGTCTTCGAAAATTGTCGTCGGTTTCCCAATGCGTTGATCAAAATCGTTGAGTAAACGACCAATCCAATTTGCCTCTTGACATGCTTCAGACAACGCAATAAATTCTGCTGATAGTTGATGATAGCGCAATGCAATCCTGTCTTCGACTGCATCAACTGAAAATACCGTTACAATACTTGAATATGCAACGAGATTGTGACTTTCTACCTGCACGATCATCAGCTCAACTTGCATCTGAATATCCGATTAACTGATCCGAACCATCACTCTTCTCAAGTGACAATCGCAATCCTGCAGTACTCTTGAGATACGTTAATACTCGTTTCAATTCGTTCCAATCTTCCTGGTTTGGACTGGAAACTTTTGTGCGAGAATTAAACCCGCTTTCGATGTCAGGCCTCGTGTTGACTGATCGGTTGCTTAGTGTACATAAGCAACCGAGCAACTTTTGATATTTGCCGTTGTCCAACAATAAATCTCCTCATTTACCATATCCAACTGATAATGGAACTGAGGACTCCTTTGCATCAGACAAATCTTGAGCAATAAGCCTTGTCTTGTGTCTAACTACTTCTTCATCTGAATTGCACTTTAGCTTGTAAATCCACTTGCAGCCAACTAGATTTGCACCTTCGAGAATTTTCATAAACTCCCATGATTGATTCTCCATCAATGACTTTATCTCATCTGTCATAGCTTGAATCCACAGCCTCTTTTGATCACCCTTGAAAGCTTCTACGTCACTTAGGTTCTTGAATGATTTCACCACGTTCATTTCTTCAATAAGTCTCTTTGGTGAAATTCTTTTGTTACCGCGTTGTGATCGTCTAACGGTTTGCTCTTCATCTTCATTCTGAACGTGATCCTGTATAGGATTATTTTCCTGAACTTCCTCATCGACTAAATCCTCTTACACCTGATCGTTTTCTGCATTTTCAAAGTTATTCAATCCTGAATTGTCGATAATTTGTTTCTGTTGGTAATTTTTGCTGGACTTGATAGGTAACAAATGGTCCCTTTCGACGGACTGAACATCTCGACTAACTGTGACTCGATCGGTTTCCGGAATGTAACAACGATATGCCTTTGATTCGTATTCATAACCGACCAGCACTGCTTTCACACCCTTTGAGTCGAATTTGCACCTTGTTTGCTTTGGTACATGCATATAACATTCTGATCTAAATTTTCTGAAGTATTGCACATTCGGACTTTTCTGGAACTAGCCTTCATATGGCGTTGTTTCTGTACCCTTTGTTGGCAAACGATTTTTGAGATAGTTACTTATCATTACAGCTTCGCCCCAAAAATTTGTCTCTAGACCTGCATCAATTAGCATACAGTGAGCCATTTCTACCAATGTTCTGTTTTGTTGAGGTGTGTACGCAGTAGTTCTCTGGATTTGAATTCTGCTTGACTTTAAATACTTCACGAATTCATTACTGAGGTACCCTCTTCCTCGATCTGTAAGGATACACTTAGGTTTCTTTCCGAATTGAACCTTTACCACCGCATTATATTTCTCGAATTTGCTGTTTCTTGACCGAAAACTTGATTCGAGTAATTTTTCCTTGGAGACACACTCTGCACTTGGAGTTGATTTAACCAAATTTTGTTTCGCCATTGATTTCACTATTTTGATGTCTATATGGCCTAGAACATTATGCCAATAATGTATGCAGCCATTGAAAATCGACCTTAATTGTGCCTTTACCCGCAGCAGTTAATTGTTGACCACTTACAACGCTTACTTTATCTCTACAATTCATGTCAATATTGACGAAAATATCCAAAATATGAGAACTGGCAATGTGACACCTGAATCTAGAATCCAGCCATCGCCTAATTGATGTGTCACAAACAGGTTTTCTGTTTCATCTTTCGCTAGATTCGCCTTCTGATTAATTCCTTCCTTTTTGTTGAGCCATGCTTTGTATCTTCGACAATTTTTTTTGATGTGACCGCTTCTTTTGCAAAAATAGCACTCAGACTTTTTATTTTCACCTTTTTGACCTTTCGTTGCTTTTGATGTGTCAACCTTTAATGCAGTGTCATTCGTTGTTCCACCTCGATCCATTCTTGTTTTGAATTCTGTGAGAACCTTTAATTTAACCAACATGAGTGTCAATTCATTCTCTTCTTTACCTTCGAGCGCCGTTACCAAACCGTCGTAGCTTGGTGGCAAAGAAACCAACAACGTAGCACTCATAAAAATTTCCGGACCAAAATTTGTACCAAGCGCCAATAACTTTCGAAACAGCTCGTTTATGGAATTCACGTGTTTTTCCGCATCTCGCCTTCATCAAGCCGCTGTTGCATCATTAACTTCATAATGTGCACACGATGGCTTGGTGTTTGATTCATATATTTCTTTAAGAATTCTCCATGCATTTCTTGCTGAATCTGCACTAATGATTTGATGAATTTGATCGTCTTCTACATTCAATGTAATTGTTGAATGTGCCTTTTCATCATTTGCTGTCCACGCTGATGTAACTGGTGATGGTTAGTACCTTATTGATGACTGCCCATACACCTTTTTTCCTTTAGAAGCATTTCAATTTTGTATTTCCATACAAAATAATTTGTTGCGTTAAGCTTTAAAATGCTGTATCTTGACTCAGCTGCCGCCATCCTTTTCCGTATGTGAATTTCACAACATAGAAAATCATTTTCTCTTTATTTAATTGATTTGCCTTAATTTTCTTCTTCGAAATATCCGTATTCTTCATCAACCTGATGGAATTAATGCTAAGCAGAGCTGGAAACTTGTAAAGGAAATACGGATGTTTCTCGATTAAATTTTAATTATGAAAAATTTTTTATTTAGCTTTATGATTTTAACGTGTCACTTGATCGATGGTTTAATCAGAAGTGAAGTTAGCTACAAAAGTTAAATACAGTGGAACATATGCAATGATTCGAATGCGTTCAATGCTTATTTCCAATACTAAATATAGTGGCAAACAAAAAGCTGTTCAAGAAGGTTCAAAAAACTACTGTATATTAGTAGTGTACTCAGGACCACTTTAACTCAGGCACTAGAAATTGTCCTTCATCTATTCCCTCTTGATATTTTAGCTAAACAAATGGCTGCTAATTGTTCTGATTGTTATTCCTTCCAGAGGCCTGGGCGAGTGAAGCAGTTCTAAATCCTGGTACAATTAACTTCTTTACGGATGGATCTAGAATTGCTGGCAGGGTCGGTGTGGGATGTTCTACAAGGAGCTAAATGTATACCTCTCTTTTCGCCTTCCTGATCGCTGTAGTGCCTTTCACGCAGAGCTTATCGCAATCAAAGAAGCTATAGACTGGATCAAGTATTTTGTTATATCTGTAAATTATATAGGAATTTTTACGGACAGTTAGGTTGTCATTAAAGTTCTACAATCAGGCTTTATCACGTCGAAAGTAGACTAGAAGTGTCTCTCATCTCTTAACGGATGGTATGCATGCGATGATGGCATGAAACATTCAGCTCACATGCTTGCTAGGGCATTTCAAAATAACGGGGTATATTAAGGCCGATGAACTCGCTCGACAGGATACCTCCTGTCACATCTTACTATGCAACGCTGATATAGAAGTACCGCTTGCTATGTGTAAACTGCTCCTTAAGGAAGAAGCTTATAAAATCACAAACAGTAGATGGTCAAGTTGTGCCTCTTGTATTACTCAACAAATTTGGCCAACATTAGACTTAATCAGGTTTTACCAACGAATATCCATTCAACAGTGCAACATTAGCATAATTGTTGGTGGCATTACAGGACACTGTCTCATTGGTAAGCATGCGAATATACTGAGTGTTCTCTCGCATGATTACTGTAGAAGTTGGAGGGATGAGGAGGAGGAGACTATGCTACATCTGTTCTACACCTGTCCCAGCCTGGCTCGGAACAGGCTCAATTTTTTGGGAGCTTGCCTACTGTGTGACCTGTCGGACCTCAGTAGTATGAGTGTTAGGGATATTAACTGCTTCGTTAGAAGCTCGAATTGGTTCCAATAGGTATTGACTGGAGAATAAAATTGTTGTGGTGAGGCTATGGACCAATTGTGTTTATGCCACGTTTTTCAAGCACGGCAGCCTAAATAACCTAACCTAACCTAAATAAACATATACGTAAAAGGAACAGATTTGGGTAAAAACGAGTTGATGTTTTGTGTCGTAAGAAGAAGGAAATTATGAATTCGACGTTGTTCAGTTACCTCATCGCTAAAGTGTATGGATTGAATGTTCTTTACAAGTGCTAGCAGTGCGCTATCTAATTCGTCCGCCATCAACGGCTTATTGTATCTGGATTACCCTCGTTTTGGACTGTTGAAGATGAAACGAAGGCAATACCGCAAATATTCTTTGTAGTTTGGTAAATGTGTGGCCTTGGTTTATTTCATATACAAAAGTCAAAGTAGTTCCTGATGCTAGTAGAACCATCCTTTCATTACGCATCTCTGGAATATCAGTGTTAATAACACATTTATTTGAGTTGGACGGTGACTCTAGTTCTAGTTTGTGTAAAAATTTAGGACCACGAAACTAAATCATTGTCTTGGAAGCATACTCCTACTAATAAAATCGGTTTTTTGAAAGTTAGTACTTGATCTAATTGATTTACGGTTGTGAGATCTTGTATTCTAGCAATCTGATTCGCGACAAATGTGTTCCATAGATAAAACGGAGCCGATATACATGACGATACTATTGTTTAGTCTCCCCAGTAGAATACATTTGTTGAATTGCATTGTACAAAGCTGAATAATCGTTGCACTAATTCCGCCCCATCAACTCTAGACGAGGTAAATATAAACTGTAAGTACTGCCACTTGGGTCTTTGCACATATTTAATTTACATTTATATTTTGTAAGCTGTTTAGGTTACAAAGCTGTTTGCAAAATTTCAACCAACGAGACTGATATTCTATTGGAAGACTTTGGCCCCAATTATCTTTTAATTTTCACAACTGCTGGATGAATATTTTCTCCAAAACTACCCCTAGTCCTATCAGGCCTAATGGATCGAATATTGTGGCTGGTCCGATAAAATGATTAGCCTAGTTAGAACCACTTGCACTACAGGAATGATGTGAACATAATATTGCCTCCTGGCAAACGCAAACTTTCGGCGTACACCAACTCGTTGCGGAAAGCGGTTCTCAAACCTAGTAATACCGGTGGTAGTGTCTTGGTCCATTGCTGATTGTTGACATACATTATTGCTGCTTTTAGGTTGCGGTGCCATCTTTCGATCACGCCGTTACGTGCGGGGTTGTTAGATGTGGTGCGTTTGCGTTGAAATCCTATTAAATCGGCCAAACTGTTGAGTAACTCGGATTCCCGACCGTCGACCAAGTGTTTGGAATGCTAATAGCTGCATACGCTGCCAATAACTCTCCATCGTACTTGCTGTAATTTTGTTCTGCACGTGTGCGTCTTCGTGAGAAGAAGCATAATGGTCGCCAGCTTCCTGCTACATATTATTATACCACCAACCTGACTGATTGGTTTGAGGCATCGACCATTATAGCAAGTTTGTGAAGAGCTGACGAATTAGCAAGCTAGGTTGCTTCGGCTAGTCGTGCTTTACATTGTTCAAACGCCTGATCTGTCGTGCCGCACTATTTCACTGTTGTCATTTTTCTTCTGTCCCGTAATGAGCTCTTATAGTATTGCTTGTTCTTCCGCTGCCTTTGGTTGTTGTTGGCCGTATGTGCTATTGGTTCCACTCTAGTTTGAGCCGGTTTGATGCCGGAAGGTCAACTTTTGAAAAAATGTTACATCCTTCTAATTGGTGATTAAAATCGGTGACGAATGGTATAGGGTACCGATCAGGTTTTGTTTTCTGATTTCGTTCGCGGTAATCTCCGCAAAGTCTCCAACCACCTTCTTTTTTCTTGGTAATGAGATATACTCCTTGGTTTACCAAGACTGATTTATTTCCAGGCGATCCACATTTTCTCCGTATTAAGACGTCGGACTTTCGCAGAACATGGTTGTCCCTTCGTCTCGATTTTATGTGTAACGGCATGTTTGACCGTGTTGACAAACGGTGTTTCGTGGAATACTGGTATACAGAATCCCTGTAATCGATCTTGCATTCGTGAGTTGATTCCAGCCAGCTTGACGACGGTTAAAGTTGTGACGGTTTTTTGTCACCGAGTTATAGTCCGGAGGGCCATATAGTTTTATTCTTTTGGTATCGCATAGTCTATCTTTAATGGATGCCTTCAAGGTAACGTATTTATCAGCTTGAGGAGGATTCAGAAGTTCGCGTACACATTTGATGGTTTCCGGCTCGAGAGCACCCGAACTGAATAACCATACCAAGATCGCTTGTTATTCCGCTAATTTGGAACTGAACATCCAACTGGATAAACCATATTTTAAGATCGTCTCGATTAAATATGGAGTGTTTTACGACAGTTTATATATGTTAGTTGTTTGCGATCCGTTCTTCGTTTCTGTGGCATTTGCTACGATGATGCCCATTTTGTTGAACTTTTTAAATTTTGTTTATTTTTTATTTGTTTTAAAGGTGAAAGCCGCGAAATCTGTTGCTAATTATGTTCTATTATCAGCGATAGGGTTACGTTGTTCCTGGCCGTGAGAATATTCGTGCTGCACTGATGAGATGATACTCACGCGGTTCTTTGGAGGTTATGTTTCCTTGAATTTTGTGCTAAAAAACAATTTACTGATTGATATGCGCACGTATTGACCAGAATTGGATTGTGTATCACATCGTGCTCACCAATTTGTAGTGGTGCTGTATTACTTGCCGAACGGGAAGCGTTAGTTCACCACATTTGTGACAACCGGAAAGTTCGATTATTACACTGGGAGGTTTCGGCCTCAGCTTTATCGTTTCTTATCAATACAACGTTCTATGTTTAAAGTAATTTTATTGTTTTATTTAAAGATGATTTTTACGCGTGTAAATTTGTTATTTTCTTCTTGGTTGTTATCTCAACCGCACCGTGTAAAACCTTCTGAAGTTTTATCCTGTTGTCGCTAACATCAACTAACTTATCGAGGGATGGACACCGTTAATGCGTTGGTGTGCTACGCGCTACGCGGTGCCGCCACAAAGCTACTATGCTGCCATCATTGGATTATTGAGAAAGCATTTGATTTAATCGTGTATTCAATAAGTTGCATACTAAATTTGTATTGTTTACGTCAGCCTGTAGTTTAATCAAAAGTTATCTGATGAATAGCAAATTCATTGTCTTTAATGAAAATACCTATTCTGATGTGACTGTTCTACGATGGCGTTCCGTACGGATCAGCTTTATTAATACATTTGTGGCTGCCTTCTTGAACCACGGTTTGGTACGTAGGGTTGATGTGGTTATACGATTTCCTTTAGACGATCGGGCAACACGGGTTGAGTTAAAAACGTACGTCGCAGGTGAGGTCGGATGAAACAATAAATAGACGAAGAAAGGAAGGAAACAAAATGGCAGTCTTTCCGCGTCTTTTATAAGAGAAACATATTCACAAGAAATAAAGTTATTTAATTTATTTAATTTCTTGGTTAATCATGTAATGTTGTAATGGTATAAAAATAAATAGTTCGAGTAAATTTTGTACAACTGAAATAAATACATTATACGATATTAAGTTGTGGTGTTTGTAATTTGATATTTTTGGAAGCAGATGTATAAGGCTAGTTTACCACGTGCGACACTACACATTAAAGCCATTGAAAAATTGGCTAGTACCAACCATTTAGGAATAAATCTAAAATAGGCGCAGTGGATTGACTTAGAACGTATAATAAACTTAGATAGATATGGGCAGTTACTTTGCACTTAAATTGCATCTAAGGAGTTAAGGCAATATTTTTGTTTTTACATATGTTTTTCATTATTTTAAGGAGATTTAGTAATTTTTGGAACACACTTAATAATTCTTTTAAGCCTGGAGTTCAATTAATTTATCGACTATGCAAATTTTGCCATATTATATTCCTTTTCAAAGGTATTGTTGGATGCACAATAAATAAATATTACCAATAACGTACACACTTTGCTTTATTTAAATTTTTAAATTCTCATTTACCAACATATTTATATAGCAAACTCATCAAATGCGAGTTTCAAAAAGCTGTACTGTAGTAATTCTAGATTTTAAATTTATCAATTATCATTTTTCTTATTATAGTAATCTTTTTTTTTTTTTTTTTTTTGTTTTCCTCTATTTTACAATCTATCTGCTTAAGAGACATTCTGTAAATTTTTTGTCTTTTTACATTGTCATGATTAGAGTATTTTTATCAATTGATAAAATCTCACTTACATATTGTGACGTTTTAAACGTTCCCTGGTCTTGGTAGTGCGAAGTTTGTTCACTAAGTAGTTCGCTTGGATGAATTGTCAATCTTCAGTGACACCTGGCACTGGAACGCCTAATTTCTTCCAGTATTGTTGGGACTTGGAGGTCTCTGTGAATTATATCGTTTGACACGAACCATGGTGCATCTAGTATAATTCTTAGAAGTTTAGATTGGAATCGCTCAGGAATGTTCAAATTTAAGTTGCGGGCCGTTCCCCACAGATATATATCATAAGTCCAGATAGGTTTTATTATCAAAGCAGTAGTATATCAAAGCAGTAGTTTATTAAGGTAACATGTTTAGACTAAGCTTCATTATCTTTATCTTAATCTTTTTTTTTCTAGAGCTTCTTGAATTACTTGAACTATTCTATGTACTTGTTCAATTGTTGAGTGCTCTGACCTAAATCCAAACTGATGGTCCGGAATCAGCTTCTTTTCCAGCAATATAGGCTTTCGGCGATTAAGTAGTAGTTTTTCAAATAGCTTAGAAATTATTGGTAGCAAGCTTATAGGTCTGTAGGATGTTACTTCTTCTAAAGGCTTGCCTAGTTTTGGTATCAGTATTATTTGTGAAACCCTTCTATTGTATTGGGAAGTATACAGTTCAACTGCGTAGGTAACCTTATCTGGTTGCTCTTGCAAAACATTTCCTGTGATAAGATCATATCCTGGCGCCTTCTTAGGATTTAACTCTCTCTGTATTGCAGTTTTTACTTCAAAGATAAAAAACTTCGTAATTGTATGATTCATTTGCAATGGCAATTCTAAATGAATTTGAATGTTGTTGTTCTCTTCGTCCGTACTTTCTGATGGGTATGGTTGAAATACTCTTTCGAAATGATCTGCAAATACCTCAGTGTTTTCTTCATTCTTTCTCGCCCCCGACCGTTACTTTTACATATTGGCGGAATATATTGTTGTGGTAGTTTCAGCTTCTTAATCGCTTTCCACAGTGAATAATCCGTGTTTTCTGTTGGTGAGAGTCGCGACAAATATTCTTGAATTGACTGATTCAATTTTCATTGAGCAGCAGTTTCTTTAACTGTTTGACCGCCTTGTTTAACTTGCGTTTATCCTCTGTTAGTCTATATCGTTGCCATTGCTGTCTTAATTTTCTTTTGACCTTAATCATTTTCTTGACAAGATTTGAACATTCTCCATTCTTTTCTTTCTCATTTTTTACTGGTGTGGACTTCCAAGCTGCCGACTGAATACATTCATTGAGATGTTAATCTGCTTGATCTAATCACACTTCGTCTTTAATTTGATTTTTGTGTTTAGATTCTCTGTTACCTTACATCTGAATTGGTTCCAGTCTGTTATTTTGTTGCTTAACATCGATTGTTTCTGCATATACCTTATATTTGAAGCCAGAGTGATTAAAACAGGAGAGTGGTCCGATGATAAGTCTAAACATGGCATCGCTTTAATGTAATTACTTGTGATTCCTTTGGGGACGCAGAAATCTATGACGTCTGGAATCTTTTTTCTGTCACTAGGCCAGTAGGTAGGTTCACAGGTTGACACATGATTTAGCTTATTTTTTTGAATTGATTTAAGTAACGCTCGGCCTCTTGTAATAGCCAATCTTGATCCCTACTCTTGGTGTTTTGCGTTATAATCACCCCCTGCTATAAAGTGAGGACCCAAAGATGTATTAAAACGATCAAATTGTTCCATTTTTATTGCATGTTTTGGTGGGAAATAGATGGCCAAAATTGTTATAGGGCCTAGCCAATCTTCTATTTCCACAGTAGTTGCTTGTAGATGCTCCTTCTCATACGGATTCCACTTTTTTATTTCATGGTGTTTAATTATGTTTTTGATTATAACTGCAGTGCCACCGTGTGCTGTTCCATCAGGATGGTTTGTGTCACAATTGATGTATCTTGGTATTTTGAGACAACGGATATTAGCATGACATCAATTTCTTTATCTATCAAAAAACTTTTTAGTTCTTGTACATGTTGTGACACGCCATTGGCATTCCAGATTGCTAATTTAAGAATTCTCGACATTGAATGATTTGGAGACAATGGTCGTTACAAGGTTAAGGATGGTATCCATTTTGAACATTAATTTTTCCATCATATTTTCCAACTGTTGTGTGGAAGACTGCTCAGACTGTTGGTTATTAGTTTTTGAATTTTTCGTTGGCTGATTTTCTTTGGTATGCATATTTGGTATGCGCATATGTTGTTCCACTAACAAGCTGATAAGATGGATTTGGATTTACATAAGATGGATTCGGATTGGATGGCTGCGACTTCTCTACTCTTTTTTCTCTTAGAGGGGGAAATCTGCGTTTTTGTACCTCTTGGCAAATGCTGAAATCTCTATAGTTGGCTGGATGACTACCATTACAGAGCACGAATTTGACCTTTGTACCCCACTTTTTCTTGTCACAATTATTTGTGAGATGTTCCCCTGTACATTTCACACATCTTGGTCGATGATTGCAGTACGTTTTAGTATGCCCGTACCTTTGGCAAGTAGTGCATTGCACCATTTCTCACATGCGGTTTTTTGATCTGCACCAATCTACTGATCGAATGTAATAGTAATCTTAGCATAATGTTTTATAAGCTGTAAGCTTTATTATGTGAAATAAATAAAATAAATAAATAAAACTTCCATATACATAAAATCTGGGGCAAGATCTTTTCCGGAAGGTTTAGAAAATATGTTATTCAAAATATGAAATTATAATAATATTATCCACACCAACCAATAAACTTACCGAAGCATTCATCCAGGTTATCCAGGTTATCGTTCTTAGCCAAATATTTCAATTGACGTATTTTAAAGGCATAATACCATTAAAAAGTTCAAAACTTCACAACAAACCATTAATGTTCCATACAAACCACTATCTTCACAATTGTTTAGGTTTGATTGAAGCACTGTTTACTGACAGTTTATTACAGTCATTTTATCATTTCATTTTTTTAGTCTATATATATATTTTTTTTATAACAAAATAAAATATCCATTTTCTTTATTAAACCAAATCAATATATTGAAAAGTTTGTCTAACTGTTCCGTTAAAACAGACTGCCAAACTCCTGCATCTAATATGAACATCAGTAGAACTTTTTTCGGCTCTACTGCTTTAGTTATATTACTACAAGTTTTTTTGCATGTTGAAGCAGCATTTCGCACTAAAATGAAAATAATTCGTTTATTATAAATTTGTATTAGTAAAATGTAATTTAAATACTCAACTTCATTACTGGGATCAATCGAAGAAGTTCTTTGAAAATAATATCAAAGTACCACAATAATGGTATTTAAATATTTTCAAAATCTTTATATATCGCTTTTTACAAAGTTTTTAAATCGTACCATAAATTCCGGACGTTGTTAACATCGTACATTTTATAGAAAGTGACAAGGGTCAAACCTTTGTGAAAGAACTCTTTACAAAACTGAATCGATATTATGAAAATTGAAACATCTTTAGGTTCATTTCTATTTGTTTTATTTAAATTTTTTTGTTTTTTTTTTTAATTTAATTTTTAATAAAAAGACATATATACAAAATAAAAATAATTAATTAATTAATTAATAGTTTAAATTATTTTTTAATTTATAATTTTTTTTTTAACATGTGGCAACGATTTCTATCTAAGTAATTTAATTATATATATATATATATATATATATATATATATATATATATATATATATATATTTATATATATATATATATATATATATATATATATATATATATATATATATATATATATATATATATATATATACACTGCGCCAAAAAAACGCAACACCAAAATTTCTTGAAAAAATACCTCATTTTTAACCAGTTATTTCTTAATGAAATATTGGATATAAAAAAAATTTTTGGTGGTAACATGAAGAAAATTTTGTCTTCTTTCTGATGGTGTTATTCGGTTTATTTTGTTTTGTTTTTTTTTTGTTTTTTTTTTTTTTTTTTTGAATAAAATAAAAGTAGTCTAATCAAGAAAAAGAAATTGTTAAGTTTGAAACCGGCAACGAACTTTCCTATTGATTCGCAGGGAATTTAAAACAATTTAAATTATGCACTTGAAAATTAGTACGTTAACTCCTTGTTAAGTTATTGCAGTTGTAGCAAAAACCTGATAACAAAGTGAAATTATATAATTTTTTTTATTTTGTAAACTAAGAACTCATTGAACGAATTTTAACAACCTAGTGTTAACTTTATTGAAAACATAATTAATTCTAAAATAAGTTATTCTAAACGTAAAGATGGATCGAGAGAAAGTTTTCGTGAAATTGGACAGATTTTAAATTTGAATGTATCGGTTGTCAGTCGTACGTGGATCGATTTTTAAACACCAACAATGTTAAGCGTCGTGAAGGATCTGCGCGAAAAAAAAACTTCACCGAGAGAAGATCGCGCTATCGCACATTTTGCCAAAGTCAATAGGACCAGTAGTGCTCAACAAATCATCAGTAATGTTCCATTTAACAACCAGATTTCAAAACAAATAGTAATAAATCGGTTGAAAGATTACCGTTTAAGATCACGTCGACCTATTCGAGTACCATACCTTACCGAAACTCATAGAAGACTACGAAGAAACTATACATTGATGTATAAGCCTCAAAGGCAATGGCGCAACGTTTTGTTTTCAGATGAGTCACGTTTTAATTTATACTCATCAGACCGCCGTTGTAGAGTTTGGCGCGAACCGGGAGAACGGTTAAATTTAGATTGCTTAATGCCGGTTGTATCATTTAATGGAGGCTCAGTGATGGTTTAGGCGGTAATCTCTTAGGATTTTAAAAGTAATTTGGTAATAATACCATACCCTGCGCTAACGTCAACGCGATATGTTGAAGAAATTTTAAGGCTTCATGTTCTTCCCTTAAAAGAACAAATTGGTCGCAGATTCATTTTTATACAAGATAATGCTGGGCCACATACAGCCTTACATACAAGACAATTTCTGCAACAGCATAACATTAGGTTAATAAACCATCGTCCGCGAAGCCCAGATCTAAATCCAATAGAGCACGTCTGAGATATGCTAGAACGGCGTTTAAAAAAGCAGCCAAGACAACCAGCAAGTATGCAAGAACTTAGAAATGCACTTCAAGAGGAATGGCATCAAATCACGTTAGTTGAAATACGAAATGTTCTAACTATGCCACAGCGAATCTATGAAGTAATACGAGCTAGGGGTGGTAACACCCGTTATTAAAAATTTAAGTTGTTTAAGTGACTTTTGACAAAAATTTAAAAGGGTTAAATTGCGAAATACAATTTAAAACCATTTGCACTTTTCATTTAAAACTTATTTTTTTCTTGATTTTATACCATTAACATTTCCCCAAAGTGTCAGTTTGTTTGTATCGTTTTTGCTACAACTGCAATAACTTAACAAGGAGTTAACGTACTAATTTTTAAGTGCATAATTTAAATTGTTTTAAATTTCCTTCATCTTGGTTAACTCGGTTTTTCAAACGAATCAGTAGGAAAGTTCGTTGTTGGTCTCAAACTTAACAATTTTTTTTCTTGATTAGACTACTTTTATTTTATTCAAAAAAAAAAAAAAACAAAACAAATTAAACTGAATAACACCATCAGAAAGAAGACAAAATTTTCTTCATGTTACCACCAAAAATGTTTATATCCAATATTTCATTAAGAAAATTTTTTTTGGCGCAGTGTATATATATATATATATATATATATATATATATATATATATATATATATATAAACACTAAGTGTCTCGAAGGGTAAATGTTTTCTATAAAAACGTTACATATAAAAATTTAACGGTCTTAAAACGATAATATATATTTGGCCTTGAAACTCCTAGTCATATTGATATTTAAGCTTTTGCCACCTAAATCTTATCAGACACAAATTTCGAATCTCGAAAAGCATAATTTTTATTGTTACTCCTAGAATTCAAATTAAAACTAGCTCAGAATGTTTTGACTTAATAGAATTTTCAGCCGATAAAAAATAATATACTTCAAAAATAATCCGTTGATTTATTCCAAGAATTTTGTCCACAATTACAGCTATAATGCCTTTTTTGAATAATTTTTTGTATAATTTCTACACCATAACTTGGAAAGTTTTTATTGAAATTCAAAATTTTTGTCTGCAAAAATTTTGGCCATAGAATTTCGTTATCAAAAATAGGAATCATAAGCTTGAATATCACGAAGGACTTTCAATTATCATTGAACTCAGTTTTTAAAACCATACAACTTTTATATGCTACGTTTTTGACGGAAACTTAATTTCTTCGAAATATTTAGGGGCTTATGAATATATATATATATATATATATATATATATATATATATATATGTATATATATATATATATATATATATATATATATATATATATATATATATATTTATATATATATATATATATATATATATATATATATATATATATATAGGATCATTCCATATGAAATCGTACATAAAAATGGGATTTTCGAAGTTGATGGCTCAAAAATAGTTCGAACTAAATTTATTCGATTTATAACTAAAAAAAAAATATTGTAGAAGAAAGTTTGTTTTTCTTCTCTCTCTCTCTCTCTCGAGTTACACTCTCTTAAAGTTTTCACTTTTTCAAAGAGTTTTGAAAATTTTAAGTTTTTCAACGGTTTCTTAAAGCTACAAGAGTATAGAAAATTATAAAGTTAATAATTTTTAATATGTTTCAATTTAAAAGTTACGTGATTCTTTGAATCTGTATTTCTTGTTAACTCAATAACAAAAAAAGTGTTTTTTTTCTAATATTTTAAATTACCGTTAAATCACTTGTAAATAATGACACTTTATTCTGTGATAAAATCAGCTTGGCACTAGAACAAAAATGTTGAAATACAGGCCTTTGAAATCAATAGTTTATATTTCTTCCTATACTCAAATTGTCTTTAAACTTCTTTGGTATCACTCGGTTGCACTAAATTGGAGAGAACTGAGTACATTAAATTTGAATTTTGATGTGTAATGCAAACACACACTGAATGTGTGCCTGAAGCAACTAGAAAAACGCATTCTCTTGGTCGTTCGAATCTAAATTATGAAAATCCGACTCGATCATTTTCATTTTGTTGTTTGTATTTATGGTATGCTTCCTTTAGGTTAAGTAACATCAACCTCTTAGTATTTTTAACTTTTATTGTGCTTTCACGGACGCTCACTCATGCTCATCTTTCATGCCCGGTAATATTCGGCTTACTTCGTTGTCGTAATAATATTCCAAAATTCTACCTTTTACATTGTCTGATAACGGATTACCCTTAATCGGATCTGAGTAACTATAATGTCCTTTGGTAGCAACTAGCTGTTTTACTTGCCTGCTTGTATTTGCTTACTCCAAATTCTTCTTCTATACGCTTTTGACTTCAACTAACTGGCAATGTGGTTAGCAAGTACATCTTTTGATTTTGTTTCGTTTCGTTTTTGAATGCTTCTTTTAAATTGAAAATCCAGGAATCCAATTCGTTTTTAATAAAACTGATGCCAAAGGAACTTGGGATGCTTGGATCTGGAATTTGAATTGCAAGACTCAAAATTGAAGATACCCTCTGAATTTTTCCTCTTCATAAGTTTTGCTCCCCAATTTTTTTTTATTTAATGGGCTTAATCCACATGCTCCTATAATTTGGTTAGCCTGCAGTATAGTTTCATTTTCCTCAATTTGAATCATGTCAGCTGATTCCATTTCACTTTCTTCTGGTGTGAATTCGGCCCAACCTTTCCGAAAATATGATCAAAAATATAATACATGTACCCAAAACTCATTGAAAAAGTGAAAACTTTAAGAGAGTGTAACTCGAGAGAGAAAGAGAGAGAGAGAGAAGAAAAAAAATTTTTCTTCTACAATATTTTTTTTTTACTTATAAATCGAATAAATATAGTTCGTACAATTTTTGAGACATCGACTGCAACTCATGTACGATTCCATATGGAATGATCCTATATATACATATATTTATATATATATATATATATATATATATATATATATATATATATATATATATATATATATATATATATATAAATATATATATATATATATATATATATATATATATATATATATATATATATATATATATATATATTTATATACCTAATTGTATGTGATTTGAATTAATTATTTTAGGTAAATAAAATCTTTGAAACCCAAATTAATTATTGCAATTAATTTATTGTATTTAATTTAAATGAATTAAGTTAAGTGTTTTAAAAGCCTATAAAGCCAGCTACGTGTCATAATATCTATAAATGTTTGTGTGTCTCGTTTCTTTAAATGGTTTCGGTGTTTATAGCGAATTTTTTAAAAATTAATTGATGCTAACAAATTGTTATCGTTTGTCTTCCATTCAATTCAAATGAGCAGTTGTCAATTCCACAACTTAAAATCTACTTTAAACACTAACCTAATAGTGACCAAGAGAATGTATTAAAATAAAATCTCGATTGATTATTGACTTATTTTCCCTAAATTACTATCAGCGAACTAAGGTTAGTCCGCGAGGTAATTTTGTTCGGGAAAACTGCTTATATTTTCAATGTGGCGACTATCCCAAACGGGGTTTAATTTTGACAGTGACCAAGGTAAATGTGCCTTGTACTAATCTACCCGGAGAATACATTAAAACATTTAATAAAAATCAGCAATTATAAAAGAGCAACAATTTAAATATGGAACAAGTGGTAAATGATTTGCACGCCAGTGGTCTCCAACAGTATTTGTCTCTCAGGTGTACAGGAGTCGAGAGTCTACCACCAAATTAGAAAAAGGATCCATGGAAGTCGATTTGGAAAATCGTAAATCTGATCCTACCACTGCAATCAGTATTTCCTAATTAATTAAAAATCAAGAATATTACTATAAAAAAGTTGACGATAAAGGAGAATCATGAAGTCCGGATAAATAATCTTTCATCAGCTTATCAAAGCACAATTTGCTCTTGAAGAAGGATATAAACTCCCGAGTAACTAAAACGACTCAAACCTCCGCGCGCACAAAAAGGCATGTTTTTTTAAATGGCTTAAACGATTTTCGTCAAACAACTTTATTTGACAGCTTAATATTTTATCTTTACAAATATACCTTTATCATTCCAACTTTTAGAAACCGTACGAAGACCAATTGGGATACTTTCAGAATGGTTTTAAGTAACTCTCTACCATCACTAGTTCCTAAATCTCCGGAACCAATACAGCAGCTAGATGTCATGGTAGACCGGGTGTCTGATGCTTTTAATGAAGCTATTTCAAGTTTATGTCCCATTAGTAGATCAAAAGGTAAACCTCGTCCACTATGGTGGTCGAAGGAACTACAAGTAACGCGCTTAAAATGCAAGCGGCTCTTTAAAATCGAGAAAAGAACAAAAACTGACATGGACTGGGACTCCTATAAGGAGGTCCTTAAAGCGTATACATATGATGTATGGAGACTTTTTTGTAATAAAATACAGGAGTCCTCTGAGACAGCTAGGCTACGTAAGATATTATCCATTTGTCCTGTCATTCCAAGTTATCTCCAACGACTGGATGGACAATGGACAACAAGTATGGAATCCTTGGAGCTTCTTCTGGAAACTCATTTTCCGGGTTATTCCAATTCTCCTCCTATCTTGCCAAAGGCAAATAAGGCTACTGGCCTCGCGGGAAAAATTGTCAATAAGAGAACTATCTTGATGGCAGTAAACAACAGTTTCAAGCCTTTCGAGTCTGCAGGCCTGGACGGCATTATTCCTGTCGATATTCAGGAAACCACTGACTTAACTGTTCCCTGGCTTGAGGTAATTTTCAAAAGTAGCCTCGAACTATGTCACATTCCAAAGAAATGGACTGAAGTAAAGTAATGACCTTAGGCCTATTAGCTTATCTTCTTATTTCTTGAAAATTCTTAAAAGACAGACAGAGGCTTACCTCAAAGACTCAATCGAACTTGCAAAGTTGTCAGCGTCTCAGCTTCCATATAGTAAGGGGTTTCGGTGGAAACTGCTCTCGATTCCCTCTTATGCTCTATAGAGAAGCCCCTCGAATATAAGGAATTCTTGGTGACTTTTTGTGATATTGAGGGTGCCTTTAATAATGTCAAAAAAGAGGCGATCACGCAAGCACTTTCAAATTTGGTGATGGATGTGTCATAATGGCGAATCTAGGTGTATCATCCATCCGTAGATTTGTAAGTAGGGGTACACCGCAAGATGGTGTATTATTCCCCCTTCTTTGGTCATACATAACCTGTTACTAAACCTGGAAGGGACTGGCTTTAAAGTGGTGGCTTATGCAGATGATGTTGCTATTGGCGCTTTCGGTAAATATTCTTGTATCCTCAGAGATGTTATGCTCTTGGCATTCTAACTCAATGGACCAATAGTTGTGGTCTTAGTGTTAATCCACTGAAGACTGAGTTGTTTCTTTTTTCCAGGAAGAACAAACTTCCTCGCTTTGATCCTCCAACTCTCAATGGAGTTGTTTTGAACATCACAGATAAAGGGAAATTCTTGAGTCTCATTTTGGATAGTAAACTAAGCTGGAAGCCTAATATTCTGGAAAGAGTAAAAAAGGCTACAATAGCACTATACTCTTGTAAAAATGCCATTAGAAAAGGATGGGGGCTTAACTCTCACATTGTGCATTGGCTTTATACCTCTGTAGTTAGACCGGTTCTAATGTATGGAGTTACAGTTTGGTGGCCCGCTTTAAATACAGTGGCGAACCAAAAGTTGCTGATAAAAGTGCAAAGAACTGCTACTTTGTGTATTAGTGGTGCACTTAGAAGCACTCCTACTCAAGCACTGGAGATTATCTTTCATATCATCCCTTTGGATGTCTTGGCTAAGCACGTGGCTGCTAGTACAGCCATAAAGCTTAAATCAATTTCTATGTGGTCCTGTAACATTATGGAACACTCATCTATTCTAACGAACAAAGAAATCCCTAAATCTATCTAATCCCTAAACCATCTCGACATCATACCTCGAAGTTAAATGTATAACTGATATTCCTTCCAGAGAGGACTGGGTGAATTTAACAGTTTAAAAGTCAGGCTTTATTAACTTTTTTACAGATGGCTCGAAAATTAATGGAAAAGTCGGCGGAGGGGTTTTCTGCGAAGAACTAAATGTAAATCTCTCTTCCGCCTCCCTGATCATTGCAGTATTTTTGAAGCAGAGCTTATAGCAATCAAGCTTATTGTAATATCTGTAAAAGATATTGGCATTTTTACGGACAGTCAGGCTGCTATTAAAGTTTTACAATCAGGCTTTATCACGTCGAAAGTAGCCTGGAGTTGTCTTTCATCTCTTAACGAGATGGCTGAACAGTTCAATATCCACCTTATATGGGTGCCAGGGCTTTTCAATATTACGGGGAATATGAAAGCCGATAAACTCGCGCGACAGTGTATTACTTGCCTCATCTTACCGTGCAAGGTGGACATTGTATTACCACATGCTACATGCAAATTACTCCTTAAAGAAGAAGCTCGTAAAATTACAAACAAAAGATGAGCAAATTGCACCTCATGTGTAATTACTATAGGCAGATTTGGCCTAATTTAGACTTAAAAGGGTCTAATCAGCTAATATCTATGCAACGGCATAATATTAGCATCGGTTGTGGGTGTCATTACTGGACACTGTCATATTGGAAAGTATGCCAGTAGACTTGATGCTTTCTTTCATGATTTTTGTCGAAGCTGTAACGAAGAAGAAGAGGAGGAAACAATACTTCATTTGTTATGCACCTGTCCTAGTCTATCTCAAAACAGACTCAAGTTTTTTGGAAGCTCACCTCCTGTGTGATCTAACGGATCTCAGTAAATTGAGCGTTAGAGATATCTACTGTTTCGTGAGAAGCTCAAACTGGTTACAATAGGATAGTGCGGAGAAGCAATTTCTGTGGTAAAGCTACAGACCATATGTGTCTATGCCCCGTCCTTTTGTTGGGAGGCCACCTAAAACTAACTAACTAACTTCCTTTATCATTAAAATCTATATAGATTTCAAATTAAAGCAATCGTAGCAAAATGCGATGTTCCAATGAAAACAATTGAAGTGTTGCAATCTCCTGTATAATAACATGTTGACTGATATTTGCCATCAGACACTTATTAGATGTTGACCTGAACAAATCTCTACCAGTTTCATTCGTCGTTTCCTCAAAATCACGGATACTACTCCAGAAAAAGCCTCACAAGTTGTTGGTTTATTGCAAGAAGGACGCAATCAATGAGAAGTCGGTCGTCGGCTAGACATGAGCCAATATGCTGTCTCAAGAGTATCTAGAAGGTTTCAGGAAACTGGTATCTTCAATCGGAGACCAAAATCGCCAGTTCACTGGCGTCGATGTGCAGCAAGAGCTAAGACAAGTTCGAGATGTAGCTGTTAGTCAATTGATAGTAAGAAGACGCTTAAAGAAAGCCTACTAAACTAAACCTCACTCCCAGACGGCTTGCTAGAAGCCCAAAATTGACAGCAAGCCACCGCAAAAAGCGACTCGAATTTGCTCGTGGTGGAGGCCTTAGAGTACGTCAGACCAGTAAACGATATATCGGACACATAATCTTGGATCATTAAGTACCCTACGCAGGATATAAATGGAAGTATTTCATATTGTGCGTGAAATTGCCCGGTGTCACACAGTGCGAACCGCTTGGCAGTTCATAGATGAGATTGGACGCGAGACGACGAAGTGGCCGGCCTTCAGTCCAGACATTAATCCAATCAAGCATTTATGGTATGAACTAAAACGGAAGGTCTAAGTCAGAAATCCGATACCTTCGAACAACAGTGACTTCAAGATTGAGTTGGATGAGGAGTGGGTTGGGATCCCCCAAGTCCTTGCCAAACCTTTAATAAGGTAAATGGGGAACCGCATGCGAACCATTGTAGATGCAGGGGGGGGGGGCAATACTAAGTATTAACCTAAGTATTTTAATAATTTAAAAAAAAAAATTGAATCCCCAATATTTTTTTTTCTTAATCATCAATTTTGGTTGCATTTCATTCAAAATTCATTACAAAAAAAGCACTAAACCAAAAATATCAGACTTACAAAAAAAAAATCGGTTAAGATTGAGTTTGGTGAAAATCGGTTAAGTCGTTTAAAAAATCACCTTTTTGTGATCGCAGGAAAGTTTCAAGACGGACGAAACAAATTTTGAAGTCTCAGCACAGATCAAATGGTTATAATTCTGAAAACGAAGTTAAAGCACTGGGTAAAATACCACCTATATAGAAAACATGAGAATAGAGAGATCGAGGAGAAGGAAATTCAAAAAGTCTTTGGTCTACGGTGGGATCTGAGGGCAGATATTTTTGAGTACCAAATTAATTCACCCAGATTTGACTCGCAAGTGGTCGAAGGAAGAAGAAAACCTACCAAATACGAACTGTGTAGGTTCGTAATGAGCATTTATGATCACCAAGGTTATTGGTTATTGGTTTAATATTATAAAGTGAGGCGCGCAAACATAAGGATCAACAAATATGAAGGAGTTTGAAAATATCCAACTTCAGAAATGTTTCTCACCACTATTGTGGTCACCAAACGTATCGACTAACTGTCGAAGAGGTATATTATTGGGCAGTCTCAGCGACATTATTAAGGTGATTTATATCTGTGGGCCTTATATAGCAGGCTATACAAGGTGATTCGTTGTGAAGGACAATTTAAAAACAGAAATAGTCAAGCAGAACTTGTAATACTAACACTAGTGCCATCTATGAATGACTAAGTCGAACTAATAACAATTTAGAAAAGTTGAAAATTTAGCCGAAATTTGTGGCAAGTAATTGCAAAAATTCAAAACATTTTCGAAACTTGCGAATTAATTGTTAAAAAATTATCACTTTTCTTCGACCGTTGCAAAATCCAACTCTACAGTACCATTTTATATTCGGTAGTAAAAATTGCAGCATTAATTCGTTTAAATTTTAAATATCGCTTAAATTTGATTACATTATCTGAAGGATTTATCCTTGATCTTAGATATAAAAATGAATAAAAAAATTCTTGGACAATATTAAATATAAAATTAAAAATCATTTAAATAAATACAATACAATTATAAATAATGATAATTATTTTTTTTTTCAAATTTTTATTACAGCATTATTCAAGTAATTTTTAGCAACAATTTTTCCATTTCTTAATCTCCTATAATGTAATACATAAAGAAGACTTTTGAGATCAATACTTTAACTTTTTTTTTTTGTTTTAATTTAAATGTTTTAAAAACTTTTAACAAAATATTTTAAATATATTTTTATTTTGTTTTGTTTGAACTTTAAAGTAGTACAAGATTTGTAATTTTATTAATTAAATTGCAATTTATTTAGTTTGTTTTTATTTAATAATTTCGATTATTGAATTACTAAATAAAAATTTAATAAAATCAAAATAATTTTGCCAATTTCTAGATTTATTTTTAATATTTAAAAAATAGTGTCGTCGTCGTCGTCGTCATCGTACTCCTAATAATAAATTCTTTAGAAAATTAAATAATAAATAATTTAATGTTTTTTTTTGCAAATATACAAATTTAAAAATAAAAAAATGTAACTATTTAGCGTAACTACATGGATGCATATAATGCAGAAATGAAAAGGCTGATAAATGAAAATGGTATGACATTTATTTATGAAGACTAATGCTACATGATGCTACATGATTGATCACGTGAATAGTAATTGGTTTTATGTTGTATTTATTATGAATTGATGTAACGAGATTTAATATGCGTGGCTTTAAATCAATCGAGCTTTAGTTTGTGATCGATGAAATTTTTATATAAAATTAAAAACAAATAAATAAACGGACGATTTTAATTTTTTTTTTTTTTTATAAATAGAGTAATTTCACTTTTGCTAAATTACTACGATAAAAAATAAATTAAATTATTAGATTTTTTTAATTTTTAACAATTTTTTTTCTTTTTTTCTAAATTCACAATTTTTTTTTATATTTTTATATAGTAATTAACAAAAACTAAAAAAATTTTAATTCAAAAAATTTTTTTGTTTTAATTTATTTATTTTGTTTATAATTAAATTCCTAACATAGTGTTTTAGGCGATTTTTTGTTTTTAAATAATTTGTTATATTTAAAAATAGAAATTATTTATCTTTCAAATTTAATTAATTTAAATTATTTTAATTAGCTGGAATTAAAAGAAAAGATAATTTGATTATTTTAATTATTTTTTTATTTTTTAAGTTAATTTTATTTAATACGCGAAAGGTGAAATTTTTATCGGTTGTGTTGAATTATTAAAAATGTCAAAATAGATTTAGAGTGCATTCGTTTATTGTAAATGTATCATGTGAATTCTGTTATGATTGAAGGCGACTTCACAGTTCAATTTCTTCGTTCATTCATTCGTTCAATTTTCTTCGTTCATTCTGTAATTTTATTTTGACGATTCACACTTCTTGTGAAATTTCAGAACGAATATTGGAACGATTTGGTTTCCATCTTGTTTAAAATTGAAAACTTTTGACATTGTGGTTAAACATATTGTGATTTGATAAACATATTGTTAGTCTGTGTTTCAAACGAAAAAAATACCGCATACAAAGTTAAAAAGTTAAATTATTGACATTATATTCACCACAAAAATTTTAACTGGTCTCAGACCACTTAAAATTTTGTTACATACATATCATATCATAGATTTCAGGTAGTTAAACTGACGTTTTTTTTTTTTTTTTTTTTTTTTTTGAAAATGGAAAATTAAAATAAAAGAAAGCGGCACGTAAGAGTGCATATACAAAATGTTAGTCTCAATTGGTTATATTTATAACAATTTCATTAAATTTGTATATCTGATTGTAATTATATTATAGGGAATCATGAAGATAAATCAAAACTTATTTCAATAAGAATAAAATATGTTGCCATATTAAGAAGCAAAAATGCCAACCAGAGAGAAGGATGGAAGTAAAATTATAATTTCTAAAGTAAATTGTATAAAATAGCAAATGAATTTATTTATATAATTATAGATAAATTAGTCAAGAATTGGGTAAACCATCAACATTATGTCGTCAACAGTGGCAAGGTCTGATAAGAAAATATAAGGAGATCAATTTAATATATATGTAGCCGCACCAAATACGACATCTTGCGGAGAGGATTGGAGTTTTCCGTGTTGCTAGATTACTCAGTGTAATCGTCGCTGGCAGTACAAATTAAAAACCTTTTTTTTACTCACTTCTTCACGATCAGTCTACGACGACGAACAGAGAGCATCAAGACGACGAAGAAAATAAAAAAAAGTGAAAGCCGCGTGGTAAAAATTAATATTGAACAACCAGAAATAAAATATTTTAATTAACCAACAAAATAGATTTACTTTATTATTGTGATAGTGAAACAACCCAAATATATATATATATATATATATATATATATATATATATATATATATATATATATATATATATATATAAATATATATATATATATATATATATATATATATATATATATATATATATATATATATATATATATATATATATATATATATATATATTGTGATGTACACGCTTGTGTTTATTGGGAAAAAGTATATAATGTTAGATCGGGCAACACGACAGTGTAAGAAAAGAACGTTCTTCCGATAGAACGAGATGAAAAATTAGTAAGAAAAATGAAATGTAAAAAGAGAGATGAATAAATGAAACGTGTAAAATAAAAAAAAGTTTTTTTATTGATGTTAAGAACATAACATTGGCGACGAAGATAAAAAATAATAAGGATAACGCAAATAAAAAAAAAAACAGAAATATCATAAATAAATACGACGAAACTAGTGTTTTATCATCGATAACGATAAACATATAAAAAAGATGGGAAACGACGATGCAGCTACAGTAATGGCTACTATGCAACCTGTTTACAACCATAATAAATTAACATGGTTACAACCATAATGAATTAAATCAGTTCGCCTCCCCTTTTTAGTACAATGATTATCTAGTACATTTTTGTAATTCCTTTTTTATTATATGTAACGCGTGTGTCGTTTTAGTTTTAGTTCTTTGTTCGTGCTCGTGTAGATCACATCAAAAATATAATTTTTATCTTTGGAACAACCAATTGTGTTTTTTTTCTTTTCTACATCAGTTTAGAAACATGGTCCTTCGAGCCGGATAGATTGACAGCAATTAATCATCGAGATTTAGCGGCGTGTTACAACGTAGTGTATAATAAAATCTTCGAATTATAATCATTTGGTAACCAAGTCAAGTAATTAAAATGATTACATAAATCAGCTGTATCAAAGCAAAAATCGTCATCGTCAGAAAACCGTGTTATCGTGTAAATTCCGTTAATATTCTAGAACCAACTATTTTACACGTGTAAGTAAAAATTGGATCATCGAAAAACAACGGGTATCATCTTTAAGAATCGTCGAATATAATATTGAATATATCATCGGATCATCAAATAATGTTTTCTTCGGACTCGAATTGATTACGAGTATAGCTACGAACATCAAAATACAAGTGAATATTTTGGAAAATAAATTCATAATCATCGAGTAATAAAATTACAATCATCACTGGGAACATCAATCTACTAATCAACAGCATCTCTAATCTAACAATATCATTATTCGTTATACAGGTACGTGCATGTTTGAATTGGTTAAAAGGTGTTCAATTTGTTCAATTCTGTCCTCGTTCATCGAAAACTGAAAGGTTCGCAAGTAGTTGATTAGTTTCGGTGTTTCTTCGATTAAAATTAGGTATAACTTAAACCAAATTATAATATTGTAATAATGACCGACGTAACAATTTCCGAGTTGAAACGGAAACGTGGTGGCTATAAAGCAATTATTACGCATTTTCAAAATAAGTTAGATCGCAAAGAATTGGTAAGGTTAGCTGATTTTGAATCTGCTTTGCAGAGAGTAAAATTGATGTATAATAAATATTATGAAGTTCAAAGTGAATTGGAAGGTTTAATCAATAATGATAAAGACGATGCAATATTGGATAAATTTGTATTTGAGGATCAGTATGGTTTAGTCGAATCAGAGTTACTCACTCAAATAAGTATCTTTGAAAGAATGCTAACGATGTTTCGAAACTAAATCAGTATAAGCTGCCGAATGTAGACTTACCAAAATTTGATGGATTACCAATAAATTGGCTTAATTTTAAAGGTATTTATTCAAAATTAGTGCATGACAATGTTAAATTAAGTGATACAACAAAGTTTTCGTATTTGATATCATGTTTGCGCGGTGGTAAAGCATATCATATAATAGAACCGTACCCGATTGACGAGGTTAATTACGTAGTGGCATGGCAATCACTTATTAATCATTTTGACGACGAAACATTAATTCAAGAAATTCACGTTAAAGAACTGTATGAAATAAAACGACCACAAGAAAATAATTGTGTGTCTCTTCAAACTTTTATCGATACGGTGAATAAACATTATATGGCTTTACATACTATGGATGAATATTTGAATGTGTTTAATTTATTCTTACTTCATCACTTGCTTGAGAAATTAGACATTATATCAAAGGTCGAAGTTTTAAAGAAAAAGTCCGAAAATCACAATAACTCGTTAACGTTTGAAGCATTTATTGAAATATTGCAGAGTCGTGTAAAAATTCTTCGCTCTATAAAAACTTCGGTATCCGGGAATGCGTCATACTCAAATACCAGCAAGCATAAGGACGGACCAGGATATAAGCCAAGGGTAGAGAAAGTGTTTATGTCCAAATATAGTGATATGTGTGAGTATTGTAAGGGGAATCACAAACTTCGTAATTGTCTGGAGTTTAAAAAACCGGATGTTTCACCGATGAAACGGTTTGGAATAGTTCGATCACTGCAACTATGTACCAATTGTTTGGACTCAAATCATAAGGTGGTTGAATGTCAAGATCAAGGATGTAGTTTATGTTCACTTAAACACAACATATTACTTCACTTCAAGGGAAACGGCTCAGGTGGTACATCACAGTCACGGAATAAATATTGGAATCATGCGTCACCAGGAAAAACGACCCCAATTCAATCAAGTTCGTCGAACGAAAATATTCCAAACGTACAATCTTCAACTGTGGCGCATAGTAGCATAGATGATAAAATGAATACTTTATTGAGCCAAGTGGTTTTACCTACTGCAATTGTGTGGGCTACAAGAGAAGATGGTACTGTTATGTCATGTCGAGCACTGCTAGATAGTGGGTCACAATCTCATTTTGTGACCGAACATATATGCCAGTTAACGAATATTAAGAAAAACCCTACGACGGTATCAATAGTAGGTATTAATCAAAGGTCGAGCAGCATTAAAAGTAGTGTGTTGATTAAAATTCAGTCAAGAACTTCAAATTACGAAATTTATTTAAAGTTCTTAGTATTACCAAATATCACAAACAACCTGCCATCAAACTATATACCAGTAAATACGAAAGATATACTGCAGCAGGTACCATTGGCCGATCCGTGGTTTTATAAACCAAATTCCATTGACATGATTTTGGGTGCAGAGATTTTTAATGAAATCGTTTCACTCGAAAAATTGGTGTTATTCAAGGAAATGCCACCATTTATTAACACCTTATTTGGTTATGTCATCGCGGGAAAATACAGTCCACTACAAGCAATGGAGTCACCCTCCAAATTGAAAAGCTATAATACAAATCATTCGTCGACATTTGTTTGTACATTGCAAGAACTGTCCAATCAAATACAAAGGTTCTGGGAACTGGAATCGATAAAATCACAGCAAAACTATTCGATTCAAGAAAAATTATGTGAAGAGCATTTCACAGACAATGTTACACGGGATTCAACTGGTCGGTATGTCACTTCATTGCCATTTAATAGTAAAATCAAAAATATTGGTGACTCAAGCAACGCGGCTATGGCCCAATTCAAAACACTTGAAGCCAAATTAAAAAGAAATCCAAAATTGCAAGTTCAATATTGTGAATTTATTAACGAGTACATTACTCTACAACATATGGAAGAAGTTGTTGATCCAAATGTCATCACAAATCCATATGGAAAATCATTTTATTTACCACATCATTGCGTATTAAAGGAAGCCAGTACTACGACCAAACTACGTGTAGTTTTCAATGCTTCGCAACGATCATCAACTGGAATAACCCTCAATGAATGCTTATTAGTAGGACCCACTATACAACAAGACCTCTGGTCCATTATCATGAGATTTCGTAAGCACCCGGTTGCTTTCTGCGCTGATATTGCAAAAATGTATCGCCAGGTAAAAATAAATGATTCCGATTCAGATTTTCAACGCATTTATTGGCGGGAGTCTAGTGAAAACGAAATAAAGTGCTATAAATTAAAAACCATTACCTATGGTACAGCGTCAGCACCATTTTCTGCTATACGAACATTACATCAGTTGGCAGATGACGAAAAGGTTAATTATCCTGAAGCGTCGATTATACTTAAACGTGATTTTTATGTGGACGATGTGCTAACAGGAGCCAATTCGATTTCAGAAGCATCAACATTAAAAACTGATTTAACAAACTTATTGAATAAGGGTGGTTTTGAGTTACGAAAGTTTGTATCAAACGAGCCGTCTATCTTATCAAGCGGAAATGAATTAAGTCAAAATGTTTCGGTCTTAGGTTTACGGTGGGATTACAGAAATGATAATTTTCAAATGCATTTTGATCAATTCGAAATAGACAAACCCAAAGTATATACTAAGAGAATGGTGTTATCAGAAATATCGAAATTATTCGATCCACTAGGAATATGCGCTCCTATGATCTTCATTGCAAAATTATTCATGCAAACGTTGTGGTCACACACAGAGTTAAATTGGGATACTGAGTTGCCATCCAACTTAAAAGAATATTGGGTTCAGTTTAAATCTCAATTAGTACAATTAAAAAGGATCTCATTCCCTCGAACCATTGGAATCCAAAAATATAAAAGAGTTGAGTTACATGGCTTTGGAGATGCTTCGGAGAAAGGCTATGGATGTGTAATATATATTCGTATCATTGATTTGGATGATAATATAACTCTTCGATTATTAAATGCAAAGTCACGAGTGGCGCCTCTTAAAAGTCAAACAATTCCAAGATTGGAATTGTGTGCTTCGTTGTTATTAGCCGAACTTATGGAAAAAACACTAGGCATAATGGAAATAAATTTTCAGTCTGTTTATTATTGGTCTGACTCGGAAATCACACTTTTACGAATTAAAAGTGAACCGTCGAAATTCGTGGTATTTGTAGCCAATCGTCTCAGTCAAATCCAAGAATTATCATCGCCGAATGATTGGCATTTTGTTCCTACAGAAATGAATCCTGCCGATTTAGTGTCGAGAGGACTTATGCCAGAACAATTTGAAAAATCAAGTTTATGGTGGGATGGTCCACAATTTCTGTATTTAAATCATGAGTTGTGGCCAAAACCATCGGCAACCAAAATTAATGAAAATGTGGAATTTGAACTGCGCAAAAATCAAACAGTATTGGTCAGCCATATTGCCAATTGGAGTGTATTTGAAAAGTATTCATCGATTAATAGATTACTGCGAATTACAGCTTTATGTAAACGTTTCATCGACAATTGTAAATCGAAACGAGAAAACCGAAAAGTTGGAAGAATAACCACACATGAGCTCGAAAGTGCAACGAAACATTTAATTAGAACCATACAACAGTCTGAGTTCGGTGATGAGATAAAAACTCTTCGCAAATCACAAATTGTTTCACCTAAAAGTAATTTAAAGTCACTGAGCCCATTTTTAGACAATGAAGAGCTTCTAAGAGTAGGAGGCCGATTACATCACGCCAATATTCCATACGATTCACAGCATCAATATATTTTACCAGCATCGCATGCATTCGCAAAATTGTTAACTCGATGCGAGCACGAAAGAATGCTACATTGTGGCCCTCAATCATTGTTGTACAGTCTTCGATTGAAATATTGGATCATTGGAGGTCGGAATTTATGTAGAAAAACTGTGAATAATTGCATCAAATGCTTTAGGGTGCGACCAAAAATAAATTCACAAATTATGGGTGATTTACCAAATCCTCGTGTCAATCCATCGAGACCATTTGCCATTACGGGGGTGGACTTCTGTGGGCCATTTAATATTTGTCATCAATTACGAAAAAAGATAATGACGAAAGTATATGTAGCACTGTTTATATGCTTTTCCACGAAAGCCATTCATATGGAAATCGTTGATAATCTATCAACGCAAGCGTTTATCGCAACACTTCGACGTTTCGTAGGTCGCAGAGGACTGTGTTCTCACATATATTCGGACAATGCGACAAACTTTGTGGGCAGCCAAGCAGAGCTGATCAAATTACAAAAATTGTTTTCGGAAGAATCTCATCAACGACAAATCGATAAATTTTGTTCGTCAACTAATATGCAATGGCATACAATTCCTGCTAGATCCCCACACTTTGGAGGACTGTGGGAGGCGGGTGTCAAAAGTGCTAAACATCATCTAAAATGCACCATTGGTCAAACATCATTTTTATATGAAAACTTACACACCGTCATCGTTCAAATAGAAGCGTGCTTAAATTCTCGCCCATTAAGCCCAATGTCGCACGATCCAAATGACATGACTTGTTTAACTCCTGGTCATTTCCTTATAGGACAACCATTGACAGCACTCCCTGATCCATCACTTGAGCATTTAACTTATAACAAGTTATCACAATACCAAAGAGTTCAATATTTGCTTCAACAATTTTGGAAACGATGGTCAAAGGAATATTTACTTCAATTACAACATCGTCGCAAGTGGTTGGAACCTAGTGACCAATTCAAAGTTGGGACACTGGTATTACTTCATGATGAAAACCTTCCACCAATGAAGTGGAGTATTGGACGGATAGTAAAAACGTTCCTCGGTGATGATAAAAAAGTACGGGTAGTACTGATTAAAACCGGAAATGGCGAATTCAAACGAGCTATAACTAAAGTCAGTGTATTACCAATCGATCCAATTGCATCTAACTCTCTTTAGCGTTGTTGCAGAAGGTTATAGTCATTTTTGTTTTATATGAACCGTATTTCTTTGTATATAACTATGTAGTACAACTTGCGAATCTTATCTAGACGTTCCTTTCAAGTTTGGTCTGTATATAATGAACACATTTTATCAACAATTCAGACGTGCTCGTATTTGGTGTATAGTATTATGTTATAACTTATAAGTAGTTATGTAAGAAAAATATTAAATATTAGTAACTTGTTGAAATTAATTATTTCAAGGAGGCGGGCATGTTTACAACCATAATAAATTAACATGGTTACAACCATAATGAATTAAATCAGTTCGCCTCCCCTTTTTAGTACAATGATTATCTAGTACATTTTTGTAATTCCTTTTTTATTATATGTAACGCGTGTGTCGTTTTAGTTTTAGTTCTTTGTTCGTGCTCGTGTAGATCACATCAAAAATATAATTTTTATCTTTGGAACAACCAATTGTGTTTTTTTTCTTTTCTACATCAGTTTAGAAACACAACCATTTGACCCGAATAAGGAACAATGGAAGATGTATAAATGTCGAATAGAAAGCTTCTTTCGACGCATTAAAGTGGTTGACGTAGATGATAAGAAAAATCATTTATTGGATTTTATTGGGATTAAGGCATTTGAAATTCTGTTTAACTCATGTGCCCCGGACGAACCGGTAAAAAAACATACGACGAATTATTGCAAATTTTAGAATTATATTATTCTACGCCTGTAATAATATTTCAAGAAAGGAAGATATTTTACGATATACGACGAAAAGAAGGTGAAACTATCAAAGATTTCAGCATTCGTATTAAAAGTTTAGCATCAACGTGCAATTTTAAAAGCCGATTATCAGAAATGATTGTAGATAAGTTTGTTACCTGCATGACTGACAAAATTTTTGATCGTTTGTGTGAAGAAGATGATTTAACTATTGATAAAGCAATAACAATTGCATTAAAATATGAAGGACGCAACACGTCGAATAATATGGAGTTTAATTTGAACGCGATTAGTCATAAATCGTCACGCAATCATTATACGGGAAAAAGTCAAGCTTATAATAATCAACGCTCTACGAATAAAGAAGGTATGCAGTATATAAATCGTATACCGTGTAAGCATTGCGGTTTTACGAATCATCAAGACGTTAATTGTCGTTACAAGAATGTAACGTGCAACAAGTGTAAACGAAAAGGTCATATGGAATCGGTATGCCGGAGATCATCTGAACAACAATGTAATGTGGTGAGTCATGTTCCAAGCGAAAATTTAGATTCATTAGATACTAATGTAAACTCAAAGAACGAGTGTATTTATAGTGTAGATTGTTTTAGTTTAAATATGTTAACGGATATTAAATTAAATATTTTGAATAGAATCATGTGCTTTCAAGCAGATTCGGGTGCAGGTGTCTCTGCAATTCCCGCTAAGTCATTTTTTAAATACTTTTATAAGAATTTATTATCACAAGACGATACAATTGTAAAAGGATACGGTGGTAATATATTAAAGGTAGTAGGTGGTTTTACACCTGTAATTTCTCATAATGGTGTTACACGACCATTTAAATTTTTAATTGTTGAGAATGCTCAAATTCCGATTGTAGGACGTGATTTTTTAAAAAGTTTTAATATTAAGCAAATTTCGATAAATCATGTTAACGAAGGAGAAAATAAAATAGATAGAATTGTCGAGCATTTCGATGATCTGTTCAATGGTGAAATTGGATGTTTGAAAAACGTTAAAATTAAATTAGATATGGACGAGAATGTTAAACCAATTTTTATAAAGGCACGGTCGATACCGTTTGCTTTTCGAGATTTGATTGAAAAACAATTGCACGAATTAGAAGAGAAAGGCATAATAACGAAGACGGACGCTACACAATGGGGTACTCCTCTTGTCCCTGTTTTAAAAGAAGACGGAACAGTCAGAATATGCGCTGACTACAAAGTAACGATAAATAAATTTATTAAAGATACGAATTACCCGATACCGCGCATAACAGATATTTTTGGAAAGTTAAAAGGATGTAGTTTATTTTCAAAAATAGATATGATTTCAGCGTATAATCAGCTAGAACTGGATAATGATTCGAAGCATTTAGTGACGTGGAGCACGCATATAGGTAATTATAAGATGAACCGTTTGCCATTTGGTGTAAAACCGGCAACAGGCATTTTTCAAAGGGAGGCAGAAAAGGTTTTAAAAGGAATTCCTGGTACAGTAGTGTTTCTGGACGATATTTTAGTAGGAGCAAATAACGAGATAGAACATAATAAACGAATTTCGTTAGTTTTTGAAAGGTTACGAGAAGCTGGACTAAAGTTAAATAAAAAAAAGTGTGTATTTTCCAAGCCTCAGATAGAGTATTTAGGTCATTTGATTTCTGAAAAAGGGTTAACTAATTTAAATAAAAATGAATCAATTTTAAAGGCACCGATTCCTCAGAACGTCTCTGAAGTCAGAGCATTTTGTGGTTTAATAAATTACTATGGTAAATTTATCAGTAATTTGGCTACAAAGTTAGAACCTATTTACGCGCTTCTTAAAAAAGATAATAAATTTCACTGGTCCGAAAGTTGTCAGAAGTCGTTTGACTCTCTCAAGCAAGAGCTAGCTTCTGAACATATTCTAGTGCACTATGACAAAGATTTACCTTTAAATCTTACGTGTGATGCCTCATCAGTAGGATTGGGGGCACTCATATCACATATATTACCAGACGGCACAGAACGACCTATTGAATATTCATCTAGACTCTTAAGAGACTCGGAGAAGAATTATTTGTGGAATAATAAAAAGAAGCGTTAGCAATCATATATGGTACAAAAAAATTCTTTCAATACTTGATAGGGCGTCATTTTACATTGGTTACTGACCATAAACCTTTGTTAGGAATTTTTGGTGAAAACAAAGGTATACCACAAATGTCAGCAAGTAGATTACAGCGATGGGCAATCCACCTATCAGCTTTCAATTACACGATTAAACACGTCAAGTCGGAAAATAATAGTGCAGATATGCTTTCACGACTTCCGATTGTAGCTAATGATAAATTTGACGATGAGGACGACGGTGCAGCAACGTATTTGCATTTAGTCACAAATAATGACAATTTACAATTAGATAGGGTTACGGTTAAAAAGGAATCTGAAAAAGACGAGTTATTATTAAAATTGAAAAAATCCATTTTATCTGGAAATTATCATAACTTAGATAAAATGAAATTTGGCCCGTTCATTACGAAACAAAGTGAGTTGTGTATTGAAGACAATATTGTTATGAGGGGGCATAGAATTATTCCTCCAGTATCCATGCGAGAATTGATTTTACGAGAGGCACATCGATCGCACATGGGAATCGTCAAAATGAAATCGTTACTAAGGTCCTACGTATGGTGGCCTTATATCGACAAAGACATTGAAACGTTAATTAAGAGTTGTGACGCTTGTTTGTCCGTGAGGACAAATCCAATTAGAGTAGTAAACATTCCTTGGGAAATCCCAGATAGACCGTGGGGTAGATTACACATAGACTATGCGGGACCTACTTTTGATAGATACTTTTTAATTATTGTAGACGCAAAAACGAAATGGATAGAAGTTTTCAGTACGAAAAGTCCGACGTCATCATTTACGATTAGGGTATTAGGTTACTTATTCGCACGATATGGGTTACCCGACAAGATCGTTTCAGACAATGGAACGCAGTTTACGTCCGATGCATTCAAAGAATTTATAAAGAAAAACGGGATTGATCATTCGTTGACACCTCCAGGTTATCCAGCCACAAACGGAGCGGCCGAAAATGCAGTTAAAACGATTAAAAACGCAATTAAAAAGGCGACATTTAGTAACAGAGAGACGAACATAGACGATATTTTAAATAGATTTCTCATGGATTATCGTAATACACCTCATTGCACGACAGGTAGTCCTCCAGCCAAAGCTTTATTGGGCTACACTCCGAAGATTAAGTTGGACCTACTTAAACCTGTAAGAAACGAGTTACAGGTACAGGAAAGGACTAAAAAGTTTAGTGAGCATTCGAAATTGACATCGGCACGAAAAGATAAACGAAGATTAGTAGAACGAAGTTTTAAATTTAATGACTCAGTTATCGTACGTAACTTCGCAAATCCGAATCATCCGAGTTGGGATAATGCGATAGTAACCAAAGTTTTAGGGCCACGAACCTATTTATGCTCTTTAGAGAAAAACGGAAGATCGATTAAACGTCACGTAAATCAAATGCATTTACGCATTTTAGTCAAGCATCCAGTTCACATTGAAGATATCAACGATAGCGCGACTGAAAGTAAAATTAGTGATAAGAATAAAATTGTATTAGAAAATGATAGGAGTTACAATTATAATGTAATATTGAGACATAAGGCAAATAAACTACCAGAGTTAGTTACTCAGAGTAAGGAATTGAACATTGAGAATCATACTTCTGAGAATAATGAGACACCGAGTAATACAAATATATTTAATGATGTAGTAAATAAATTACACGATGTTAATGTAGATATCAGAGTGGAAGACTTGAATGATAGTGAACAGCGGTTGTTACGCCCGAGAGATAAGATAGAAAAACCTATTAGATATAAGAATTAAAATTAAGTAATAATAAAAAAAAAATAAAAAAAAATAAAAAAAAAATGTAGTAATTTTAAGGGGTGACGGATGTGATGTACACGCTTGTGTTTATTGGGAAAAAGTATATAATGTTAGATCGGGCAACACGACAGTGTAAGAAAAGAACGTTCTTCCGATAGAACGAGATGAAAAATGAGTAAGAAAAATGAAATGTAAAAAGAGAGATGAATAAATGAAACGTGTAAAATAAAAAAAAGTTTTTTTATTGATGTTAAGAACATAACATATATATATATATATATATATATATATATATATATATATATATATATATATATATATATATATATATATATATATATATATATATATATATATATATATATATATATATATATATATATATATATATATATATATATATATATATATGTATATATATATATATATATATATTATATACATTTATAGTCTCTCACGCAGAAACCTTCTGGTAGTGGGGTGGGAGATGAAACAGAAGATAGTGATATTGGCGCACCTGTCACCTGGACTTATTTTGACACCATACATAAGTATGCTTCAACAAAAGACAACTTTTATCCACTACTTCTTTCATGCAGCACAGAAGGGATTATTGAATCACCTATAGTTCAGTCACGTGAACATGACATAAACAATGGTGTTTAGTTAACAAATTAATTTCTTATAGAAACAACAATTTCTCACTTTAAAATATGCATTAGAATCAAATTTCGGATGGATATACATATCATTATGCTTAAAATATAAGCTTATGCATTTCCTCTAAACTAATTGACCAATTTATAATATAAGTAAAATTGTAAGTTAATATAATATAAGTAAAATCAGCAAATCTGATATTTGTTGTAGTATAATATATAATATTTTGTGTATATAAACTCAACAAATTTAATAAACATTAATTAGTTTTTAACAACACTTCTATCTGTATTGTCTAAGCCCCCACCAGTGGTAAGCGGATAACAGTCCAATATCAAAAGCTATATCAAGTGTAACCACTGATATAACATTGGTCCTTCGAGCCACCAAAACAACAGGCGGCCTAAAAATATTGAAGAAATTCCAGCCAACAATCAACAGGCATCGGAGCTTCAAGCCGCACAACAACAGGCACCGATAACTATACAAATAACTTGTGGTTATATATTCGAGTCAACAACCAACAGGTTACAAAACTGTATGCTGATCATTAACCGGCACCAGTTCAATCATCCACAAGCATCCTTCCGGTCAATAAAACCAGCCAATACATTAAACAATTAAGCAAACACCAACGTGCAACCAATCAAAATGACAAGCATGGAATGTCTTTTGCGAGTTCAGGAAACAACAACCGACAAAATAGTTCAGCTAAACAAAAACTATTATAAAGACGGACCATCAAGGAAGACGAAAAGGTATTTAGAGTCCAAAATAACAACTTTAAAGGAATTCTATCAAGAATATGTTGAGACAGATAAAACCATTCGAAATGATGTCTCACCATTAGTGTCAAGCCATCCGTATTTCGAAACACGAACTAAGATAGCGGGTATTTACGACACCTTTTACGATGACATGCGGAAACAGCTTAACCAAGGGCCACCAACCACAACGATACCAACAACATCGAATGATAATTCCCTAAAATCCCAATTCCTGTTTACGGTTATGGATAACAGCAATACAACAGCAACAAAGGGGGAACAAGGCTCATTGGGTACAAACAATAACAATTATACCAACAGAAAAGACCTTGATCAAATGCTTAAATTGCAGAATGTAAAATATGAGAATGAGGGATTTATATAAAGAAATAAATACAGCCGAAGACTCATTAATACAAAAGGTCTCTAAACAAGCTCTACAGCTTGTGTTAAAAAGAATCGAACGAATGATGGAACAAATCATGGAGCTCGATGAAAAGATAAATGTGGAGGCCTCAGAAGAAGATGAAGAAAGATTATGTTGATGTAACATAAATTAGTATAATTAGGCAAATAACGTATGCGGTTCCACACATTGGTCAGTGACCGATAATATTGATGTTATCAGCATTCTATGTTTGCCAAAATTTAGTGTAAATCTGCAAGTCAGTGGGATTGGTGGAATGATGACTAGTAATGTAAAATATAAGGTTTTCATTACAATATCACCAATATCATAGTAGAAGCGTTCATTTTACCGAAGTTAACTGAACGTCTGCCAGCTGAACCAATAAAAGATGTCAACAACAACACATGGAAGGAGCTAGTATTGGCAGATCCACACTATGACACACCTGCATCTATAGACATGATTCTAGGGGCAGATATTTATGGACATATTTTAAAGGAAGGAGTAATTAAAACTTCGCAAGACCATCCAGTAGCTCAAAAAACGGAGCTAGGATGGATACTTTTGGGAATGACAAAAACACAACCAACTTCAAACTCAGTGTCTTTGACTATGACATCTCAAAATAATCTCGATTTAGAGCTGCGAAAATTCTGGGAAATTGAAGAAATACGTCAAAATAAACAATACTCCGAAGACGAAGAATTGTGCGAAACGTCATATGCAGAAACCTGTAATTGATTAGCAGATGGGAGGTATGAAGTCACCATACCAATAAAAGACAACTTTAGTTTAGGAGATAGCAGGAGCCAATCCATAGCAAGATTGCTACAAGTGGAGCGGAGATTAGAAAAGAACCCGCAATTAAAACAAGAATACCACGATTTTTTAAATGAGTACATTCAACTTGGACATATGGTTCCAATAAATTCAGACGATATTACATGCAAGAACAGCATATGCTATCTACCCTACCATGCAGTGGTTAAACAATCCAGTACAACAACAAAGGTTAGAGTAGTATTTGATGCCTCGATGAAAACATCAAATGGCCTAAGCCTCAATGACATCCAACTAGTGGGGCCAACACTGCAACAAGATCTATTTTCGATCATAACAAGGTGGCGTAAATATAAATATGTGTTTATTGCAGACATCGAAAAGATGTATAGACAGATCCTTATAACCGAAAGACAACAAAACCTACAAAGAATTGTTTGGAGAAATGACCCACAATCGCAAATCAAAGAGTACAAATTACGAACAGTAACATACGGTACATCTTCTGCGCCATACCTGGCCATAAGAACCCTAAGACAGCTTGCTTTAGATGAACAACAAACATATCCAATTGCTTCAGAAATTCTTCTGAAAGACTTTTATGTTGATGATGTTCTTTCTGGTTCAGCTACCATAGAATATGCAAGAAAATGTCAGGAACAATTACGAAGTATGCTAGATTCTGGAGGTTTCAAACTGCGAAAATGGGCATCGAATAACAACGCTGTAATGGAAGGTATACCAGAACAACAAAGAGAAACCAAACCAACCATCATAAGTAAGGAACATGCATCTATAAAAACGTTAGGCCTTATATGGAATCCACAAAATGACGAATTCGAATTCCAAGTCAACATAGTTACTGACATGAAACTACCAACGAAACGATACGTTATATCAGAAATAGCCAAAATTTTTGATCCATTGGGTTGGTTTTCGCCTACTATAATTCTTGGTAAGCTTATGTTCCAAGAATTATGGATAAAGGGAATATCGTGGGACGAAGAGCTACCTGAAGAAATAAAAAAAAGATGGGTCAAATACAAGTCAACATTCTGCGAGTTGCAAAAAATAAAAATTCCACGCTGGGTAAACACAGAAGGTAATGACCAGGATATGGAGCTTCATGGATTTTGTGATGCATCCGAGTTAGCGTACGCAGCAGCTGTTTATTGCAAAGTTACAAGGGCAGGAAAAACTACTGTAACTTTAATAGCGGGAAAAACAAAGGTTGCACCAATCAGTCAAAAGTTAACCCTTCCAAGGCTTGAGTTGTGCAGAGCTTCATTATTAGCCAAGCTTCTGAGACAAATTTCTGAAGCCATGGATATCCCGAATTGTAAGATGCTGGCCTGGACAGATTCAACAATAGTGCTAGCCTGGTTACAAGGACACCCAAGTAAATGGAAAACTTTTGTTTCGAATAGAATTCCACAGATTCATTCTATTATCAGCCCAGGACAATGGAAGCATGTAAAATCGAAAGAAAATCCAGCGGAATGTGCAACACGCGGCATAGATCCTGATAAGCTGTGTGATCACAATTTATGGTGGTCAGGATCAGATTGGCTTAGTAGCAATACTGATCTTACATTCGACGCGGCCATAGCCGAAACGGATTTAGAGAAGAAGCAGGTCCGTTCTGTCTGCACACTAAGCACAATAATAACTGATCCAACGATAATTGAAAAATTTTTTACCTTCACAAAAACAAAAAGAATAATCGCATATTGTTGGCGCTTCTATTGGAATAGTCGTCATAAGGATAATCGTAGAAATGGTGCTTTAACAGTACAAGAATTAGAAGAGGCGAAAATCAACATTGTAAAAATTACACAATCTACAGCCTTCGCAGATGATATTAGAAAATTAAGGGATAGGGGTTCAGTGGGCAGTAAAAGCAAACTTTTATCCTTACATCCGTTTCTGGACAAGAATGGAGTTATACTAATCGGAGGCCGTTTGCAGCCGTGTTTTTCGTTATACTCAATTTTACAGTATAACGAAAAACACCCAATGATACTACCATCTAAATGCCATATCACGAGCCAGATCCTCGATTGGGCGCATAAAACCACTCTGCATGGAGGTGTGGATTTAACTCTTGCTTTTATAAGAAAGCAATTTTGGATTCTTCAAGGCAAAAGAGCGACAAAACAACATAATCGCTGATGTCTTAAGTGTTTCAGATTTAATGCTGGACGTGCAACCCAACTAATGGGAAGTCTACCAGCACCGAGGGTTACACCATCAAGAACATTCACTCACGCGGGGATAGATTATGCCGGCCCCATACATTTCCGAATGTCTAAGGGCAGAGGATCGAAAAGCCAGAAAGGTTATATCGCTACTTCTCTGAGAGTTATTACGATACCATCAAAAACCAACATGATGCTATTGTAACAAAAATCACCACAAAAATCGACAGCCATCAAACAAACAACAACAAGTTTGATCTACGCCTTCCAAAAATTGAGATTCCAATTTTCTACGGAGAATACATTAAGTGGAAAGGGTTTGCGGACACATTCGAAAAATTAGTTCAATTTAATGAATCGCTTACGGACACTCACAAGATCAATTACTTAAAGAATCATTTAGGAGGTCAAGCCGCTAGATTAATAAATCATCTAGAATCAACCGCAGACAACTACCGAGTAGCGTACAAAATAATAAAAATCGATACAGCAATAAAAGAATTTCGACAACAACGTATTTCAATCAGCTGATCAATCAACCCAACAAAGTAACAGGAATTAGAACGATGCATGACATCACACAAGAAGTAATTCATAACATAACAACGTACTCAATAATGAGGAGAAATTTAATGCCTTAATTATACACATATTACTAAAGAAGCAATTGTAGAAGTTACGAGTCTACATTAGAAGACCCAAAGAAGGTTGAAAGCTTCCCATTGGAAGCAATAGGAAATAAGTATAGTCGACCCGCAACAACAACCGGCAATCGATTACAAGCTCCAAAAACTTTAACAATGCTAACTTCAACAACAGATATATGCGCAAATTGCAAAGGGTCGCATAAAATAGATGCGTGCAGATCATTTTTGCAAATGTTAACAATTGACCGTAACAAAATATGCACCATGAAAGAGCTGTGTAGAGCATGTCTGGGTGATCACCTGTTTTCCAGGACTTGCTTTCGGGAAGGCAAGTGTTTAGTGTGCCAAGGTAAACATCACACCCTTCTCCACACCAGAGAAGGATCCACTAAACAAACAAACAAATACCAACAGAACATGCATTAGAGAGCAAGTGATCCAACAAAACAACAAGTAAAACCAATTGTTGAAACACACATGATATATAATCCAACGGAATCACAGGTGATTCTAAGTACTGCACTAGTGACGGTACCAACCAACGGCAATGACCCAGAACTACTTAGAGTACTCATTGATCCGGGCTCTCAAGCATTTTTTATAACGAGCAAGGCAGCAAAAAAATTGAACATACAAAGTACAAGGACGCACGTCGAGTTTAAAGGGATAGGAGGAGTAACTGCTGGAATATCAGGCCGACGGCTTAAGTTTCAAATTGAGCCTAGAATGATCTGAATTTAAATTGGAAATAAGTGCATTAATTATAGACCAATTAGTGGGAAACCTACAAGAGTGCTTGGAACTGGCCTCACATCAATAATTTGTTATGGGCAGATCCAAAATATAACGTGACGAACAAAATAGACATACTGCTGGGTGCAGATTACTATCCAGCCATACTAATGAATGATGTAGTAAAAGCAGGAGAACCGGCGGCACAAAAACCAGAATTATGGATTAGAGACGTTCACCCAGGGCAAGAAGGAATTGTTCGAGTAGCAACACTACGCGGCCTCGGAAGGGCTCTTATAAAAAGACCAATAACAAAATTGGCACCGCTCCCGATTGATGATTGTATAGAAAAACAGAGTACTGAAGCAACTTCTAAACCAACGATACTATTGTCGACCATTCTCAGTCACAAATCCAAGCCTAGGAAACGCAATGTACATGAAGAACTATTGCGGAGAGAGAAAAACCTACCAAATCTTTGGTTGCGAGACCACGTAGAGGATCAAGTAAAATAGGCTGCAAAGAAAATTAAAACCATTCTCCAACCTCAAATAAAAAGAAGGAAAGTTAGACCGTGCTTTCAATCAAGATTGATGTTGTATACGATGATTCCACTATTAAGCGTGTGATTGGGGTATGTTCGACGATAACCAGCAAATCTAAAATTGATGTCACCACTCTAAATGCGACAACCGGAATATACGCTGAAAACATTGGTACAATGGACGATTGTATCATATTTCTATTTATCGGCAATATTATTAGAAGCTGGGGTATATCGGACGAAACGAGGTTTAGTAAATGTGGTTGGAACACTCACCAACCAACTGTTTGAGATCCTCGACCAGGATGATGCACAACGATATGATGATGAATTCAGGTCAATAAAGAAAAATGAAGAACATGTATACAAATTGCTGAGAGGACAAATTACCATAACTGAATCAACAGTGAGTATTATAAAAAAGGACTGGATAGCAGTAAATAACCAACTAAAAGAAATAGATAAACAAACAATGTCAATACTCGATCTAGTAAAAAGGAATGAGAACGAAAGTTTGGCTGTACAAAGGTTTCTTGCTCTATGGATACATATGTCAATCGAAATGACGACTTTTATATCAACACAACAACAACTAATCGATGTTATTACCGACATTCACCATAGTAAAATAAACATGTTTGTTCTAAAACCTGATCAACTCAAGACAGAACTGCAAAAATTACATGAAATAATTCCAGCTGATGCAACCATATATGGAGAAAACAATATGATAACATTATACCAAATGATGGCGGCAAAGGTTGGACAAGCAAACAACGCATTAATTTTTGAACTGAAAATGCCGTTGCTTAACAACAAGATATTTCAAATCATCAAACCGATTGCTATCCCAACCAAACACAAGGACATGTATTTCTGGTAAGTTTAAATAGAGAAACCTACTATCCTTTATCAGAAGACGAACTTTCTGATTATAAACCCATAAGGGGTACATAATATATATCTACACTGAAAAAAATATATGATAGGCTAGTTTAAGTCGATTTAGTTGTTTTAACCTAAGTTTGGGTTAATTTGGTTATAAATAGCTGTGGTTAATTTAAACCCAGCTTGTTTGATATTACAAAATTAGCTAAGTTATTTTTTGTTATTTAGCTGTAATGAAATAATATCTTCTACTGTTACTAACATATGAATACTTTTTGATTATAATGCATATTATTCATGCCATCTAATAGTTAAAGTTTTCAACGTATAAATCCTTACTAAAATTTGATTTCTAATTAAATAAATAAGCATATGTTTTTAACTCTTCTGAAAAATTGTTGGAGGAATTACTTAAAACGTCAATATTGACTTGTTTTGGAACAAACCCTTCAGGTTCTTGTTCAACACTGTAAATATATTTATGTATGTATATAAAAATAAAGAACGTTTTAGTTCAGTGAATTACTTTGATGTGTTAACACGTTTCTTTTTACTCTGCCAACAGGTTATGGGCCCAGTACTAAAAAAGTAAATCTAAAATTATTAAAAAATCAAAAAGTCATCGTGCCTTAAATTATTATTAAAAACGTTTGTTTGTGAATAATTCATTGACTGCCATAGTTATTATTTCAAAAAGGACTGCAATTTTTCGTAAAAATAATAATGGAAAATGATAAGACAACCATTGAAAAACTACGTGGGTCGGAAAATTATCAAACATGGTCGTTTGCTATACGCTCATTATTGGAGCTCAATGATCTTGAAAAATGTTTAAATGGTACAGCGGCTAGCAACGAAACAGATCCGGTAAAATTGAAAAAAGCGAAGGCTAAAATAATTTTGTCGATAGAAAGTGGATTGTATGTTCATATTCAAACATGTTCGACTGCGTTAGAAATATGGAATAAATTACAGTCAATGTTCGAGGACAAAGGTCTTTCTCGCCGTATCGGACTATTACGTAAATTAATTTCGATAAATCTCGAATCGTCCGAAAGCATGGACGACTATATATCAAAGATTGTTGGTACAGCATATAAATTAAATGCAATAGGTTTCGAAATTTCCGAAGAATGGGTGGGATCCTTTTTGTTGGCTGGATTGTCAGATCAATTCAGACTATTTATAATGGGAATAGAATCAAGTGGAACGAAAATCACCGGTGATTCAATTAAAACCCGTCTTTTTGAAATGGCAACCGCATCATCTACTCACAATCAGGCTTTTGTTGGAAAACAATTTAAGAAACAATTTGAAAAGTGTGAACACTGTGGTAAAACAAATCATAAATCATCGAGATGTTTTAAATGGTTAAAAAACAATAAAGCAGTGAACAATGAAAAAGGAAATTCAAATAATTCTCCAAACGTGTTTAGTGCTTTGATCTCAAATAATATTGTTCATGGAAACGTGGCGTGTGCATCATCAAACCGAAAGGTTTTTTATTTAGATAGCGGAGCTTCACAACATATGGTAGCTAATTCTGAATGGTTAAATGATGTCCGACCAACAAACATTAACCATATTTGTGCTGCTAATAACAAGAAATTAAATGTGACATGTGTTGGTGATTTAACAATTGACATAAATGGCATGGCGATTGAGGTTAAAAATGTGTTATGTGTTCCAGAGCTGGCAGCAAACCTTTTGTCGGTATCAAAAATAACCGAAAAAGGAAACCATATAAAATTTGATCGAGAAGGATGTTCGATATTCAATTTGAAAAATGAACCTTTAGTTCGTGCAACATTAGTGGACGGGGTTTACAAAATTGTGGCTAACATACCCATGGTTTTATCTGCAAAATGTGAGAGCGACATTATCACATGGCACCGAAAATTGGGTCATCTAAATTTTGACGACGTAAAAAAAATTAAGTCAAATAATGGCATCGAATTCAAAATTGAGGAACATCAGTTAATTTGTGAAACATGTATTAGAGGTAAACAAACTCAGCTTCCGTTTACAAATATCGGAGCAAGGGCAAAAGACTTCCTCGAATTAATTCACACTGACCTGTCTGGACTATATAATACTTCAATTGGAGGTTCAAAATATTTTCAAACATTTATTGACGATTTTTCCAGAAAAGTTTTTTTCTAAAAAATAAAGATGAAGCCCTGTCAAATTTCAAAATATTCAAGGCAGCGGTGGAAAACGAAAGAGAACAAAAAATAAAAATCCTTCGAAGCGATAACGGTGGTGAATTTGTGAATATTCATTTTGATAAATTTTTAAAAAAGTATATTTTAAAAAAGTGTAAGTAATTTTTAAAAAGTGCGGTATCAAACATCAAACTACGGTCCCTTATACACCTCAACAAAACGGTTTGGCTGAAAGAATGAACCGCACAATTAAAGAAAGGGCAACATGTATGATGATAGATGCTGGTCTAGATAAAGAAAAGTTTTGGGCAGAAGCTGTAGCAACTGCAGTTCATTTAATCAATAGATCACCAGCGAAAGGAACCGGTAAATTACCAGAAGAAATGTGGACAGGATTAACAATCGATTTAAAGTATCTACGAATTTTTGGAACTGAAGTAATGAAACTTATCCCAAAGGTCCGACGCAAAGGATTTGATGAACATTCCAAAAAGCTTTTGTTTGTTGGATATTGCGAAACGACAAAAGGATATCGACTCATGGATATAAAAACAGGACGTGTATATCCTGGTCGAGATGTAATTTTCCTTGAATCACCAGTCATAAAGAAACTAGAAACAATTGATGTGTCAGTAACAGGACCCACGATTAGTTTACCAAGTCCACGGGCAGTGGGAGTTATAAACCAAGTTCAAGAGGCGGTGGGAGTAGTAAATAAAGACGAGCCTCTAGATGATGACACTCGAAGAAATGAACAGAATGTATCTGATTCCCAGCATTTCAACAATTGTGATACAAACCCAAATTTCACCTCTCACCTCGATCCTTCAGATAGGAAAGAATCTGGTGAATCTAGGAGATCAGAAATGAATGAAATCAAACGGTCGCTAAGCACTAAGTTTAAAATGAAAGATATAGGAGAAGCCAACCAATGTGTAGGACTAAGGATATCTCGTGATAAAATTGGAAATTACTACCTCGACCAGGAATTTTATATCAAGGAGATCATTGATAAATTCGGTATGACTGACAGCACGGCAGTTTCAACTCCATCAGATCCAAATCAAAAATTGTCAAAGGATATGATTCCAAAAACAGAAGCCGAAAGGGATCAAATGAAACATATTCCTTATCAGCAGTTAGTGGGTGCACTTTTATATTTGGTCCAAGGTACGCGACCAGATATAGCTTTTGCTGTTGGCGATGGTAGCAGATATAATTCTACCTTCGGAAAGGCGCATTGGATAGCTACTAAACGAATTTTGAAATACCTTAAGGGAACAGCAGAGTTCAAATTAAAATATTGCAGCGGAGACATGACTGATATAAATGGTTTTGCGGATTCTGATTATGCATCCGATCTCGACAAACGGCGCTCTTGTACGGGATATATTTTTCTATTGCAAAATGGTGCAATATCTTGGAATAGCAGACGTCAGCCTACAGTTGCACTGTCAACTACAGAAGCGGAGTACATGGCATTAAATGCGGCTGCCCAAGAGGCTATTTGGTTAAAACAGTTTGGAAATGAATTGGGCAATATTTGTCCTAATCAACCTATTACAATATTTTGTGATAACCAAGGAGCATTAAAATTGGCAAAGAACGATGTATATCAAGCCAGAACCAAACATATTGATGTCCGACACCATTTCATTCGTGATAAAATAGCAGACTCGACTGTTCAAGTTACCTACATTTCAACAAATGAAATGGTGGCAGATAATCTAACTAAAGCCGTAAACGGCATAAAACAATTATTTTGTGCAACCAAATCGGGTTTAATTAGAATTTAATTAAAAACAAATATGTGTATGAATTTACAGTAATTCCTTTATTATATTTTAAAATTTGATTTATATAATGAAGTAAAATTTTAATATAGTGGGAGTGTTGGAGGAATTACTTAAAACGTCAATATTGACTTGTTTTGGAACAAACCCTTCAGGTTCTTGTTCAACACTGTAAATGTATTTATGTATGTATATAAAAATAAAGAACGTTTCAGTTCAGTGAATTACTTTGATGTGTTAACACGTTTCTTTTTACTCTGCCAACAAAAATCTGTGTATTATAAAGAAATTAACTTAGTAGTTAGTTAATGTTAACCAATGCAAAGGTTAGCTATAACTACATTTTTTTAGGAATTTTAGCTTGAATACCAAACAAATGCTTACACAATCTTTTACTTTGAAAATTGTTTAATATGAACTGTGCAAAGTTTGCTTTTACTTTTGCTAGTTAGCTAAAACAACTAAGCGCTTGTTTCTATACACCTAAAATAATTGTTCCCCTTACCTTATATATAAAATAAATATTTATATATATAAATATAAAACTTGCGATGGTAAAACTAACCAAAGCTAAAGTAAAACATAAGTTAAATCAACTAAGCATTGTTTATATGTACTTATTTTGTATCTTTTTTCTCTTTCAACGCTTAAACTACAAATTGTATCACAACTCAAAATATTTGTAGTGTCATTGTATTTTAAGATTTACACGCTTATAGATGCATATTGCATATACGTTGATCTATTTAAACAAAAAGTGAAATAAAAATTAATTATTAATTTAAAAGTGCGAATAATAAAAATTAGTGTTCTGAATTTTTTTTTAGTAAAAGCCAACTACAGGTAAATATATATTATTAAATATTAAAACTAAATTAAGTTAAAAATATGAATTGTGAAATAGAAATGTGCATGTCAAAAATGTGGTTCTCTTCGTTCGATCGTTGATATATATATATATATATATATATATATATATATATATATATATATATATATATATATATATATATATATATATATATAAATATATATATATATATATATATATATATATATATATATATATATTATATATATATATATATATATATATATATATATATATATATATATATATATATATATATATATATATATGTAATTTTAAATTTCATATAATTTATTCCACCAAAACCAACAACAATATGAAAATCCAGAATCAGATGCAGCCTTTTATAATTTACTAAAAAGTTGGGAATTACAACACCTACATCAAAAGTTCAGAGGTTACATAAATATGATTGCTATTTTAAAATTAATTAGTTAATGAACGTCTTAATTTTAATTTTAATAGATATGCAAATGGATAATATACTCCACTTAAAATTATTGAGATATGAACATATGACCGAGTTATTTAGCAAAACTGAATTTGGGGATCTGTTAAGGTTTGAACATCGTTTGTTTGCTTGGCAAAGAGCAGAAAATTGCTTCAAAGAACCGTTTACTAACTGTTCCGTTAACACAGAGGACATGTCGCAACAAACTCACTGTTCAAATCAAGTAAACGACCAAGGAAGCTGTTTGGTAATGTGAAAATTGTATGGTAATAAATATTATATTTTTTATTATTTTCAGCAGGTTAAAGAGATATTAAATAAAAACGAGTGTGGTAAAATGATTATACAGCAATATGGTAGTAATCAAAGCTTAGATAATGTCAAACGAAATAGTGGATTATTACGTAAATAAAGAGAATATTAAGAGCATAGGGGTTGACAAGTGCCGCAAAATTTCAAAAGAAATAGTACAATTGTTTCCTTCAGAAGTAGAAGTAAAATAGTCAAAGAAAAATTTAGTGCCACAATAATTTGTATTTTTTTCCAGACCACCTATTTTATACACGGGGTCATTTGCCACCCAAAGGCAAATTATACGACAGATTTCAAAATATAAAAAAAAAATACAAGAACTTTAAACAAAAAGGAATCTCTTCAGTTAGGTAAAATAATGATTTATAATTTTGGAATAGTACAGCTTTAGTTTTATTTTAAAATAAAGATTTTTTTTTATACAAATAGCTTTAATTATTTTATTTTTAATGTATTTTCTATTTTATGATAGGTTTAAATCGGAGCTCAAAATGTGCAAGTCCACGGCAGTTCGAACACTTAGGTGAAATTAAAAGTCAATTAAAATACATGAAAACGCCATGGGAGAATGTAGTGGCGCTCTGGAAAAAATCAGAAAATCTTCGAATATCCGAAATGATTTCAGATGTGAATATCTGTATAGCCAATATACTTTAGCAATGGCCGCTCAAACATGCCCAGGCTCCAGAACTAGTAAGTTGAAGAAAAATTAAATTAAATAATTTTGTGTAAACTATAATTATCCTGACACATTACAGATATCATCAGACTACAATACCAAATTCCCAGATAGTAATAATATATATATAAGAAATGGGATCAATTTTTAAATATCGAAAATATTTATAAAAGCAACATAAAGGAAGGAAACAACAAAATTTTATTTGAAAATCTCTTTAAAAGGCGCAGGAAATAACAATAGGTAGTTTTTTTTTTTAAATATATAATAAGAATATCAAAACTTACATAAATATACACTAACAAATAGTTATACAAAGTAATTTATATATATATATATATATATATATATATATATATATATATATATATATATATATATATATATATATATATATATATAAATATATATATATATATATTGTTGTGTCTGGTTGAGTTGCATTGGAGTTGGTAATATCAGCTTACTTCAAGGCAATATATTTCGATTTCCGACATTCCGATTTGGATTCTTAACCTCGAAACAACACGTGAAAATAGTAATGTGTAAAAGAAATGTAATAAATAAATAAGTAAATAAATATAAAATATATATGTCTATACAGAGAGTTTTGTTGTGTACCTAAAGATATAACACTATGTTTAACACCCACCAAATAAATCAAAAAGTAATTGTTCCAGGACTTATGGAGTTCAAAACAAAGGAACCAATAGAATTCCTTCTGTTTAAATTTCATAAATACTTTGACGGTTTAATGGGATTGGAAACAATGCAACAACTTGGCATAACATTAGACCTTGGCAAATCTGTTCTCAAAACTGATAAGGTCAAGATCCCTTTATTATTCAAACCCAATTATTCTTCGAAAGTGTATACCATATTACCAAGAAGCAAGCTTACCGCTGAGCTTCCAGTCGATGTAGAAAATGGAGATATGTATATCACTCCTATCATATATCATATATATCTATCAATATATCATGTAAACAAACCATGTAAACACACTAAAAGGAGGTAACACCAAAAACATAAAGAGGGGTGATGATATAGAATATCAGGTGATGTAGAACATATAAGATGTACAGACTACAGAGTAGAAATACATAAAAATAATATGAAGTAATTGAATTAATAAAGATAGAAAAAGAAGTAATAAAGTGTTTAATTATAATAAAAGATATAAATATAATATGGCGCAGCCGGATGATCGAAATAATTAAAGATTATAAAAAACATAAAAATAATAAATATAAAAACACGTGTGCACAAAATAAATATAATATAAATAAATTATAAGATGGATAAATATGGATTAATTACACCACCACCATTATCATTTGATGGAAATATTGAAGAAAATTTCAAAAAATTCAAAGTTAAATTTGAAATATATCTAAAAGCAATTGAGGCGAATAAAAAGTCGGATGAAATCAAAATCGCCATCTTGCTAAATATAATTGGCGATGAGGCAATGGAAAAATATGAAACGTTCAATTTAGAAAAGGAAGATAATGAAAAATATGATAATGTAATTAAGGCGTTCCAGGATTATTGTACACCTGTAAAAAAAATCAAAGCATAAATAGACATGTGTTTTTTAAAAGAATGCAGCATGAAGGGGAAACAATGGATGGATATATAACCGCATTAAAAAAGTTAAGTTTGTCATGTGAGTTTGGTGAATTACGAAATAGCCTAATAAAAGATAAAATAATAAGTGGTATACAAAATAACAATATAAAAGATAGACTACTACGAGAAGAAGAAATGGATATGGACAAATGTATTAGGTTATGTAAAACAGCAGAAATAGCCGAGCAACAACTAAAGGCATTAAAAGAAACGAATACAGTAAACGAAATAAAAAGATCACGATATCAAACAAATAACGGTGCAGGTAAAGCAATGTCATTGAATGGAAATACAATGAGATATCAACAGAGACAGCAATATAACCATCGAAATCCACAGACGCAGCAAGATAAACGACAGTTTAAAAACAAATCAAACAATTTCAGTGGGACCAGATATCAACATAATCAGCAAGGTCAACAAACATGTGGGAAATGCGGATATCAGCACTCATATAGAAATTGCAGAGCATATAATCAAATATGTAGAAAATGTAACAAGGTAGGAGTTTTTCAAAATATGTGTAAAACGGTAGTGCGAGAAAACCATAAAGTAAATAAAGTAAATTGTTTAGAAGATAACAAAGATTGTGAAGATAATAGTAACTTTTTAGGAAGTATTGAAAACACAAAAGTACATAATAAAGGATGGTACGAATTAATTGAATTAGTCGATTTAAATTTAAAAATAAACTTCAAAATAGATACAGGAGCTGAATGTAATGTTTTAGATTATGATTCGATAAAAAAATTTAATATAAAAATAATTGAGGTTAATTCAAATTTAATAACATATAATGGAGAAAAAATAAACGTTTTAGGAATTATTTATTTAAAATCAAAAATAAAAGATTGCGTGCACAATATTAAATATCATATAGTAAAAAATAAGTCTATACCAATATTAGGTCTACCAATAATAGAAAAAGCAGGTTTAGTAAAACGAATTAATTTATTAGACACTGAAAATATTTTTATCGAGTATCATGACATTTTTGATGGAACAGGTGAAATTCCAAATTTCGAATATGAATTTGCTTTAAAGAGAAATTATGAACCCAAAATAGAACAAAGATGTAGGGGAATACCGTTTAAAATACGAGAAAAGTTTAAGGAAGAACTAGATAAAATGGAAGAATCGAATATTATTAGGAAAGTTGAGGAACCGACTGAATTTGTGAGTCAAATAGTAATATTAAATAAAAAAGATGGATCGTTAAGAATATGCTTAGATCCACAAAATTTAAATGCTAGTTTACTACGGGAAATTTACCAAATGCCAACGTTTGAAGAAATAGCAAGTAATATGAAAGAAACAAAATTTTTTAGTACATTGGATTGTAGCAAAGCTTTTTATCAAATTAAATTGTCGCATGAAAGTTCTCTATGTACTACTTTTATAACTCCTTATGGTCGATATTGTTTTAATAGAATGCCTTATGGTATAAAAACAGCAACAGAAGTTTACCATAAAAAATTTAAAGAAATATTTGCAAACATAAATAATATTGAAATATACGTAGATGAGATAATTATATGGGCAAACAATGTTGAATTACATGATCAAACACTAATAAAAGTTTTAGAATTAGCAAAAAAGAATAATATTAAATTTAATAAGGAGAAATGTAAAATAAGACAAAAATCAATTAAATTTTTAGGACATATATTCGATGACAATGGTATAAGAATGGATCCGGATAAAATAAAAGCAATAACAAATATGAAAATACCTAAAGATAAAAAAGGGGTTGAAAGATTTTTAGGTGTAATAACGTATGTGTCAAAATTTATACCGAATGTATCTAAAATAACAGAATCATTAAGAAAGGTAATAAAGAAAAATGAAATATTTATATGTGGTGAAGAACAAAATAAAGACTTTAAGAAGTTAACAGACATAATAACAAAAGACCCAGTTTTAGCTTACTATGACAGTAATAAAGAATGCAAGCTAAGTGTAGATGCAAGTAGCACAGGGGTAGGTGCAGTATTAATACAAGATAACAAACCGGTAGCATATAGCTCAAAAGCATTTACGGAGAGTCAACGAAATTGGGCACAGATTGAGAAAGAAATGAATGCTATAGTATTTGGATGTGTCAGAAATCACCAATTAATTGCTGGAAAAAAGATAATAATAGAAACGGACCATAAACCATTATTACCAATTTTTAAGAAACCATTAAATGAAATACCTATTAGACTACAAAAAATGAGAATGATGCTTCAGCCATACGATATTGAATTAGTATTTAGACCAGGTAAAGAATTAATAGTAGCAGACATGTTATCAAGAGCTGATACAGATGAGACAGAAGATGACAAAGGAATATCAGACATGTCAATATTAGTTTTAAATTTAAAGGAGAATATGTCAGACAAGCGTAAACAGGAATTAATAGTTGAATCGAGCATAGATGAGGAAATAATGACATTAAGAAAATATATTAGAGAAGGGTGGCCGAATCAAAAACAGGCAATTCCAGATATTATTAAGCAATATTATACATATAAAGAAAATATGTTTGAACATGATAATTTAGTATGGAAAAATAAGTGCGTTGTGATTCCAAAGAAATATAGAAATGAAATGTTAAATAAATTGCACTATAATCACATGGGTATAGAAAAGACGAAACTGAGAGCGCGTGACATTATATTTTGGTCCAATATGAGTACACAAATAGAAAATATGATTTCGAATTGTGAAACATGCTTAAGATTTAAAAATTCAAACCAAAAAGAAGAATTAATAAATTCTGAAATGCCAAATGGAATTTGGGAAACAATAGGGACTGATATTTTTTACTTTAATAACAAAAATTACTTAATGGTTGGAGATTATTTCTCGAAATATATAGAGATGGCCATATTACCAGACATGTCAAGTGAAACAACAATTAATATATTAAAGTCTATTTTCGCAAGACATGGTATACCGTTAATTGTTAGAAGTGACGGAGGACCTCAATATAATTGTAAAAAATTTAAAGAATTCTCAATAACATACGATTTTGAACACATAATGTCTAGTCCTAACTACCCAAAAAGTAATGGAATGGCAGAACGTCACATTCAAACTTTAAAAAAAATATTGAAAAAGGCACTAATAGAATATAGAAATACACCAATTTCACACAACATTGGTTCACCAAATAAATTATTATTTGGGAGAGAAGTAAGAGGAATACTACCATATTTAAATAATAATAATAACAATGACGTTCGAGAGAAACTTCTAGAAAAACAAAGAAGAGACAAATCGTACTATGACGCGAGGGCTAAAAATTTAGATGAATTTAAAATAGGAGACAAAATAAGAGTCAGAAATAGTAATAACAAAGAGTGGGAATCAGCAGTCATTTTAAAAAAAAATAATGAACCTAGACGATATAAAATCATGAAAGAAAATGGTAGAATAATAGATAGAAATAGAAATCATCTAATAAGAGATAGTATAGATAAAAAATTTGAAGTAATGCCAGAAGAGATAGTAGATATAGAGGAAAGCCAAACTGAAATTAATATAAATGAAAACACAAATAAATTAATTATTGATAATAGTATTTATAAAGAAATGAATTTAGACAATAATGTTAGTATGGAGACATGTGTAAAAAGTGAGAGCACTAATCATAGACCGAAAAGAAACATAAGAAAACCATTTTATCTAAAAGATTATGTTACGGTATATGATTGAAGCTATCATTTCAAAAATGAATTATGAAATTAAATAGTTTTAAGAATTAGATTGTAAGATGAAGTTGAATTGAATAAATAACTTTAAAAAAAAAAAAAAAAAAAAAAAAAAAAAAAAAAAAAAGGAGATATCTATATATCTATATCTATATCTATATCTATATCTATATTGATATATCTATCAATATATCATGTAAACAAACCATGTAAACACACTAAAAGGAGGTAACACCAAAAACATAAAGAGGGGTGATGATATAGAATATCAGGTGATGTAGAACATATAAGATGTACAGACTACAGAGTAGAAATACATAAAAATAATATGAAGTAATTGAATTAATAAAGATAGAAAAAGAAGTAATAAAGTGTTTAATTATAATAAAAGATATAAATATAATAACTCCTACTACAATCAACGATAATTTAATTATTCCCGAAGGAATATACCACTGTAAAAATTGGTATGCGATTTTGGAAATTGTAAATTATAGTAATAAATCACACACTTTCGTTATCGAACAACCTATTAAAGCCGAACTGTTCAGGAAAACTTATCGAATTGAATCCAACCATTGTAACATTCAAGATTGCGGTGAATTCACTCAAGGCGAAAAAATATCGAACTTGATAAAAATTGAGCATCTTAACTCTGAGGAAAAGACAGCCATATTAAAATTATGTAATCAATATGAAGAGTTATTTAATAAAACGGAACAACGTCTGACTTTTACGAATAACGTAAAACATGAGATAAATCTTAAAGATGACAAACCTGTCTTCACCAAGAGTTATCGATACCCCCATATTCACAAGGAGGAGGTAAAAACACAGATCGATTAAATGCTACGAGATGGAATCATACGTCCAAGCTTCTCACCTTGGTCATCTCCCATCTGGATCGTGCCTAAGAAAGCCGATGCAAGCGGGAAAGTTAAGTGGCGGTTAGTAATAGACTATCGCAAATTATATTCTCGATAAGTTAGGGAAATGTATGTATTTCTCTACCTTGGATCTTGCATCTGGATTCCACCAGATTGAAGTAAGAAAGCAAAACATACCTAAAACAGCATTTTCCGTCGACCATGGGCACTATGAGTATATCAGAATGCCTTTCGGTTTAAAGAATGCCCCTTCAACATTTCAAAGGGTCATGGACAATGTATTGGGTGAATTCCAAAGAAAATCCTGTTTATGCTACATGGACGACATTATTGTTTTTTCCACGTCGCTCCAAGAGCATATCGAGAGCCTGAAGCAAGTTTTTAATAAATTAAGAAAGGCTAACCTAAAAGTTCAAATGGACAAATCGGAATTTCTCCATCATGAAATTGCCTTTTTGGGCCATATTGTTACCAATGAAGGAATTAAACCCAACCCCGAGAAGATTAAAGCTATTAAGGCATTCCCCGTTCCTAAAACGGAGAAACAAATTAAAAGCTTTCTGGGTCTTCTGGGATACTACCGTAAGTTCATAAAAAATTTCTCTGAAATCACCAAGCCCTTAACGGAATGCTTGAGGAAAGGGAAAGAAATAATTATCGATACAAGGTATTTGGAATGTTTTGAATATTGTAAAGAATTATTGTGTAACGAACCAATTTTACAATATCCTTACTTTTCTAAGGAATTTATTCTAACCACGGACGCAAGTAATGTAGCTATTGGAGCTGTACTCTCGCAAGGTCTCATTGGAAGTGATAAACCTATTTGCTACGCATCTAGAACCTTAACGGTTACCGAACAAAACTATTCCACCATAGAGAAAGAACTCTTAGCTATCGTCTGGTCCACCAAATATTTCAGATCATATTTATTCGGTCAAAAATTCAAAATTGTAACGGATCACAAACCATTGACGTGGCTTTTCAACCTAAAAGAACCGAACTCTAAATTAATTCGATGGAGGTTGAAACTGGAGGTTTCAACCAAGAAGGGTGTAAAAAATACCAACGCGGATGCACTGTCACGAATGCAACCTGAACCTCTTGTTGTCAATAATATTAACACCTCGAATGTCTCGGTTATATCTACGGATACAGAAACCGAAAATGATATTCAAAACCTTGTACCAACAACAAACTCACCGATTAATCATTTTAGTTCTCAGCTAATTATAACAATCGATCCTGAAACTCAAGGATCAAATATTCAACATGAGTACCCATTCGGTAAACATAGGATTATAATATATTTACCTAATTACCATGTGCCAACCATAAATCTCAACATTAGAACACAAGTAACAAAGTACCGTGTTACTGGTATTTTATGTGACGATAGAGTATTTGAAATAGCTAAAGAAGCCTACCGTGAAAAATTTGGGACTACTTCAAAAAATTATTTGGTTAGAGCACATACTCTTCTAACAGATTTGTTAGACCCTGAAGATCAACTGGCTATGATAAAAAAAAGGCATGAAGAAAACCATCATCGCGGAATAGTAGAAAATTACGAATTCATTAAAAGAACTCACTATTTTCCAAATATGAAAAATATCATAACAACATATATCAACAATTGCAATATATGTTTACAAGCTAAATATGATAGGCATCCATTGAAGATCGAATACGAGGTCACTGAGACACCAAAAAAGCCAATGAAAATCTTACATATCGATTTTTGTTTTTTCCAAAATCATGTGTTCCTCACAGTTTTGGACAAGTTTACTAAATTTGCTGCAGCCTTCTATATGAAGACTCGCACCAGTAAGAAAGTTCAAAAATGCTTATTCAATTCTTCAGTAGACATGGTAAACCTTCAAAAATTGTAGCGGATGATGAGGGAAATATGAATACCCCTTCATTTAGAGCCTTTTTACAGGAATATGACGTAGAATTACATCATACGTCGTCATATTCATCTACAGGCAACTCTCCAGTTGAGCGATTACATTCAACTTTGCAAGAGCTTATGAAAATTGCTCACATTGAAACGCCTCAAGAGAATATTAAAAATCTTATGCATAATTGCATCCTTTCTTACAATAACACCATACATATGGTGACAAAATTCACACCCTTTGAGTTGTTAACAGGTCACTATACTATTTTAGGACGATCTATCGATCCTGCATTTTCAAATGCGCAAGAATACCTTTTCAACCATTCGTTATCCTATGACGAACTTTGCAAACGTATTTATGAAAAAACTCACGCAAAGAAAACCAAGTTGATCAATAAACTCAATGTCGATCGAGTTAAACCTCCCAATTTAAGAACGAACCAAATAATTCACGTTCGAAATAAGAAAAAGGTCTAAAATTAAACCTGGTTACGTAATTAGAAAAATTATAAAAGATAATCAAAAAACCTTTTCAGGTGCACTTTAATCACGGCTCAACCCCTCAAGGTGACCAACCTAGAGACCAACAAAGGCTTGATACCGATCAAGCTAGGCCAAGCCCGAGTAATCAGCAGCTATAAGCGTATTATCCACTTAATCGAAATTCAACATTACGAAGAGAAACTTCGTACCATTCAAAATAACATCAAACTTGTAGGAAGCTCCATAAATATTAATAAGGAGTACACTTACGCCTTTAAAAGTAAAATAGAAATCCTTGAGCATAAAGCCCAAGAATTGGAACAAAATATTAACCTCTTGAAACCTTCACGGATCAAAAGAGGTCTTGCTAATGGGTTGGGATCATTTATTAAGGATATCACAGGAAATCTAGATCAACATGACCTAGAAGAAATTAGTAACGCAATACACAATCTCTACCATGATCAAAGTAAATTAGTTCAACAAAGTAACGCTCACATTGCGATTAATCAAGGTATGATTGATAGAGTCAACTACATACAGAAGTACATAAAAAACAGTAACAAAAAGATTTCTTTCGAACTAAATCGACTAACAAACACGACAGAAACTGGAGTAAATATGATAAAATTGGACCAATATATATTTAAATTAATCAGTACAATAGACACTCTATCTCAACACTTAGTTCAGCCAAACACAGACGAATTTCAAGACATTTACTGACCAATAACGAAATACATTTTATTAACGACATACTATATCTCAGGACAATATAGACATTTTAAATCCTAATAATATATACGACTTACTGAAATTACAGGGATACTAAAACCAGTCCAAAATTATACTTAGCATACAGATACCGACATTTTTAAAATCAACATTCAATTATTACAATATAAAACCCATTCCTTCCAAAAACTTGATGAATACCCCAATTCCTTCATATAATATTATCCTTGATGAACAAAATTATCAATTCATTTTATCACCATGCAACGAAGTGGAGAATGTATACTATTGCACTAAACAATTACTACGATCAATATTGCACACTTGCATACCAAGCATAATATCACAACAACCAGCCCGGTGTAACCACACGTTCTACGATTTACAAGACGAAGTCATCGAACTTTTAAGCGGAAAAATATATATAGCTACACTACAAGAGTTAGAGTTTACATCAACATGTCATCAGCAAACAAAATCCGTCAAAGGTCAAAATTTAGTTGAATTTGACAACTGTGAAATCAACATTCAAGGCATAACTTACAATAGCAAAAAATACGCCTACGAGGAAGATCAAACCATCATTTTACCATACCACGATGTGGAAACTCATTATCGAATACCATCGTTGTCTATAGCAAAGATGACAAATTGGACAATTAAACACAGAGAACACATTCAACAACTACAAGAACATGCTATATCCAGCAACATCCAAAGCTACAGTACCACCGGTATTGTTATAATGGTCATTATAGCGGTAGTTATTTATTACATCTGACAGAGACAGCGCAAGTCTACAGGAATCGAGAAAATCTCCGAGGACAAACAACCGTCTAATCCACAGCCGGTCATACGTACTACATCCCTATGGCCTTCTCTTCGGCGGGAGGAGTTACGATCCTCTACACGTGACGCCACGTTATAAACATGATCTACTTTTTAATGCGCGCGGAGGAACACCATAAAAACCACGCGCAACAAAATCGATGATCAAGCATAAAGTGCACACGGCACATAACATGATAAACTGCATAAAATGCATTAATGCACTTTTATGCATAGTTATATCGGGTGTCATCGTTCGATTTAAGATTCTATTTTTTAGTTAGTTTGTGGCGTTGGGTCGTTGTCGTTACGTAGTATTGGTGGTTTGTTTTGTACCACGCGCGGCTTATTGGGCAAACGTACGCATGAACGAGGTTTGGCGAATTTAGAAAAAAAAAGAAAACAAAAAAATCAAAAATTGCACGTAGGCATTTAGAAAAAAGTAGAGTAGTCGAGAAGGCATGTAAGCGATAGCACGCTAATCGTTGTTGGAAAAATATATATAATAAAAAGTCTCTGTGTAAAATTGTAACAGATAAATAAGCAAATTATAAAAACATTTTTATATGAAATAAAAGTAAAACTCGTATAAGAGCGATAGAGTTTTAATTATAATTGATTCATTTAATAACATTGTGTTTTGTCGCGTAAAAGTGGTGGCACGCCATTCGTGAGTGGAGAACGCATACTCAACATTATCGGGAGCGGAAATTATCCACCTGTTGTCGGCTTGGGGATTGTAGAGACCACAACCCAGCCGGATCCCTAACATTGGTGACCCCGACGTGATCTTTTGGGGCGGATAGTTTCCGTATAATTCGGTTTTCATCATAAAACATTACCACGTGTGAGACATAATCTCAGACCGACTTGTTGGCGCGCGTGATCATTGATCGTATACGAAAGCAGATTTAACCAGGACATATCCTTTCAGCAGCAGTTTGGGAATCACAACAACATCCGGTGCAGCAGTTAATTTAAGAAAGCAGAAAATTGTAAGTGCAATTTGATTTATTGTTGATTTTTCTCGATTTGTGTCCAAGTTCAAGTGTACCGTGTGTCCAATGATTGACGTCATATTATTCGTAATTTCAATTTTATTTTTATTTTTGTGTTTTTTTACGCGTTTAACGGTATCTGGCAACGACCCGGCAGACGTAGGCGCACACCTTCCAGGTGATGCAGCGGCGAGTGGGGCCGAAAGTGTAGGCACCGACACAATTACTGTCACCATGGCACAGTTAAACGATATAGTTATCTCGAAGGTACAGCAGTTGGTTGACGTGCGTTTAGCACAGGTGCGTGATTCGGGTGAAAATAGTATTCCTATTTTGAGCACGAGCCCCAGGGAGCACCCAGTTACAAGTAATCCATGCGACGACATTGCGACCCCTTGTAGGGATGTAAAGTTGGGAACCCAGGTGGCGCATATCTCATTTAAAGCTCCGCAACCACTTTATACGCAGAACCCATGCGTGTGGTTCGAAATCTTGGAACAACAGTTCATGATTGCCAACATAACGCGTGAAGCCACAAAATATTCTCATGCCGTCAGTGCACTTGACGCGCGGTTGCATGACCAATTTGCTGGCCTCATTATGGGCAGCAAAGGAAATAACCCTTATTCCACGTTCAAGCAGGAGGTTATTAAAGTCTTGGGGGAATCGGACAAAGCTAAGCTGCATAATTTATTGCATGGGTTGTCTTTGGGCGACTCAAAACCTTCGCAGTTGCTCGCGAAATTTCGATTAAATGCGGCCGGTAGGTTTGACGACGTATCTCTTCGTCAGCTTTGGATGCAACGTCTTCCACCTCAGGTACAGTTAGTGTTGTCACCTTTTGAGAACGATTTGGCATTATCTGTGCTTGCTGAGAGAGCAGACAATCTTATCGAGACATTATCTCAGCAGCAGTTGTGTTCAATAGGTTCAGTCAATAATCCTAGTAAGGAGCTAACTCCCGTAGGATCTGGGGACGTAAATAATTCCTCTAGCGTCGAAAAAAAATGGGAAGAATTCGAATCTCGTATTCTCAAACAAGTGTCAGTAATAATGAGTGGCCAGAGGCCGTCTCGTAGTCCTTCCAGAGGTCGTTATCGTCCTAACTCACGCGAGCCCAGTCGGAATAAGGATGAGTGTTTTTACCATCGGCGCTTTAAGGATCGAGCGACAAAGTGTGTGTCTGGATGCAAGCATCATCGGTCTTTTGCCGGTGGGTCTGATGAACCTATCGCCTCAAAAAATTAATCGCCCAACCACTTTTGACGGCATGTTCGGTTGAGGCAGAATCTAGTCGTCTTAGCATAAAAGAAAAAAACACCAATCAAACCTTTTTAATTGATACCGGGGCCGATATATCGGTAATACCAGCCAAGTTTAATAAGGAGTCCGAGGTTAAGGCCGAGTTCAACATATACGCCGCTAATGGTACACCCATTAAGGCATTTGGCACACGCACACTTAACCTCAACATCGGTTTGAGACGCATTTTTACATGGACTTTCATTGTAGCTGACGTAACGATGCCTATTTTGGGCGCGGACTTTCTTTGTAGTACCGGGCTGATCGTGGATATTAAACAACGTCGGGTTATTGACCCATTGACATCCTTGTTTGTTATTGGTGCACTTACGGCTACCCAACTCCTAGCATTGTCTGTCTTGAATAAAACTGCGATCGACCCGGATATCTCGAACCTATTAATGAAATTTGAGGCCATCACTCGGGAAAATTTTGCCAATGTTCATACCAAACATAATGTAACACATTGTTTAGTTACTAAAGGTCTACCCGTTTCATGCAAAGTACGGCGTTTAGCCCCGGATAAGTTGCAGATCGCAAAAGCCCACTTCGAGGCTATGGTAGCACAAGGTATTTGTCGTCCTAGCAGTAGCGCCTGGTCAAGTCCACTGCACTTGGTGCAGAAAAAGAACGGCGAATGGCGACCCTGTGGCGACTATCGCGCACTGAATAATGTTACAGTGCCGGATCGCTACCCGATACCACACTTGCAGGATTTCTCCTTCCAACTAGCAGGCTGTTCTATTTTTTCTACGCTAGATTTGATCCGTGCATATCATCAGATCCCTATTGAGCCACAGGACGTTCCCAAAACCGCTATATCAACTCCTTTTGGGTTGTATGAATTCTGTAGGATGACCTTTGGACTGCGCAACGCTGCTCAGTCATTTCAGCGTCTCATTAATTCAGTGCTATCGGGGCTTCCTTTTTGTTTTACGTATCTGGATGATATTCTTATTGCGTCCAAATCAAGGGACGAGCATTTGAACCACTTATCGGTTGTGTTTCAGCGATTGGCGAAGTACGGGTTGATTATCAATGTAGACAAGTGTGTTTTCTTAAAGCACGAGGTACGATTTCTGGGTCATAAAGTAACCACTACCGGTATTTTGCCCTGCCCAGAACGAGTTCTGGCCATTTCTCAGTACGAACGCCCAGTAACGGTGCAGCAGTTGAAACGATTTCTGGGAATGATCAATTTTTACCGTAGATTCATTCCGGCTGCGGCACAGGATCAGGCAATATTAAACGATTTCTTAAAGGGCTATCGGAAGAATAGCAAAGTTCGCGTCGCATGGACCGAACACGCAATCGAAGCATTCGAGGTATGTAAAGCGAAATTGTCCGAAGCCACCAGTTTAGCACATCCTCTTATGACAGCACGCATTGCAATAATGGTGGATGCCTCAGATTCCGCAGTCGGTGCTGTTGTACAGCAGTGGGTTGAACAGAGTTGGCAGCCATTAGGTTTTTTTTCGGTTCGATTAACACCGGCTCAACGCAAGTACAGCGCTTACGATCGAGAGCTGTTAGCTGCCTATTTAGGCGTCAGGCATTTTAAATATTTATTGGAGGGGCGATCATTTGTTCTATATACGGATCACAAGCCGTTAATATTCGCTTACAAACAAAATTTAGAGAAAGCAACACCGAGGCAATGTAGACAGCTAGACTATTTAAGTCAGTTCACCACCGACTGGCAGCATGTGTCTGGTGCAAATAATGTGGTTGCCGATGCACTCTCGCGAGTAGATCAGATCAATATTTTCGAATCCGTAGATTACTCGTTGATTGCAGACTTGCAGAGCACTGATCAAGAACTGTCTGAGTTGATTCGTAGTAGTAGTTCAGCATTAGATCTTCGTAAATTCCCAACGCAGTTTAGTTCCGATAAATCCTTGTATTGCGATATGTCGACGAATAAACCAAGACCATTCATTCCTGTTGGTCTGCGAAAACAAGTTTTCGACACATTTCATAACGTGGCACACCCGGGAGTCAGAGCGTCAGTGAGATTGCTCACTGAACATGTGGTGTGGCCGTCGGTTAGGAAAGACGTTAGGATCTTCGCACAGTCATGTGTTTCATGTCAAAAAGCTAAACGTTTTGGGGTTCCCGCATTTATAGTAACGGACCAAGGCGCACAGTTTGAATCGTTGTTATTCAACGAACTGTCAAACTTATTAGGTTTTGAACGAAGGCGAACGACGGGATATAATCCCAAGTGTAATGGCATGGTAAAGCGTTGGCACAGGACGCTAAAAGCAGCGATCATGTCCCACGGTAGAACGGATTGGTCAAAAATATTGCCCTTAGTACTGTTGGGACTGAGAACAACTTATCGAGACGAGCTAGAGGCGACAACGTCAGAGCTGGTCTACGGATGTACGGTGCAGGTACCAGGTCAATTTTTTGAGCATAATGCAAAGTTCATACCACAGTCCGAGTTTGTTAAAGATCTTAGGAGGCAATTCGACGAGTTAAGGCTAATCACTGCAGCACGACACAGTACAGAGAAAACTTTTGTTAGCCAAAGGCTAGGTAACTGTAAACACGTCTTCCTCAGAACGGACGCATTACGGAGTGCCTTACAGCCACCGTATACGGGCCCTCATTTGGTTTGTAGCCGGGCGGAGAAATTCTTCGACATTATCGTTAACGGCAAGCAGAAAAGGGTATCAATAGATCGTGTTAAACCTTGTTTCGAGGAGGGTTTAGAGGTGGATTCGGATCAAATAAATTTGCGAAATGCGTCAGCACTTAATTCGAATGCGAACTTGGAGATTCCGCAGATTTTAACTGAAGCTGAGCAAAACAAACATAAGGTCCATTTTCCCACAAACGTCATTCAAGGCCCTGCGGTGACAAGAACAGGGCGTAGTATTAAACGTCCACTGCGTTTCACTCATTAATTTCGTGTCTGCACTGCGTTTTCCACTGGGAGGGGAGTGTGTGGCGTTGGGTCGTTGTCGTTACGTAGTATTGGTGGTTTGTTTTGTACCACGCGCGGCTTATTGGGCAAACGTACGCATGAACGAGGTTTGGCGAATTGAAAAAAAAAAGAAAACAAAAAAATCAAAAATTGCACGTAGGCATTAAGAAAAAAGTAGAGTAGTCGAGAAGGCATGTAAGCGATAGCACGCTAATCGTTGTTGGAAAAATATATATAATAAAAAGTCTCTGTGTAAAATTGTAACAGATAAATAAGCAAATTATAAAAACATTTTTATATGAAATAAAAGTAAAACTCGTATAAGAGCGATAGAGTTTTAATTATAATTGATTCATTTAATAACATTGTGTTTTGTCGCGTAAAAGTGGTGGCACGCCATTCGTGAGTGGAGAACGCATACTCAACATTATCGGGAGCGGAAATTATCCACCTGTTGTCGGCTTGGGGATTGTAGAGACCACAACCCAGCCGGATCCCTAACAAGTTGTTAAGTTATCTCTCATATTGTAAACATATAATCTACATAAAATAAAATTAAAATAAATAAAGGAAAAAAGACAAAAGAAAATTGTTTTTTTTTTTTTAAATAAAGTAATAAGCAAATACATAAGTTAAGTGTTTAAAAATACAGTAATATTTGTCCATTATTTTATATTATTTTGATTTTAACAATGTATTAAGTTCTAAAATACCTTTAATAATTTGATTACTTTTTTTTATTAATAAATATAATTAAAATCAAATCCGCTTATTTGAATAAAATACATTTCAATGGAATAAATATTTTCATAAAATATAACAAGTTGTTTCTGTCATACTGGATTTTGTATTATATCTGATACACAAAATAAATTGCATATTCTGGAAAAATAAGTAAGTTTCACGAGAAACTCCCAAAGAAACATTTCCAAGCACACCTAGTTCTAGAAAGTGACAAATTTTGGTTCCAATAGGTGAAAAATAACCACAAAGAGTTAAAACTGAATGCTTTGCAGTATAGCTATGATCTGATCTGCCTTACCGAAACTTGGTTTAATAACTCTATGATGAGCAATGGATTTATAGATGATCGGTATTACATTATTCGTAAAGACAAAGACTTTAGTTTGTACTACGATAAGGCAGATGGTGGGGATATTGCAATTATTATTAAAAAAATCCATTATGGATCTAACGTCATCGTTAGATGTAGGAAAAATCGGCCAAATATCGAATCGCCCAATAACACAACAAAAAGTGCTCGAGCAAAAAATTGCTTCAACAGCAAATTCCTCTATACAAAGTGAAAACAAAGTTAATATAATTGAACAAAGTGCAATGAACATAAATGTTATCAATTACATCGTTGCATCGTTGACAAAAAACAATAATACTAAAAGTGATGTAGGTCAATGCGAACAAAAACTTGTGCAAACAGGTATGGACAGATATATAACTGTTTAAAATAAAAGAAAAAGAAGCCCATGATCAGAGGCAAGTGCTAGTGTAAACAAATTTAGTAGAGTGTCGTTTAGGCCAGTGTTGAGTTACTTCATGAAAACCGTTTTTCTGTCTTGCAAACTAACGAGACTTCTGAAGATCCACCTACAGAAAACAAGGTGAAAACTGAAAAACCGCCACCAATCTATTTGAGAGAAGAATCAAATAGAGACTTACTAAAAAAAATTGAAGTGCTTACGGAGGGTAACTTTTATGTTTCTTCGATTAAAAGAGGAAACATTAAAGAAACTAAAATTCAACCACTAAACATTGATGCTTACAGAACGCTAATCAACCATTTTGATAAGGCTGGTAAGCGATTCTATACATATCAACTAAAAAGCCAAAAAGGTTTAGTCGTTATAATAAAAGGAATCGATAGTTACGTAGACACTAACGATATTCATGCTGCGCTCGCTGCTGAAGGCTTCTTTGCAAAGGCAATAACCAACATCATCAATCGAGATAAGTTGCCACAGCCAATGTTCCGCATCGAATTAGAAACTGATAACAAACCAGTTAAAGGGAAGCAAAGAATATATAACTTAAGATATCTACTGCATCGTAGCATCACTGTCGAAGAACCTAAAAAAAGAACCGGTCCAGTACAGAGTGTAAAGTGTCAAGAATACGGGCACACTAGAGCTTACTGCACGCTTAATGATGAGTGTGTTATTTGTGGTGAACTTCATAGTTCCAAACAATGCAACAAAACTAAAACTGATGAGTCTGCAAAAAGATGCAGTAACTGCGCTGGAAATCATACGGCAAACTATAGAGGGTGCCCAGTATATATAGACCTGAAAAGAAGAATCAATCCTAAGCAAAGGGCTGAACAACGCATGTTTAAGCTACATCAAACTAATATTGAAGTGCAACCAGAAAAAGTTTATACTAATTCCATAATAAACCATAAGCCGACCGTCAATAGTGCTGTGCATTCAAACTTTTCATATGCAAGTATACTTAAAGGCATATCTCTAAAAGTTCAAACTAATGAAGAAGGAAACATCTCAACTGCGTTAAACAAGCTTACAGATATGATGCAAAGCTTTATGTCAATGATGGAGAGAACCATGGATCTAATGATGCAAAATATGAACACATTAATGCAGTTAGTAGTGAAAAACCAAAAATGACTGTCCTCAAAATAGCAATATGGAATGCAAACGGCCATGCCCAACACAAAACAGAGGTGCAAGCATTCCTTATCGAGCACAATATTGACATAATCTTAATATCAGAAACACACTTCACCAAAAAAACTTTTTCAAAATTAATGGGTATTCAGTATACGACACTAAACATCCTGATTGTAAAGCACATGGTGGTACAGCTGTGTTGATTAAAAGAAGACTAAAACACTTTGAACTTGAGAAATATGACAAAGATCATATCCAAGCGACAAATATCTGCCTGGAGGAGTGGTCTGGAAACTGTGTAATATCATCAGTCTATTGCCACCGAAACAAGCAATAAAAAAGAAGCAATTCTTAGATTATTTGAACCATCTAGGCAATAAATTCATTGCGGGAGGTGATTATAATGCAAAACATACTCAATAGGGTTCAAGATTGACGACTCCGAAAGGAAAGCAACTCTATGAAGCTATGGAAGAACTTTGTTTGGATTCTCTATCAGCGGGGCATCCAACATATTGGTCTACGGATAAAAAAAAAATCCTGATCTAATAGACTTCTGTATAACTAAAGGCATTGCACGTACAAATGCTATGGCAACAGATTGTTACGATTTATCATCCGATCATTCATTAGTAATTATAACAGTGAGTACTGATCTCAGAGATCTACTGGAAGTAGCAGCAAAAAAAGCAACACCTAAGGGAAGAAGAAAATGAAGGTATCCAAAACTATTTAAGTGAACTCTCGGCAACCGAGAGAACAGACTATTCCTTATGGAAAGCTACTAAAAGTTTTAGGAGGCCGTCAAACTCGTGTTCGCCAATTAGACTGCCAAGTGGAAACTGGGCAAGAAGTGATGAAGAAAAAGCCAATGCTTTCGCTGTTCATCTAAAAAGCGTATTCTCACCACATGAACAAGTTAACAACTACATGCTACCAAACCAAACGGTGAATGATCCAAATTTTAAACCTGTAAAGTTCAAGTGAAAGGAAGTTAAGAGCACAATAAAAAACTGCATAAGTCTGAAAAAAGCACCAGGACATGATCTTATTACCGGGAAAATGGTAAAAGAATTACCAGACAAATGCATTAAACTAATAACGTACATCCTCAACGCAATCATGCGAACTGGTTACATTCCTCAAAAGTGGAAGATATCGCAAATTACAATGATACATAAGCCTGGAAAAGATGAGACACAAATCTCATCATATCGTCCAATAAGCATGCTTTCCACGATATCAAAGCTATTTGAAAAATTGTTAATAAGGAAAGTAAAACCAGTACTAGAAGAACGGCATATTATACCAGATCACCAATTTGGTTTCCGAAATCAGCACAGCGCTATAGAGCAAGTTCACAGGATTGTCAACGCAATCAAATTCACCTTCGAAGAAAAAAAAATATTGTTCTGCTGTCTTCTTGGATATTGCACAAGCCTTCGACAAAGTTTGGCATAGAGGTTTAATATACAAAGTTAAAGAACTTTTGCCGAAGCAGTTCCATGTAGTTCTTGAAAACTATCTTCTTCAAAGAAAATACTTGGTTAAACAAAACGCAGCAACCACTGGTTTAAATGATATTAGCACAGGTGTTCTACAAGGAAGTGTCCTGGGACCAATTTTCTACTTGTTGTTTACAGCCGATTTGCCCATTTGCAATGAAGCTATAATATCAACATTTGCTAATGATACAGCCATATTAGTGTCTTGTAAAAATCCTCAAACTGCCTCAACGCAATTGCAAAATCATCTAAATAAAATTGAAAACTGGCTAAAGACTTGGCGAATAAAAGTCAATGAAAAAAAAACAACACATGTTACATTCACACTTAACAAACTCACCTGCCCACAAGTAAAATTGAACGGTATTGTAGCGACCATCGCTACACACACAATTAAAATTATTCAGATATTTCGTGCAATTTTCATATAATTCGCTAACACTACATGTACACTGTACATAAATATATATAGAGCGTAAAGTAGCTATTACACATAGCACTCGGTCGCCATGGCCTGATGAGATGACAAATAATTTTTAACAAAATTATTTACGATTCCTCATCAGATCGAAACTGAGCTTTGCTTTGCACAACATCTACATCTGAATAATTAAAATAATGACGTCAACCGCCGTCGTTATAGTATAACTATTCCGCAGCAATCTAGTGTCAAATACTTAGGGTTACATCTGAACAGAAGGTTGACATGGAAAAAGCATATAGAAGCAAAGCGTAACCAAATAAAAATAAAATTTGCTAAGATATATTGGCTAATAGGAAGAAAATCAAGATTATTAAATATATGTGTATGTATGTATATGTAGATATATGTATATATGTATGTATGTGTGTATATGTATATATATGTATATATGTATGTATATGTGTATATATGTGTATGTATGTGTGTATGTATATGTAGATATATGTTGTATGTATGTATTTGTATGTGTGTATATATATATGTATATATGTGTATATATATATATATATATATATATATATATATGTATATATATATAAATATGTGTGTATGTATGTATATATATGCATAATGTGTGTTTTGAATTTTATTATTTTGAACTTTTATTTTTATTTATTTAACTGTAGTGGAACACACCTATAATGGTGTTAATTTTAATTTTATTTTAATTTTAATATTAATTTTTTTTTTTTTTTTATCGTATTGTAATAAACTATGTATATGTAAAAAATTATATTAATGCTGAGATATACTTTGAAAAGGCCTTTGGCCTTACTTATCTCAGTATAAGAATGTATAAAAAAAAAAAAATTATCACTCGACAATAAAGTTTTACTATATAAAGCGATACTTATGCCCATGCATGGACATATGGTAGTAAGTTATGGGGATCCACCAGCGCATCAAATAGAGAATTTTTGCAACGTACACAATCAAAAATACTTCGTAGGATCACGAATGCTCCCTGGTATATTCGAAACACCAACTTACATCATGATCTCGGTATTTTAACCATTAAAGATACAATTAGAACCTATAGTTCGAAATATTGTTCAAAACTAGAGACACATCCCAATGCTTTGGCCCGGGACATTCTAAAACAACCGAGATACAGACGACTGAGAAGAACTGATCCACTTGGACTATTGAATTTATAAATTAAGTAAATGGTGTACACTAATAATAAGTACAGGGTGGCCAAAGACCAAGTGTTACCAAATGAAAACGCTGTAATTTTTTTAATTTTGATTATTTTTTATTGAAATTTCGTGGAATATGTTGAAAATATATTACATTTTATGAAAAACATGTTACTGCTCGATATGACCTCCTTTGGCTCTGATTATTTGATTCAGCCTTCCATAGAAAGCATTGCATGCTGACCGAACGTGGGCTTGCGGAATATTATTCCATTCTCGAACAAGAGCTGACTTCAATGCATCAACACTTTCGTATTTTTTAGTGGACACCTTACTCTCCAAAATGGACCATATGGAGAAGTCCATGGGATTCAAGTCTGGTGAATATGGTGGCCATTCTTTCGACGAAATCAGCCGCGGAACGCAATTTTATAAAAATTGCTGTGTCGCTCGAGCTTTGTGTGACGGTGCCCAGTTCTGTTGGAATGTCCAACGGTTTGTACCAAAGTGTTTACGTGCCCAAGGTAGCAAAGCATCGTTTAGGATCTTTTGGCGGTACACCTCTTGGTTTACCTTGACTCTATGTTCGATGAAAACCAGAGGAGTGCGTCCATATGCAGTAATTGCAGCCCAAACCATAACATAAGATGGTGATTGCTTGCGCATGGTAACTCTTGTGTCCAAATTATCGTTGTGCTTAAACCAAACACGATCATTTTGTTTATTCACAAACTGTTGAATGGTGAAAATTTTCTCATCAGAAAAGACAATTTTTGGAATCTCATCACGTTCGGCCAAGGCCTTCAATGCTTGTATTCTTTCAAGCCTAACTTTTTTTTGTGCCTCCGTAAGATCTTTTTGTATCTTGTAGGGCTTCAAGTGTAGTTCATTTTTCAATATAGTTTATTCACATTCAAATGCTGGAGCTGACGAACTATTGCTGTTTGTGAATTTCCACCCAAATACAGTGCAATTACACTATTACGTTTGAATTCCATTACGATTTTTTTATTTAAGATATTTTGTTGACCACATGTAAACAACTAACCAAACTTCAATCTGTCAAAAAATTGACGCGCGAAAATGACAACTACACAAATGACAGCTGAGTGAAGTCAGTAACATTTGGTCTCAGCCACCATGTATTAACATTGGTTAAGACTTATAAAAATAGCAGTAAGGTTAGTCTGTAAGATTCGCATACATCTTGTTAGTTTCTTTTTAGAAAGATTCAAGAATAAAGCCATAGGCAGTTGTAATGAAAATTTGCTATCCAAATTTTTAGCAAGAGTGTGGTTGCTGGAATAAAAACAGCGGTCGACTTGAACATATTTGAAGACGGAGAGTTAGCAGTATCGACATCGAAGTGTTTCGACATTCTAGACAAATTATTTGATTGCCTAAATAGTAAAACACTTTTTAATGCCAATCTTTTCACATGTACTTTAACACAAGACAACATAGTTCATCAAGCATTGAAGAATGGGTTATCATATTTTAAAAACACTTCTTATTGTGGTGCAAGACTAAATTATTGTTTGAACGGTTTAGTGCATTCATATGTTTGAATATATATTTTACTTCGGGCGCTCGAAACTTTTTTGAGTGTAGTTGCGTTCTATTGTAATAATACGATTATGTGTAAATAGAAATGTATGAGAAAAAAAAACGAATACAAAAATAGAGAAAGGAAAAACATACATAGAAGAATTCAAGCGCCCGCAATATGGATTTCGAGCGCCCGGCATTTATTTTTTTATTTAGTACTGAATGATTCATCTTTATTATGGGGCGTAGAGTCTGACTGTCACCTCCACGTAGAGGAAAATTATAAATTAAATATTTAATTGAATAATATCCTCGCGGTACGCCCTGGACAACTATGGCAGCCAAACGGTCAGGATAGCTATGGAAACATGGTGAACTTCTGGCGTAGTAGGCACCTAGTTGACGAACGACAGCACCATAATAAAATCCAGGAAGCGTCTGTCTTACAATGAGCGGCTTCTCGGTCTGCGTCTGCACCGAATCGGTCGGCAATATTTAAAGTCTGGCCATAGACTGAAAAGGCTATGGGAAGGACACCCTTAAAATAAACCAGCAATGAATAAAACATCAGGAAATAATACCACAGGTGACAGACCTGCACTGCAGGAAAATCCAACCTCTACGGAGAATGACCCCATGGATGCTGGGGAGGGTAATCATTGCAAAACAAGCATGACGCCATTGGCTCAGACCATTTCATGAGCGGAAGTACTAGTGACAACCCATTCAGAATGGGCAAGCTAACGATGAGATCTCCTATAAGGCCACGAAGTATCTCTGTGGAAAATTTAGCAAAAAGTAATGATCCTCGGCAGATGAGTTACAGTAGTTCTCAACAAATATCTGGGAGTGATTCAAATGATAAAATAATCCAAACATTACAAGCTGAATTAAAGGAAGCACGAAATGAAATCCAAAAATTAAAACTGATGATAGAACAGAGTCAGCCACAAAAAAATGATTATACTATACCTGATTCGAGCGAAGAAGAAGACATAGTAGCACAAGAAACAGCATGGCTACTACCAAAATCCAAAAAAAGGAAGCGTTCGTCAGAAAAAGGATAACCATCTAAATCCAAAAACAAAATCCCAGCCTGAAAAAAATAACACACCAGGAAAGCATACAACTTTTCAAAAAACTAAAGAACCTAAAAAAGCAAACAAAATCCTCCCCCCGTAATACTTAGTAATGTGACAAACTATTCAGTCATTAACAAGTCATTACAGGATAACAGAATCAATTTTCAAGCGAGAATGATGAACAACAATCAACTGAAAATAAATGTAGAAACCGAGACAGATTATAGAAATCTAACAGAATATTTAAACGGTTCGCATCAACAGTGGCATTCATATGAAAATAAGCAGACGCGACTGATAAGGGTTATGGTTAGAAATTTACACCAATCATGCAACCCAGAAGACATTAAAAGTGAACTGTGCGAAAGGAGTCTAAGAAAGGGGATGAAGAAATAAGAATTCCTCTTCCATTATTCATGCTAACCTGTGGCGACATCTGATGTACAACATCAAATTAATTCGACCAAAATAGTTTTGGTCGAAAGAGCATCGTATTGGGTACGTAGGGTAGAAAAATAGACGCACCAACTTATTATATAGATATTACATATCTCTTTCTCAAATAAGGGGATTCCACATGGTTCGCTCAACAAAAGTAGACGTATGTAATAGTCGAAAAGATAAAACGTAAATTATCTGAAAAATATATATGTGTGTAATTATTGTGTAATCCGAAATTATTTTATAGATAATAACAATTAATTATCTATAAACCTTCGATAACAAAGAAGATTTAAGAAAAATTTACGAAATAAAACATATGTGCCATATGGGAGTAAAGATCGAGGCGGTTAGAGGTAATAATTCCGCAATGTAAACATTGTCAGCGATATGGCCACACTCAAAAGTTCTGCCAACACGAACCTAGATGTGTTAAATGTGCTGAGAAACATTTAACTATTACTTGTAAGAAAGCCAGGACTACCGCGGCAAAGTGCTCCAACTGTGCACAGGCCCACCCTGCAAGCTACCGAGGATGTCTGGTAGCAAAAGAACTCCAAAAAAGAAGAAATAATCAAAATAAACCAATGAGTTTACAAAAGAGTCAACCAACAGAATCCTTTAGTCATCATGTCAGAGGTGGTATATCTTATGCACAGGTGGCTGCGACAGGAAAGGTCAGCTCAGAACCAGTGTTGAACCCTACACATTCGAATACTCTGATGGAAATGATGCAGAATGTTTCGAATGCCATAAGCAACCTTTCTGAAAGGCTACAAAGATTGGAGCAGGGCAATTATGCTTTATTATTCTAATTATTTCTCCCAAAATGATGTACCAAGAAAAATTGAGAATTGCTACATGGAATGCTAACGATATTAAAAATAAAAAACTTGGACTTGAAGCCTTTTTAAAAATGCAAAATATCGATGTGTGTCTGATATCTGAGACCCACTCAACAAGACAATCTTACTTAAAAATTCAGGGTTACCAACTTTACGAAACAATTCATCCGGATAACCAAGCAAGAGGTGGAACCGCTGTTATAATAAAAAATTATATTAAACACCATGAATGCCAGCATTATCAATCACCTGAAACCCAGCTTACCGTAGTAGAAATTACATCTACCAAGCAACGCCTTCAGATAGGAGCGGTATATTTTCCACCTAGATACAACCTGAAGAAATCAAACTACTTGAATATCCTACAACATTTCAATGGTAGATTTATATTAGGAGGTGATTTTAATGCAAAACATGTTGACTTTGGGTCTAGGCTTACAACAACCAAAGGTAATGAACTAAAAAATGCAATAAATGAAATGGGATGTAAGATACATTCCACTGGCAGGCCGACATATTGGCCTACGGACGCAGTTAAAACTCCTGATCTACTGAATTTCTTTATATCAAAACAAGTTTCATCAAATTTTATTGAAGTAGAGGATAATTCAGATATGGTATCTGATCATTCTGCAGTGATACTTACCATAAGCGACAAGATAATTAGGAAGGAAACAAAACCAACTCTTGTCAATAAAACAACTGACTGGGTTAGCTTCAGATCTGAATTAGAAAGCAATATTAACCTACAAACACGATTAAAAACGGCAACGGAGCTAGAGGAAGAGGTTGAAAACTTCACAAATATTATTCAATTAGCCGCGTGGAATAACACTAAAGAAACAGCATCCAAAACTACTGGTAAAAGCTACCCAAGAGAAATAAGGAACCTGGTCTTAGAAAAAAGGAAAGTTAGGAAAAAATGGCAACAAACGAGGAGCTTAAGCACAGCAGCTTAAGCGAGAAATTCAGAAGTTAAATGAAAAATCGTTTTCTTCGTTTCTTGGAAAGTTGACGGTCGATGAAAATACAAATTACTCATTATGGAAGGCAACCAAAAGAATGAAAACCCCAATCATGCAGATCCCTCCTAGTAAGCGAAGTAATGGCTCGTGGGCCAGGGATAACAAATCAAAAGCTGAAGTGTTTGCTGATCACCTGGCTGGTATTTTCTAACCGAATGAGATCGAATCGGATATTATAATCGAAAATGGAAGCAACGACTATGGGGGCAGAATCCCTCTAATAACCCAGAATGAAGTTAATAGGGAAATAAAATTCAATCTGAAGACCGGAAAGGCTCCTGGATATGATCTTCAAGTTATTATGCTACCGAAACCAGGTAAACCGCCAAATGAAACTCAATCATATCGTCCGATATCCCTGCTTCCTCTCATCTCAAAGCTAATGGAGTTACTTTTTCTGATAAGAATGACACCAATAATAGAAAGTAGAAACCTATACCGGATCACCAATTTGGATTCAGATGTAAACATTCAACAATTGACCAGGTTCACATAATTACAGACATTATAGAAAAGGCGTTAGAAGATAAATAAATTTGTTCTACCTTATTTCTGGACGTGGCAGCAGCTTTCGATAAGGTATGGCATGAGGGATTAATACATAAACTAAAAGTTATGCTTCCGAGACCATATGTTGACCTTCTGGAGTCGTACTTATCTGAAAGACTTTTCAGAGTAAGACAAGAAGATGAGTATTTTGAACTGCGAGAGGTAAGGGCAGGAGTCCCACAAGGCAGTGTTCTGGGTCCACTCCTATATCTACTTTATACAAGTGATATACCACAGTCCGATCATGTAAGCATAGCAACGTTTGCTGACGACACCGCTATACTAGCAACAGCGGTAACTGTCGAAGATGCGGCGAATAAACTTTAATATGCAAGTGAAGAAATTCACCAGTGGACCAAGCGATGGAAAATCAAACTTAATGAATTAAAATCTGCGCATGTCAACTTTACGAACAAACTATTGGTTAATCCGCCGCCAATCAGAATAAACCATGTCATGGTGCCATACGAGAACTCCGCTAAATACTTGGGTATGACACCGGATGTTAAGAAGAAAAGAAATGAGCTTGATCATAAATATAGACAATTGTACTGGCTAATTGGACGATGGTCAAAATTAAGCACAGACAACAAAATATTGATTTACAATCAAACCCTAAATCCGGTCTGGCTTAATGGTATTCAGCTTTGGGGCTGTACTAAAAATGCTAACATCAAACCTATACAAAACTTCCAGAATAAGGTACTTCGGAGTATAGTCAATGCACCCTGGTACATTCGTAATAAGGATTTGAATCGAGATTTGGGGATACCGGATGTTTGCAAACCCTAAAAGATAAAACTAATTAATTACAATACAAAATCACGTTCATAATATGATTGCATTGGCTTATCTTTATAAATCAATTGGCACAGGTTGTCCTCACCTGTAACATCATCTCAATTATTATTTTGTCAATTTTATTATGTAAAACATTTGAATATCATTCATAAGTGTTAAGCGATTGTGTAGACTTGTTTAAATGCAGCTGCCATCTGTAGTGCGTAGTATGAGTGAGTGCAAATTATGGTTATTGTACTAAATAATAATATTGTTGCCCGAAGTGATGGTTCTGCCGTTAAGCAAGTATTTTTATAACGATTTTATTGTTGTTATATCATTAAGAATTATACTCTGTCATTTTCTCATTTTTGTACTCAAATTAGCAGATCCAGAATTTAATAAGCCCAATTCAATTGATCTTTTAATTGGAGCAGAGTGATCTTTTAATTGGATATGTTGTCAGAGAAAAAATTAGTTATTCCACAATTACCAGTTCTACATTCATCAAAATTTGGTTGGCTTATTGCTGGAAGATTAAATCAATTCTAACCTACAAAACTATAACATAAAGGTCGATCAAATATCAAACGATGACTTAATGGAGCAATTAAAGAAATTTTGGAAGATCGAAGAACCATTTGTAGCTTCAATCGACTTCGAAATTAATCCAGAATACCTATGTGAAATACATTACAAAAACACCACAACAAGATCTGCAACTGGTAAGTTTATCGTTAGATTACCTTTTATAACACCACGACCAAATTTGGGAAACTCCTTAATAAACGCTCAATCCAGGATGTTTGGAATTGAGAAAAGATGTACTCGGTCTGAGGAATATTCTAAAGAGTATACCAAATGTATGGAAGAGTTCATTGAACTAAAGCAAATCACGCGTATTCCATGGCGGGAACTACCACAAGAAGACAACCAAACATATTTTATGCCACATCACGCCGTTTTTAAGGAAAGCACTACGACCAAGATCCGAGTCGTATTTGACGCATCTTGTAAAACCACCACAGCAATATCATTAAATGATTGTTTGAATATTGGTTACAAGCTACAACCAGATTTAACCACCACATTACTTCGATTTCGAAAAAATATTATAGCGATAAATGCAGATGTAGAAAAAATGTATCGCCAAATATTGGTAGAGCCGGACGACGCAAACTTTCAACTGATATTGTGGCGAAAAAGTACGGACGAAATATTGAGTGCTTATAAATGTAATACAGTAACCTATGGAACCGCATGCGCACCTTTTCTTGCCATACTGTCTTTAGTGGAGGTGGGACGAATTTTTAAGTCAACATATCCGGAGGCAGCTAAGGTTGTACAAAATCAATTTTATTTGGACGACTTACTTACTGGAAGTACTAAGGTGGAAGGCGCAATTTTGCTAAAAAACCAAATCAACGAAATACTAAACAGTGCCGGATTCAAACTTCGTAAATGGAAATCCAACTCTTCGGTATTTCTACAATCCGTCGCAAGTAATATTCAGAAAGATATTCCTAAGCTAATCGAAGATGATCAAACCACCAAAACCCTCGGTATCATGTGGTATCCTCAACAAGACATATTCACTTTTAAACTAACCACATTACAAGGTGAAGTTATTTGGACAAAACGAAAAATGCTCTCTGAAAATTTAAAATTGTATGATCCACTCGGTTGGTTATCTCCCATTGTAATTATTTTTAAAATATTATTACAAAAGTTATGGGTAGCGACATATTATGTATATGGCAAAAAATTTATTCCAACTTGCACCATCTTCTAGAGATCAAAATTCCAAGGTGCTTGTTTACATCATCTAGACTAAGCTCTGTACAACTTCACTCATTTTGCGATGCTTCGGAATCAGCTTATGGAGTAGCAATCTACCTCAGAACTTGTAATGAACACGGAGAAATCACGAGTCGCTTAGTATGTTCCAAAAGTAAGGTAGCATCAATAAAGCAAATCAGTTTTCCAAGACTAGAACTTTGTGGCGCTTCTCTACTAGCAGATTTGATAACCTATTGTAAAGCAATATTTGAAATTAACGAAGAAAACATATATGCCTGGACTGACTCCATGGTAGTACTACACTGGCTATCAGATACTCCAACTAGATGGAAAACATTCATCGCCAACAGAACCAGTATAATTCTTGATAGAGTTCCTAGAGAGAGGTGGAATCACGTACCAACCAATCAAAATCCTGCAGATTACATATCTAGAGGCGTAGATCCGAAGGTAACCGCTAACTTACATATTTGGTGGCATGGGCCTACATGGCTAAAACAAGATGAGTCCAAATGGCCTTAAATTAAAACACGACAACTATTATCTGAGCTAGACCTTAAAGCAAGAAGTTCTGCAACTATTACATTGTTACAAACAGATCATCGCGATATCATAAGTGATTTAATTGCTAAACACTCTTCGTGGTTTAAAATAAAAAAGATAATGGGGTATGTTCTTCGATTTTGTAGACTACCGAAAACTGAAAACAAAACACCGAATAATAAAACTATCATATTTGGAATACGTTTCTTCTGAACTTTTCCTCATACGCACGATCCAGGCGACGGGCCTTCGTGTAGGAGGAAGACTACGAAACGCTATTCTAAGTTTTGGAATTAAACATCCCATTATCTTACCTAAAACAACTATTGCTGCTAAGTTAATAATCCGGGATATCCATATTCGAAGTTTACATGCTGGTAATAATTTGACGTTAAATTTACTGAGGCAGAAATATTGGATAATAGGTGCCAGATACCTATTATCCAATATTTCTGCCAGAAATATAGATAGCCAGATACCTTATTAAACACTATATAAAGTCATGTACCATATTAAACACTATATAAAGTGACATGTATAAAATATCGAGGTTTACACGGACAGCAAAAACTGGCTGATCTACCACCAGAGAGATGCACTAAAAATAGGCCTTTTATGAATACCGGAGTTGATTATCTGGGCCCTATTTATATAAAAGCATCTCAACATCGAAACTCTTCCTTAACGAAAGCATATGTCGCAGTTTTTATTTGCCTTATAATTAAATCGGTTCATTTAGAGGTAGTGAGCAGTCTTAGCACTGAATCGTTTCTTGCTGCACTGAAAAGATTTGTTTCCCGTCGGGGACTACCAAATTCCATATGATGTGATAACGGCTCAAATTTCATTGGAGCTAACAATGAATTAAAGAGACTAAAAAAGGAAATACTAGATCAACAAAGAAACGAACTAATATCAAATTTTCTTTTACAGAAGGAAATCGAATTTAAATGCAATCCAGCCTACGCACCGCACTTTGGAGGTTTATGGGAAGCGGCCGTCAAATCAATAAAATTTCATTTCAGAAGAGCCACAAACGAAGCAAAATTAAGTTTTGAAGAAACAACAACTTTGGTAACACAGATTGAAGGATTACTTAATTCCAGACCATTATACCGAAGTACTGATGACATTGACTCTCTTAATATTCTTACGCCGGCTCATTTTTTAATTGGCGAATCCCTGCAAGCTGTTCCAGAACCACTTTTGGAAAATACACCGATGCATAAATTATCAAGATGGCAGAATATTCAACTACGGGTTCAATCATTCTGGAAATCGTGGTCCACAGATTACTTGAACACACTGCAACAACGCTTCAAATGGAAAGGTGGAAAATATATTATCAATATCGACGATGTCGTGTTGGTTAAAGACGATAATTTACCACCCAATCAATGGTTACTCGGGAGAGTAATGCAACTGCATCCCGGCAAGGACGGAATTGTAAGAGTAGTATCTATTAAAACCACCACCAATACAATTAAACGACCTGTGGTTAAATTATTACTACTTCCTACTAAACCCATTTCAAATTAAATTTGTTAAAGTGAATGCAATCCATATTATAAGTGTGCATCAAATATTCACATTAACTTAAGAAAATATTTAATATTTTCTTAACGCGGGGGAAGATGTTTGCAAACCCTAAAAGATAAAACTAATTTATTACAATACAAAATCACGTTCATAATATGATTGCATTGGCTTATCTTTATAAATCAATTACAGGTTGTCCTCACATGTAACATCATCTCAATTATTATTTTGTCAATTTTATTATGTAAAACATTTGAATATCATTCATAAGTGTTAAGCGATTGTGTAGACTTGTTAAAATGCAGCTGCCATCTGTAGTGCGTAGTATGAGTGAGTGCAAATTATGGTTATTGTACTAAATAATAATATTGTTGCCCGAAGTGATGGTTCTGCCGTTAAGCAAGTATTTTTATAACGATTTTATTGTCGTTATATCATTAAGAATTATACTCTGTCATTTTTCTTTTTTTGTACTTATATGAACAATCAATGTGCCAAGGATTAAAAGAATTAAAATCAATATTGTAAAACTGAGTAATAAAATTAAAAAATTTATAAAACTAAAAACCGCAAGTGGATTTTATTTACACACAAAGAATTTTATTTTATATTTTATTTTATTTATTTATTTTATTCTTTTATATTTTATTAAATTATTCTTTTAACAAATGAAGAAATAGTACCATAGTACAATTAGGAAATTGTAGTTCCTTAAATTTAAAGTGCAATTATTGACGAAATGTGATAATTTTTTGACTGATTGTTTGGCTAATAAATTGAACTAATTTGTTAAAGAATAAGAATAAAGTTTGTTGTTAGATAAATAAAATGTAATCTGGATTCCTAAAATTGATGTTATTATTTTTATTCCATTTTATTCCGATTTAGATGGAAGATAAGTAAAATATCTAAATACCTTAATGAAGATGCATAAAAGAAAACCTAATCTGTGGCCCGTCACGGCTAGATCACCAAAGTTTCACATTAAAATGAGGATTTATTTTTCGGTGATTTTAGGGGATACATAAATCATAAATCTTGTGTCACATGATACAAATAAAAGTAAAAACGTTTACCGCTGCGCAGTCAGAAAACTGTCTGGGAGGCAAACTAATATTAAAAGTTTAGTTTATTTTGTTAAAAATTAAGGAACCTCATATTATAACAGTTGCAGATTTAGAAAATTGCGTTAAAGTGTGTCAATTCACAAAATTTGTATATTAATTTAATTTTTTCTAAAACTATTATTCATCAATAAGTCATTTACGCTGGGAGCTCATTTTTAAATTTAAATTTTTCGAGACATTTACAGTTTTAATTATGAAACGTAGCTAGGCCAAGTAAGCTGTATTATAATTTTTACAATATTAAATTATTTATTCTTAAATTATTTACTAAAATTTAATCGTATGTACTTACATAATTACATGTAATTTGAATTTTAAAGCCCACGTCTGTTTTTTTTTCAATATCATTTTTGTTTTGTTTCTTTTAAAGTTAATTTTAATTAGTTTATGTAGATTTTTAATTAATTAATTATAAATTTTTTCATCGATGTTTTTTCTTTTTCTTTCAATCATTTAAATAAAAATTTTATAAATATTTTTATTTATATTAAATAATTTCTTGTCTGTTGAATTTTAATTTTATCTTTCTGCTTTTTATTATATAATAGGATATATAAATAAATTAAGACCACACTATATATAGCGGTTTAATGCTCCATTAGTGCAGCTATAAAGAAGCAAAAAAAAAAAAATTTAATTTAGTTAAAATGAAATACTTAATCAATATTTAATAATTTTTTTTAATCGTTAAAAATAAAAAAATAAAATTTAAAATTGTGTATAAAAATTAAAATTTAATTTTCGGACACCTTTGAATTGTTTTAACAATTTTATTTCAAACGAATTTAAACTATCCTGACACTTTAATATTTAACGAATTTGCATATCTTAGGGCTGGCTAAAAATTATTAATATAAAGAATTACTGGCAAATTTAAGCCTGATTTTTAAAAACAGAACTTCCAAAAGATAATATAACTTTTTTAATTACCTATGTAAAAGGTATAACAGTCTCGTTTATGATGTAACAAATTTTTTTTTTTTAAATTCTAAGAAATAGCAGTTAATACTTCTTTCAGCCCATATATAGTCCAAATCTATTTGTACATGCACTAAAAAAAAATCGAGAGTTATATCAATATTAAAGTTCAACAGTGTTCGGCAAAAAGTCTAAAGTATTGTATTTTACAAATTTTAAATTTTAATTTTCTATTTCCTTCAAAAAAATTATATATTGTATACCTAAGAAAAGTTTTCATATTTGTTTTAAATTTTCCAAAGTTGTGTTAATTTTAATTTCAATCTAAATAGTATATTTAAAAAAAAAAACTTGCCTTTACTAAACTAGTAATTCAAAATTCTAGAATATAAATAAATTTGAAGATTATAAATTCCCGACATTCCAACGTAATGACTAATGAGATTAGATAGATATTAGAAAGTGTGGCCTATACTAAAGTAAATAATAAAAAAATACGACTTACTTGGTATGAAAGAAAGATCTGTGTGTGATCCAATGTGCTCTGGCCTCGAAATTATTCACTTAACACATAAACACTAAATTACTCGAGCGGATATAGACGACCGAACAACTAACGAAACAATTTATAAATATGTTAAAAACAATTCTGGGTGTCCGAAAATTCTAAACAAAATTACGTTACAACCACAGAAGATGAATATTTTCTATGGGTTTACAAAAAAAAAATTTGATAAGAAAATTTTTTTTTATTTTTGCATATCAAGAAAGTATTTTAAAACTTAATTGAAATGTTGCTTGAAAATTTTGTACAAAAAAAATTAAAAATTTGTTTTTTTTTTATCTTATTCTTTAATTATTTTTGTTTTTAATTTATTTTACAATGTTAAAAATAATAATAATAATAATAGAAATTAATAATCATAATAAAATTAATTAGAAAGAGCAAAAAAAAAACAACAAAATAGTTTTTTTTTTTATTTTTAAATTTAATTAATTTAAAAAAAAAATTTACTAAAATTATGGTGACTCACGTGACGGAGTACGACATCTCGTCGGCGTATTTTCATTCGTCGAACAATTTAAGAAATCCCATATCAGAATTGTATCATCATGTGAACTACTAACAATTTGAAATTCATCAAATTGCAAACGAAAAACTCGGCCCGTATGCTCCTGCAGTTTACATGAACGGTAATTAAAAGGTGTATGTGTGTGTATGTTGGTGTTGATTTCCGATTCGGTGCGCGAGGTACGAGACGAATAGAAATAAAAAGAAAAGAAACGAAACAATATAATAAAAATAAAGGAACGATAAAATACTAATTGAATTTCTCACCACTAGCGTTTGAAGACACAATGAACTTGTTTGCGCTCGCGGATCTAATGCCGCCACTAAATTCCATACTTTTATTTTACCATCGTATGCTCCGCTGACAATACGTTTCGAATCGAAACGTATACAACGTACTAGTTCTTCGTGACCCTCTAATACTCGTAAACAAGCACCGCATTCAATATCCCATAAACGAATTGAATTATCTGAGCTACCACTAACTACGAGTCTATCACGATATTGTAAACAAGCGATGCCACGTTTGTGGCCATTTAGTGTGCGTACAAATTCGCACGATGATGTACTCCACACTTTAATTGTACGATCACCTGAAGCTGAAACTATGTATTTTTCATCAAAATCAACAACATTAACGGCCGCACGATGACCAACCAAAACACGTCGTAATGTGATTTCGGTCGGTGATGTCATGTCCCAAACGGCGATTGAACGGTCCTTAAAATATAACATAATTAATAACTTATTGTGTGCTAATTAGGTCTGAATTACTTACTTTAGAACATGTAACCATCATTCCGTTGTTAAATCTTAAATGCAATACAGCTTCACAATGATGGATTAAAGTGTTTACCATTTCACCCGAATTAACATCCCATACACGAACAGTTGAATCACTTGAACCGCTAATTATAACTTTATCATCATACTGTAAACACAACACAGATCCTGTGTGACCGGTGAGAATCTAAATAAAATAAAATTAAAAATAAATAAAGAAGTTTCTGATGGATTAAAAACACTCGATTTAATTACTTTAACACACTGTAGCGTATTTCTATCCCAAATTTTAATTGTATTATCTCTAAGACCCGATACGATTTTATTATCGTCGTATTGTAAACAATATACACCCTTAGAATTTTCTGACCTGCAGTTAATTCGCTGTAAATTATGCGTCCCTGTTCGCCAATTATTTTCTATACTTTCTATATCCTGTTGACAAAAAAATAAATCAATTAGAATGAAATTTATCCGCGATGGTCTGTCTATCGATATATCAATACTTACACTAACAATTTTTGGAAATAATGCCCTATAAAATGAATGCGGTCGATGTGTTGAACCCGGTCGTGGTTTAAATAAATATTGAATCCATCCTCGTCTTTCGGCCAGTCCACGCCATAGCGCATCTGTTCTAACTTTACGTTCGATTAATTTTTTCCATAGCATACCTTCGGATATAACACGCAGCCATTCTTTACACACAATTTCAGCTGCTTTTAAAGATTCGGCATCTAAATATGATAATATATTTTCGGCAATGTGATCAAGTCCTTTTTCTATAATAAAAAAATGTTACAGGCGCATTCAGATAAGCAAATATATAGCCAGACAAAAAAAATACTTACTTGGTAATAACGATATAAAATCCCTTTGCAGCATTGGTTTTAAATACATATTTATATGCCCGTGCTGATAATGACACATCCTTGATAATATCTGTTCAACAAATTCTACTTGATCTGATTCATTCCATTTCGAAAAATACGATAGGCAAGCATCACGTTCTGTTTGATAATCGGCCGAAGATTCTTTCTTTCTTGTTGGATCGTAAGGTATTGTCGATGTAAACTGAAATGGGAATGAATAAGATAGATTTCTGTAAGAAATTGGGCATAAAAATGTGTTTACTGTTTTTTTTTTTGCAAATTGTCTTACCCTCAATTTGCAAGATTTTAATTTTTATTTTTAAATTTTATTTTGCTTTGTCTGCACATTTTTAAGTGTAAATTAATTGAGTAATAAGACAACTAGCTAAGATAAACTACCATTGAATATTTATTTAGTAATAAAACTTTAATAGTTTTTAGTGAGTTAAAGTTTTACAGTTGCGAGATGATTTAATTTTAGCTTTCATAATTCCTGTCAAAATTTGCATCATAATTTCAATTTTAAGTGTTAATCATTCAATACTCTTAAATTAACAAATGACACGCCCCGAAGCCCATTTCTTAATTGACACCCTACAAAAACGATTAAAAAGTATATAGCAATAATTGTTGCACTTAAGTGAGTCTATAACGACGGCGGATTGTTGTATCGTTATTTTAACTATTCAGGTTTGGTTGTTGTGCAAAGCAAAGCTCAGTTTCGATTTGATGAGGAATTGTTAAAAATTAATTGTCGTCTTATCAGGCCATGGCGACCGAGAGCTATGTTTAATTGCTACATTACACTCTATATATATTTATATACAATGTGCATGTAGCGTTAGCGAATTATATGGATTTGAACGAAATATCTAAATAATTTTAATTGTGTGTAGCGATGGTCCCTACAATAAAATCAGTGATTTAGAGAGTTCGACATTACGGATATTAGAAAACGACATTAGAAAATATTGACCGTGACTTTCGCACATCTTTAAAGGGATTGTGTGACTTTAAAACATCGGCCATACAAATTCGCTTGAGAAATTTTCAACAAATTTAGGTTTGATTAACCCCATACGTATAGTCGCCTAAGCGAAACTGTCTTCCCAAGTTTTTAAATACCTCCCGTGGGGGGTTCACTTCATCAGAAAGATAATTGGTTCCCACAAAAATGTTGCTTACAGTATATTGGTGGTCCCCGTAGTTGGGGGCACACCGATGCCTCGAAAAAGGTTTCTAAACGAGCAAACTATCCTTAGAATTCCACCACAGCATCCTAGGCTTGTCGTAGAAGGCGACTAAACAAAGTTTCGATCGCTGGCTGACTTATTCCACCCGTAAAAAACCACTGTTAAAAAAATTTACAAAAGGAAACATAGATATCGCAGAAAATTTAACCCGACCCCCACTTATGTTAACGAATACGCAGTTTAGGATCGGTGCGTGGAACGTGCTGTCACTAATAAAATGAAGCGCGTCTGATGGCACTATATCAGCCATGAAAGAGTATCGCTTGAAACTCGTTGCTCTCCGAGAAACTCGATGGCAAAAAATGGAGACCATGTGTCCCAAGGCTATACTGTGGAAATGACCCCAGCAGTTGGTTTTATTTTTGGGCCCCAGGTGAAAAAGGCTGTTTTGGATTTCAAACCAGTTGATAATAGTATGTGTAAGTTACGTTTATGCCTGCGACTAGCCAACCTGTCAAACATTTGTGTTCATGCGCCCACTGAAGTAAGCCAACCCAAAGATACAAACTCATTTTACAACAATTTGGATGATCTGATGAAATCCATACCGAAGCACGATGTCAGAATAGTGATTTGTGACTTTAATGCTAGAGCTGGCAAAAATCAGACTCACTTGAACTCACTTGAATTCATTTGACGGATGTCATTAACCATCTCTCATACTCATCCGTCAGAATTTAATTCTCACACCCATACATGACAATGGGTCTGATCAACACCTTGTACAACTTCAGCTTGTCGGCATTTGCAAGGTATTTTGACTTTAGCAGTAGAAGTAAGACCTACAAAGATCGGTTACCAAACAATTGACCACACAATTGACATGAGTGACAAGCGACCCGAGGTATCGGAAACTTGTACTCCTTCAAATGTGCGATCACTACGACTAAAATTCATTGCGTCTTGGTGTCTAAAACCATTGATCATATATTTTGTTTTAGACTCATTGAATTTGAGACCAACGGAAGCTGAGAATCGTACAAGTGGATCTAGTATTTTTTGATACTTTTTCCATTCAGTCCTATTACACAGATATCATTTGCATATACCAGAACCTGATTGGACTAACAGTAAAAGATGTATTCCTGAGGTGCTTCACTTTTACGAAGGTTAAATTCTAACATTAGATTAAAGAGTATCGCGGACAGAGCATCTCATTACCGTACACATGAGCTAATTGCGAAAATTCCTGATAGCTTGTTCTCAACATTGACACAACATTGTGACTGTCATTTTACATAAACGCCCATATTTGTCAGGTATTTCCAGACATCACACAGCATACCATAAGCTATCCCGATGGATAGAGTCATATGCTTGTTGGAAATCGTAGAACACCTGATGTACGTCACGAGATGTTTCGTAATATTTACAAAGAATCTTCCTCAGAGAAAAAACTTGATCGATTCGGACGAAATCCTCCTTGGTAATTTGGATGCTGTACAAAGGAGAATGATGCCGACAGTTTTCGCATTTTAAACGATCTCTTTTTTTAAAGGATACAACACAAAGCGGCCACCTTCCATTTATCAGGCACAACTTCGCTTTGCCATACTAATCGAACAAAGTCGAAAAGATAGTTCCACAAAGTATCACCTCCGAATATCAGGTGCTCAGAATTAATACAATCATCTTAGAGGAACGGGTTCGTTTTAGTCTCTCTGCATGGCCTGTGAAAACTCTTCGTAGGATGGGTTCTCTATGCACATCTCCCGCAGTCTGTATTTGACAACTTTCAGACACATCATTTGACACTTGATAAACGTTGAGTTCAGCAGAGAAATGCTACTTCCATGTGTCGAGCACTGCATCGATGTTGACACGGAGGTTTTTATTCTGGTCCCTAATGGCGGTAGACCTAGATCTGAAGGTATGGTACAGTTCAGAGACGTCTTTAAAAATCTACGAGAACTGCATTCATATTTAAGTTGTTGTGCTCTTAAGATTTCAGCCTTCCACCATTCACGCTTTTACTGTCTACAAATTTGCTTAGCGGTTCTCCTAGCAAGAACCGCTTTGTTCTCCGTCCGATTGTAAAACGCATCCGCGCCTTTTTATAGAATATATTCTGTTGCTTGACAGTAAGACGACACTCGTCATCAAACCAATCATTTTGGGTTAAATTTTTACGATACCTAGAGTTGTCTGGGTAGCGCCGACATCCGAAGTTTTCAATGCCTTCCATAGATCGTTCACATCATCAGAACGAACGGTGGTTGGTTTGCATAATGCTAACGCTAACAAGAAGCTGATATTGTGCTCTCATCATCGTTTATCAGACCTTCACAGTTAAAAAGAAACTTTCTTTTTCCTGTGACCCCTGACATAAACAGACGGATACTGCCATCTTAACTTTGCAGTGACCAATTGATGATTACTGTAAATTTAGTAGCCGACCGATAAGATCTCACATCTTGGATGACCCGAGACCTTTCCTTAGAAATTAAAACATGGTCAATTCGCCTTCGGTACATTTTACGAGCGTATGTCCATGTTTACAAGTGGATATTTTTGAAGAAATAATGTGCTTGTCACAACCACGTCATGTGCGATCACAAAGTACAACAGTCTTTCCCCATTATCGACCGCAAAATCGTGTTGAACATACGGACCTATGTTTTCACATCTAAGTTTTCTATGTTGACTCTATGTAAACGTAGCTTACGATTATCAACTGATTTGAAACCCAAAAAACCCAAAACAGCTTTTTCACCTGGGGCCCAAGAAGTAAACCAACACCAAGGTTACCGAGGTTATCTGCTTTGCAAAGCAATGTATAGCCTTGGGACATATGCTCTCTAATTTTAGGCCCTCGAGTTTCAACGAGAGCAACGAATTCCAAGCGATACTCTTTGATGGCTGATATAGTGCCATCAAACGCGCCTGGTTTCATAGCGAATATACGTTCCAAACTTTATTTAGTTACCTCATATGACCAGCCAAGGAGGCTGTGATAGAATTCTAAGGATACCATGTTCGTTTAGAAGTGATTTACGAGTCATGAGAATGCCCCCAACCAGGCGGAATAAATGAATGTTTATATGAGGAAAAAATACCAGCCACAATGATACCATGGGCGATCGCAAAATAAGTTTTCTAACAATTGGTCGCTAGTTTTCAGCGAAAGTACCGACAAATGTTTTCACATAAGACTGTCGGTTTTTTACCGACTCTTGTATTAAATGCACCAAACACTATTCTGACGTTGAGTTTCGATATGGATCCCTTATCCTATCAGATCTTCAAAATTGGTTTATCTGGGACCCTAAAAAAAACAAACGCCAAAAATAGCGATGTGATCTTCAATGTAAATCATCCAGTCTTGGGTCATATAGTCTTCACATTTTGGCTTGAAGTTTTTTATGATATATTACCATCGACGTGTCCATAGTCTCTGTGGAGTCTCTGTGAAATTTTGACGGTATCGATTTTCATCTTGTTAATATTTTTAAGAATTTATTTTTTACGGATTCGACTGTCAGCGATTCAAATGACCGCCATTTAATCAACTAAAGTAATACAATCGAACCCGGAAGTATGTTAACTGTCGATATGTATGTAATTATGTTTCATTGCTGGTTAAACTAATTTATACAGTTGGTGCGATTTAATGACAACCGCCATTATCAATGACAACACTAGCTGCAAAATGTATCTGTAATATGGGGAGGTCATTAGATATGTACTTGGCCTCGAAGTGAAAAACACGTGTCTGCAAAACGAGGACGTGTTTTATTTCAATAATTTAGAAAACTGGTTGACACCAGTCGTGCAGCCATAGCAGAGATACTTGCTTACCACCCAGCTGGCTCGAGTTGGATACTCTAAATTGGCTTAGAAACTTATTGCTATACCATCTTACAAACAGATTATAAAAAGTACAACATAAAATGAATATATGAAATCAATGCTAAACAGTTAACTCAACATATTTTAAGTAAAAATAATCTGCCCATGAACAAATTATAGAATTTAAATGTACTATAATATGTGTAGTACGCACCTACTACACAATTTTACACACATTCACAACCTTCGTTAATCTGATATAAAACATAAATTTATATAGACTGTGAGAGGTCATTTGGGTAATTTATTGCAAATAATTTTGATGCTGGCGATAACCTTTTTTAATAGATGTGGCTTAATTTGCACACAAATATTTGTCTGAATACTATATAGACATAGCCAAAGGGTAAATGACTTGCTGATTTTCTTTCTCTATGCACTATGTACTATTTAATTGCATTAGACAATAAAACAGTTAACGATACGAATGTTTGTGTCATATGGGAATTTATGGATACATAACTAAACACAAAAAAAAAAGATATAATCTTAAGACAGGAAATGACACAAAAGTCAACAAGATGATTTGAAACAAAAAAATTTCATCGTAATGTTGTGGAAAATTTGAAAATTAATTTAGTACATTCCAAAGTACTAAACTGGAACAGCATTTATTCTAAATTCTCAATGCCCTTAACCGTGCGCTTTTATAAATAAACTTAGAAAAATATTTCATATTTAAAAAAAATAAAATCGGCCTACACATTTTGTTGTGTCGTCGTTGAGGTATTTTACGACGTACTACGAGTGTGGTCTATTTTAAGATGGTGAGGAAGTTTAATATATCGTGGTATGGTGTTCACAAACCTAAAAAACCAAATGTTATCTTATATACATAATTCAATTTTTATGATAACATCATCCATGATGGGTGAGAAAATCACTAGTTTTGTAATAAAATAACTACTATACGATCGTCGTATGTTAAGTTCATGGCCTCGACCAGGAAAACCCTATTTCTATGATACGTTGGAAATACGAGGGTTAAATTATGCGATCTCTAGCTACATATTTACTATACGACCTTCATTTTTATGTGAACTGACACGTTCTACATTCGTTAAGATATTAAAATGTGATTTAGATTTCGAGATTTTACTGTCTCATATTTTTGATGATATAAAAGTGGCAATGTTCTTTAAATTTTAATATTATTTTGCAAACAAACAAGTTTAATATATTTATGTATTTGTAATTTGAAGTCGAGTTCTCGATATTGATATTCATAAATAATAATAAGATGGTTTTTACAGGCTTTAGTTGGCCCATACCGCATCAACATTCTGGCTCCTTCAAATTCGATCGCAAGCTTGTTCTTTACACCGAGATGCCATCATCGCCGATACCGACTACTGCGTCTGCCAAATGACGGCTGTCTTCTCAGAAATCGCTACACGATCAAGAAATCTTAATAACTGTCATCATTCTCAAACTGTTGAGACTTCCTTTGCATGTCACTAATCATCTCTCATACTCATCCGTCAGAGTCAAACTCTTACACTCCTATGTGACAACAGGTTTGATCAACACCTTGTACAATTAAAATGCTTGTCGGTATTTGCAAGATAATTTAAATTTAAAAATGAACGAAGGACATACAATGTACGATTGGTTGCGGCAAGACGTGCTTTTATATCCTCTTCTTAACAATTTTCATGAGTGAGAAGGGATCTCAGGTATCGCAAGCCTGTCACTCCTTCAAATCGTCTAAGACTTGTGATCATTTATTTTGTTTTAGACTTATTGATTTTGAGACCAACTAAACCCGAAATTGTACAAGTGGATCCAATAGTTTTTTTACTCCGTTGTCATTCAATCCACCAATTACACAGATATCATATGTATATGCCAGAACCGGCATATACATATGATATTCTTGAAATAAGAAACAATATTTTTAAAATAAGAAACAATATTCTTAAAATAAGAAATAATATTCTTGAAATAAGAAACAATATTCTTAAAATAAGAAACAATATTCTTAAAATAAGAAATAATATTCTTGAAACAAGAAACAATATTCTTAAAATAAGATATAATATTCTTAAAATTAGGAACAATAATCTTGAAATAATATTCTTAAGAAAAGGAATAACATTCTTGAAATTTGAAACAATATTCTTAAAATAAGAGATAATATTCTTAAAATAATAAACAATATTCTTAAAATAAGAAACAATATTCTTAAAATAAGAAATAATATTCTTGAAATGAGAAACAATATTCTTAAAATAAGAAACAATATTCTTAAAATAAGAAATAATGTTCTTAAAATAAGAAATAATATTCTTGGAATAAGAAACAATATTCTTAAAATAAGAAACAATATTCTTAAAATAAGAAACAATATTCTTAAAATAAGAAACAATATTCTTAAAATAAGAAATAATATTCTTGAAATAAGAAACAATATTCTTAAAATAAGAAACAATATTCTTAAAATAAGAAATAATATTCTTAAAAAGAAATAATATTCTTGAAATAAGAAACAATATTCTTAAAATAAGAAACAATATTCTTAAAATAAGAAACAATATTCTTAAAATAAGAAACAATATTCTTAAAATTAGGAACAATATTCTTGAAATAAGAAACAATATTCTTAAGAAAAGGAATAACATTCTTGAAATTTGAAACAATATTCTTAAAATAAGAGATAATATTCTTAAAATAAGAAATAATATTCTTAAAATAAGAAATAATATTCTTAAAATAAGAAACAATATTCTTAAAATAAGAAACAATATTCTTGAAATAAGAAACAATATTCTTAAGAAAAGGAATAACATTCTTGAAATTTGAAACCATATTTTTAAAATAAGAGATAATATTCTTAAAATAATAAACAATATTCTTAAAATAAGAAATAATATTCTTGAAATAAGAAACAATATTCTTAAAATAAGAAATAATATTCTTAAAATTAGGAACAATATTCTTGAAATAAGAAACAATATTCTTAAGAAAAGGAATAACATTTTTGAGATTTGAAACAATATTCTTAAAATAATAAACAATATTCTTAAAATAAGAAACAATATTCTTAAAATAAGAAACAATATTCTTAAAATTAGGAACAATATTCTTGAAATAAGAAACAATATTCTTAAAATAAGAAATAATATTCGTGAAATAAGAAACTATATTCTTAAAATAAGAAACAATATTCTTAAAATTAGGAACAATATTCTTGAAATAAGAAACAATATTCTTAAAAAAAGGAATAACATTCTTGAAATTTGAAACAATATTCTTAAAATAAGAAACAATATTCTTAAAATAAGAAATAATATTCTTAAAATAAGAAATAATATTCTTGAAATAAGAAACAATATTCTTAAAATAAGAAACAATATTCTTAAAATTAGGAACAATATTCTTGAAATAAGAAACAATATTCTTAAAAAAAGGAATAACATTCTTGAAATTTGAAACAATATTCTTAAAATAAGAAACAATATTCTTAAAATAAGAAATAATATTCTTAAAATAAGAAATAATATTCTTGAAATAAGAAACAATATTCTTAAAATAAGAAACAATATTCTTAAAAAGAAATAATATTCGTGAAATAAGAAACTATATTCTAAAAATAAGAAACAATATTCTTGAAATAAGAAATAATATTCTTGAAATGAGAAACAATATTCTTAAAATAAGAAACAATATTCTTAAAATTAGAAACAATATTCTTAAAATAAGAAACAATATTCATAAAATAAGAAACAATATTCTTAAAATAAGAAACAATATTCTTAAAATAAGAAACAATATTCTTAAAATAAGAAATAATATTCTTGAAATAAGAAACAATATTCTTAAAATAAGAAATAATATTCTTGAAATAAGAAACAATATTCTTAAAATAAGAAACAATATTCTTAAAATAAGAAACAATATTCTTAAAATAAGAAACGATTTTCTTAAAATACTAATCGTTTAAGATGTTGTCCTGAGATTAAAAATTCTAATATGAGATTAAAAAGTATCGGTAACAGAGCATCTCTTTGCCGTACACCAGAGCTAACTTTTTTTTTATTATTATTATTATTTCAACTGAGTTTAAGTCATCTAGAAATTTTTCTATCAGGTTTTAGAGTTTGCCGATATAGGAGCAATTTCATATATATAGATTGATCACATTCCCTATCTATGAACCAATACATTTGCCTGTATTTGATGTTCAATTCGTTCTTTTTCTTTTTGATGTGTTCTTTCCATTTAAGTTTGACATCTAGCGCCATCTCTAGATATTTTGCTGTATTTGCATAAAAGACTTGTTTAGAGTTGATTACGATTGGTATTCTGACAAAGCTCTAATTTCTTCATCCAGTTACTGACTGTTTTAAACGATGTTTGCAATTTTTCTGTACATTGCTCATAAAATTGCCAACATTTCTGTATTATCAGCAAAAGTAGGTATGGTTGTTTTTTTTTCATTAGTGATATGTCTTGTGTGTTAACCAGTGTATAATTTTTTACGTCTGTTGTTGTTTGCAGGTCTGAGTGCAGTGCCCTGCCACGCTGCTTCTTGTATATTTTCTATTGGTCTGTCAACTTTTTCTTCAACGTGCATGGATTTTCTTAATGAGACCGAATTGATATTTTCATTAATCAGTTCACGAGAAAGGTTTTATGTTGTAAAATCTTGGCGATATTTCATTGTTAATAATAGTTTCGCTTAATATCATGATAACAGGAAAGTGATCTTCATTGTTTTCCATTTATCTGTAGTTGTCAGACTTTCCTTTTGTTACATAGAAATCTATAAGATCAGGACTTCTGTTGGCCAGTAAGTGTGCTACCAGATTGAAAGTCGCATTTTAGTATTTGGTATTGTAATTCTGGAGCCCTAAAAAGTGTTTTTTTGCGTTTAAGTCACCGCCAATAATGAACCATCGTCCCAAGGAGTGAACAAGTTTATCTCCAATTTAGGAGCATAGGGTTCCACTATTCTGAACCATCTTACTCTATTTGGGGCTATTGCTTTTATTTCCGCCCATGATTTTCCCAGGTGTTTTGCCTTTTCTAGCATCGTTCTCTTCCATGTCATTGCTGGCCTTCCAACCTTTCTTTTTCCTTGTGGATTCCAGTCTAATGACATCCTCGTTATATCACTTGATGCCTTCCTCAGTGTGTGGCCAATCCATCTCCATTTTCGTCGCTTTATTTCGGTCTCAATGTCTGACTGACATGTTGTTATGTGCAGATTGATGTTACTAATCGTGTTAGGCCAGAGCACTTAAGTATTCGTCAAAGGCATTTGTTTACGAATACCTGTATGATTTTTCCTGTATGCTTCCATGTCTCACACCCATACAGTAGTACCGATTTCACACATGAGTTGAACATTCGTATATTGGTCTTGCGCGACAGGACATAAGTATTCCAGACTTTGTGTAACATGTTGATTGTATATCTGGCTTTATTTATACGTTTGTGTATGCCTTCTTCTGTTCCACCTGTTTTCGTTACTGTGTAACCAAGGTATACGAATGCATTTACATCTTCAATTTGTATATTGTTGATGTGTATCGGTGTGGTTATATTTGTTGAGTCTCTAGATCTGATAGCTGTTGCACTTTCTGCTGCATGTCGGAGTGTTTGTGTGTGAGCAAGCATATGTCGTCTGCATAGTCCAAATCATTGAGTTTACCAGGTAACCCCCATTGAATGCCATTAGGGGACTTGTTATCTAGTTTCCGCATTACACTGTCTAATACGATTAGGAACAGCATTGGTGAGATTACGCAACCTTGCCTTACTCCTCGAGTGTTGTAGTATGTTTCACTTTGTTTGCCTTTGTATTGAATTCGGTTCCCAGCATCCCGATACATTTCTTGTATGAGTTCAATTAATTTCTTTGGGATGCCCATTTCACAAAGTGTCTGCCATATTGCGTTCCTGTTTATCGTATCGAATGCGCGTTCGAAATCGACGAAGACCATATACAATGGTGAATTCCATTCATTGGATTACTCAGTGATGATATGGATTGTGTTGATGTGATCAGTGCAACTTCTTCCTGGTCTAAATCCAGCTTGTTCGTTTCTTAATTTTGCATTGATCGTAGGTGAGATTCTGTCAAGGATGATCATTGCGAGTATTTTTATGGTTGTGTTGAGGAGGGAGATACCTCGCCAGTTCCTACATTCTCTTAGGTCACCTTTCTTGGGTATCGTAATTATCAAGCCTTCTTTCCATTTCAGTGGGATTCTCCCAGGATTCCAGATTTCTTGGATTATTGGTGTTAATATGCTTGCAGTTGTAGATGAATCTCCTTTGAATATTTCGGCGGTTATATTGTCTGTTCCAGCGGAAACACTTGCCTTCAACCTTTAGTTCTTCATGGTGTTTTATATTATCTTTAATGGAAATGGCAGATTCTCTTCTGCTGTATGAAAAGCAAGGTAGAAAGTAGAAACTTTACCCACGTATTTTGCAATATGAAGAGCTATACAAAAAGGATTCAGAGATTAAATATATGTCAATTGTTTGCGTGTTTAGGAATATGCCTAGCTTAGGAATATGATGGATTAACCGATTTGCTATCCATATTACTATTCTCAGCGTTTGTAAATTAATTTTTGCTTTTATTCACTTTCGAAACCTCCGATGACAGTATTTTCAATTGGTTAAATATGATTTTAGTTATTTCAGCTTGTCAAGTTTTTTATTTAAGCTTCTACGATTTCCGTTGGTTCTTGATTTTTAGCTACTTCTGCATATGATGCTTTACCCCTTAGATTGTATTATCCCTTAATATTTTGTTAGTTTGTTGTACCCTGGTTTCTTTGTTTTTGCTGAGAATTTTTTGTACGGTTTCTAATTTTTTGCAATTCCTTAGCTACTTCACAACTATAGTAAATTGCGGAGTGTTGTCCTCGTGAAAACTCCACATGCTCGTAAAATACTTAACAGCACATTTGACACATCTTGTGTTACGCCCGCAATATTTCTGGGTATGATTATAACTTTGATATTTTCTGTATTGGACTATCTTCTTCATTGTCTTTATTCTGACTATCATGTTTTGAATTGCGCGAATATTATATATCTTTTGGATGTTTTCTTTATTGCCAAACGTAAGCATACAGAGCGGTAGTCCCCTTCTTACCATGTCTCTATCGCTTTCAGTTCTGCATTTTTTGATAATATTGACAGCATTCTGAATATCTAAACCTTTATGTTGTAACTAAGCTACTATGTCATTGCTTTCACAGGTATGGTATAATCCTCTAGCCATAGCCTTAATTGGTCTAGCTTGCTTATCTTCATAAGTATCCCACTGAAACTTGCCAGCGTTAAGCTTCATTTCATTGTGTTCGATATGTTTCGTCTGGTGCATTTACCTTCCAGACATCGTTGTATGAGAGCTAACTGCAAATATTTAAAAAATATTTAGAATCATCCTTAGCTTCCATTTCCTTCGCCTGAGGTATGAATCTTTATGTAAGAACGTAATTTGAATATTGTGCAAAGAGCTGAGCCGCGAGTTTTCGCATTTTGAGTAATCGATTCTTTAAGATACGGTATATCACGGCAACTTACCCTAGACGAAGTAGCCTTATGATAGGGCATATATATCAAGAGCTTTATGATATCAAGAGCTCGAAATTAATGCAAGCAACTCCAAGAAAAAAATTTCTTTTTGGTCTCTGCACCAGTGTGAATTCCTCGAAGGATGGTCCCTTTATGCACATCACACTGCACAGTGAGTGAAAACCGAATTAGCAATGATAATGTTGAAAGATTTTGATAAGAAAAAGATTTCCGCAATTTAGGTATTGATGTGGATTCCTAACTGTGCCAGAAAACAAGGCATTTTCTTAACAGTTGACTTCGACTTCTTATGGCGAATCAGGACTAAGTAAGGGTATATCAATCAAACGGAGGAAAACAGCCTTGATCTTGATTTTTTTGTTCGAGCAGCAGTTTCTCAAAAATCTTAGAGAGTACTGGAAGCGCAGGGAAATTAGCTTATATGTTTTTATCTTTAGGCTTGTTTAGTTTCGGTATCATAATTATGTCAGCTACTTTTCATTGCTGAGTTACACGTTTCAGTCGAAACGTTTGAGTTGGTGTCCTGAAGACTTTAAACTTGTGTTCATAATTATCATTCCGAATCGTTAGATCCAGGAAATTAATACCATTGTTCTCTTCTGTTTCCAAGTTTACGATGCTCTTATAAATATTGGTAACGTAATCGTGAAATTGTATACTACATACCTATGCTAGTATACCACACTGTTCCTGTAAGGGTTACTGCAATATTTTTTGAAATCTCTAAGTAATTTAGGAAAATATTGGCCCAAGTTCCCAACAAAGGGCTGTCCCTAGGCAGTTCTTGATGTTCATAGAATATGTTCAGATGATTAAAGTAATTTTGTCTAATTATCATCTTTAAGAGACTTCTTAATTCCTTCGCATTTTGCTTTGTGGTGGTGCTCAGGTTCTCTACTTTATTTTTTTCTGATTTTCACTAACCTTTGGAGTGCTACTAATTTATATATTTAAAATATGTAAGCAATGAAACGAGAGCAATATATGTAGTTCAAAATCTTAAATGTTAACTTTAAAATTTCGACAAATTTCTCTTATCATAATAAATACGGTAAAACACTTATAATATATACAATATACCGCATATATTCGAATAACGAAGCTTCAAATATATTGCTTAAAAGAAACCTAATAATAAATCTAGGCATTGAATAATCCGCAACCTCTTCTTATCTCATTTTGTTTACGAGTTTCTCTATATACTGTGTGTGTATAATATAAAAATAAATCTACATTTGTATATATTATACAGCTTTGAAGAATCAAGATTAGCTCTCTTATGTTATATATTATATACAATGTACATAGATATATCGTTTTGCAATATATAGTGCCGCTAATTAACATTTTCGAAAATGACAAAAAAAAAAAAAATAGCTGATATATAGGGAAAAATTCAATTGGATTTATGTTACGAGCCTACATAATTTAGAAAAAAAATAAAAACATGATGACATGACAAAAAAGCGCACATACACAAACACGAAGAAAATAAACGACATCTAATTCTTACTTTATAAACATATATAAAGTTTTCCAAGTTTTGCAACTCGATTTTTTTTTTTCAGTGCCTTATAGTACACAATTCAACATTACATTATTTCTTCTCTACCTTCATTTCCGGGTGATATTTTATGTTTAATTCTTATGATTTTTTTTTTATTTTATTTGCTTCGCGTCTTTTCTTTTCCCATTTTTTTTTTTTTTTTTTTTTTGCTTATTTATTTCAATTTTGAATTAAAAAAAAAACTACAAAAACTAATATCGCGATTTCAATGAAATAAAAGACAATGACCGCATTGTTAATATATATAAAGCTCGCGATACACCACCACTACGACACTACACATCGATCGCAAACTAATGACGAAATTAAATGAGTATCCGAGTCATAATATTTATGCCGAATCATTTCTCTCAATTGAATAGTATGATGATGTATCATCGAAACAAATTAAAAATGTTAATATATTTATTACGTATTCGTCATTAAACGTGTATGTATGAGATTGTACGATCGAATCGCACGGATTAATCATCTTATATACTTTATAAAATAAACCACACGTTGTTATAAATTTTTTTATATTTTTGGCACTTATGATTGTATGTATATGAACATTCAGTTTGCGATTCCGTAAAGATAAAAGAAATGTTAAAGCTTATCTGTCATCGATTATAAATTGGTTTAATTGCTGCTGATGGCATATGCTGCAGAATTTTTTTAAAGTAACTGTTTTTTGTTGACATTTAGCTTGTGTGGTCCATCAATTATGATCACGATAAGAAGAAATAAAATACCAATGACCTGGAGTAACAATGTAAGATTGAAGATCATCTACTAATTTAATTATAAAAGTTTTTTTTATGGTGATATCGAAATTGATCGTAATTTTTATTTCGTCATTGATATTTTTAAGGCGTGTGCAGCATTATATTTAAACCGCAAAATGATCAAATATTTATTTTGAGAAAAAAATGTCAGACGTTTATTTTCAAATATGTAATTGAATTTAAGTATACGGGGGGTGTATAATATATTCCAAAAGCTTTTAGCACCAGACATACTTTCAATCGTTTATTTAGTTACATCATTGATATATCGTGGGTGATTTTAAGAAAACAAGTTCATACCTGTTGAATTAATTTAATAAAGAAATTTTTTTTTATTGTTTATCGATCAAGTTATATATCGTTGGAAGTTGGAGGCCTTTGGAAGAATTTTTATACTTAATATATCAACACCAATATGGACTGTGGGAAACTAGGATAGAGTTTGTATCACCCTGTTCTTGGACCCCGAACCATGAAGTACTAACTACTAACTTGCAAGTGAAATATTTACTGTTATTTGGTTATTTACAGTTAGGGACCAACAAATGGTAGAAAACAATTTCTAAGTTTTGCGGGTTTGACATTTTCAACAAAATAGTTTTGTGGAATAAAATATATAGAACGTTAAGACAATAATAAAGAAAACAAAAAACGATTTTAAAAATGGCGGCTTTGCAATTATATAATCAAATTTAACCATCCCGCAGCAAAAACTCCAATTAAATCATAGTTCTCTTAAAATTGTTCCATATTCGTTTTTGAGAAATGAACTTTGGATATCATTGACCTAAATGCACAAAGGTCATTGTGATTAATGCCTAATTTATATTATGAAGTATATGCTGAAGCATATGGACAGCTAATGGACAGCTATGGCAGCCAAACGGTCGAGATAGCTATGGAAACATGGTGAATTTCTGGCGTAGTAGGCACCTAGTTGACGAACGACAGCAGCATAATAAAATCCAGGAAGCGTCTGTCTTACAATGAGCAGCTTCTCGATCTGCGTCTGCACCGAATCGGTCGGCAGTATTTAAAGTCTGGCCGTAGACTGAAAAGGCCATTATGGGAAGGACACCCTTAAAATAAACCAGCAATGAATAAAACATCAGGAAATAATACCCCAGGTGGCAGTCCTGCACTGCAGAAAAATCCACCCTCTACGGAGGTTGACCTCATGGATTCTGGGGAAGGTCAATCATTGCAAAACAAGCATGACACCATTGGCTCAGACAATTTCATGAGCGGGAGTACTAGTGACAACCCATTCAGAATGGGCAAGCTAATGATGAGGAGATCTCATCATTAGCTTGCCCATTCTGAATGGGCCACGAAGTATTTCTGTGGAAAATTTAGCAAAAAGTAATGATCCTCGGCAGATGAGTTACAGTAGTTCTCAACAAATATCTGGGAGTGATTTAAATGATAAATTAATCCAAACATTACAAGCTGAATTAAAGGAAGCACGAAATGACATCCAAAAATTAAAACTGATGATAGAACAGAGTCAGCCACAAAAAAAATGATTATACTATACCTGATTCGAGTGAAGAAGAAGACATAATAGCACAAGAAACAGCATGACTACTACCAAAATCCAAAAAAAGGTAGCGTTCATCAGAAAAAGGTAATCAAGCAGGTACTGCATCAGACAAAACGGATAACCATCTAAATCCAAAAACAAAATCCCAGCCTGAAAAAAATAACACACCAGGAAAGCATACAACTTTTTAAAAACTAAAGAACCTAAAAAAGCAAACAAAATCCTCCCCCCGTAATACTTAGCAATGTGACAAACTATTCAGACATTAACAAGTCATTACTGGATAATAGCATCAATTTTCAAGCTAGAATGATGAACAACAATCAACTGAAAATAAATGTAGACACCGAGACAGATTATAGAAATCTAACAGAATATTTAAACGGTTCGCATCAACAGTGGCATTCATATGAAAATAAGCAGACGCGACCGATTAGGGTTATGGTTAGAAATTTACACCAATCATGCAACCCAGAAGTGAAGTGTGCGAAAGGGGTTTTAAAATCCTTGATGTCGTCAGTAAAATTAAAAAGTCTAAGAAAGGAGATGACGAAATAAGAATTCCTCTTCCATTATTCATGCTAACCTTCGATAACAAACAAGATATAAGAAAAATTTACGAAATAAAACATATGTGCCATATGGGAGTAAAGATCGAGGCGGTTAGAAGTAATCGTATAATGTCGCAATGTAAACGTTGTCAGCGATATGGCCACACTCAAAAGTTCTGCCAACACGAACCTAGATGTGTTAAATGTGCTGAGAAACATTTAACTATTGCTTGTGAGAAACCCAGGACCACCGCGGCAAAATGTTCCAACTGTGCACAGGCCCACCCTGCAAGCTACCGAGGATGTCTGGTAGCGAAAGAACTCCAAAAAAGAAGAAATAATCAAAATAAACCAATGAGTTTACAAAAGAGTCAACCAACAGAATCCTTTAGTCATCATGTCAGAGGTGGTATATCTTATGCACAGGTGGCTGCGACAGGAAAGGTCAGCTCAGGACCAGTGTTGAGCCCAACACATTCGAATACTCTGATGGAAATGATGCAGAATGTTTCGAATGCCATAAGCAACCTTTCTGAAAGGCTACAAAGATTGGAGCAGGGTAATTCTGCTTTATTATTCTAATTATTTCTCCCAAAATGATGTACCAAGAAAAATTGAGAATTGCTACATGGAATGCTAACGATATTAAAAATAAAAAAACATGGACTTGAAGCCTTTTTAAAAATGCAAAATATCGATGTGTGTCTGATATCTGAGACCCACTCAACAAGACAATCTTACTTAAAAATTCAGGGTTACCAACTTTACGAAACAATTCATCCGGATAACCAAGCAAGAGGTGGAACCGCTGTTATAATAAAAAATTATATTAAACACCATGAATGCTAGCATTATCAATCATCTGAAACCCAGCTTAACGTAGTAGAAATTACATCTACCAAGCAACGCCTTCAGATAGGAGCGGTATATTTTCCACCTAGATACAACCTGAAGAAATCAAACTACTTGAATATCCTACAACATTTCAATGGTAGATTTATATTAGGAGGTGATTTTAATGCAAAACATGTTGACTTTGGATCTAGGCTTACAACAACCAAAGGTAACGAACTAAAAAATGCAATAAATGAAATGGGATGTAACATACATTCCACTGGCAAGCCGACATATTGGCCTACGGACGCAGTTAAAACTCCTGATCTACTGAATTCCTTTATATCAAAACAACTTTCATCAAATTTTATTGAAGTAGATGATAATTCAGATATGGTCTCTGATCGTTCTGCAGTGATACTTACCATAAGCGACACGATAATTAGGAAGGAAACAAGACCAACTCTTGTCAATAAAACAACTGACTGGGTTAGCTTCAGATCTGAATTAGAAAGCAATATTAACCTACAAACACGATTAAAAACGGTAACGGAGCTAGAGGAAGAGGTTGAAAAATTCACAAATATCATTCAATTAGCCGCGTGGAATAACACTAAAGAAACAGCATCCAAAACTACTGGTAAAAGCTATACCAGATAAATTAGGAACCTGGTCTTAGAAAAAAGGAAAGTTAGGAAAAAATGGGAACAAACGAGGAGTCCATCTGACAAGACGATCCTAAATAAAAAATCACAGCAGCTTAAGCGAGAAATTCAGAAGTTAAATGAAAAATCGTTTTCTTCGTTTCTTGGAAAGTTGACGGCTGATAAAAATACAGACTACTCATTATGGAAGGCAACCAAAAGAATGAAAACCCCAATCATGCAGATCCCTCCTATTAAGCGAAGTGATGGCTCGTAGGCCAGGGATAACAAATCAAAAGCTGGAGTGTTTGCTGATCACCTGGCTGGTATTTTCCAACCAAATGAGACCGAATCGGATAATATAATCGAAAATGGAAGCAACGACTATGGGGGCAGAATCCCTCTAATAACCCAGAAAGAAGTTAATAGGGAAATAGAATTCAATCTCAAGACCGGAAAGGCTCCTGGATTTCAAAGAAAGCTATTGTTCAACTAACCCATTTGTTTAATGCTGTTATTAGATTAAGGCATGTTCCTTCCGCCTGGAAAGTTGCAGAAGTTATTATGCTACCGAAACCAGGTAAACCGCCAAATAAAGCTCTATCATATCGTCCGATATCCCTGCTTCCTATCATCTCAAAGCTAATGGAGAGACTTCTGAGAAGAATGACACCAATAACAGAAAGTAGAAACCTAATACCGGATCACCAATTTGGATTCAGATGTAAACATTCAACATTGACCAGGTTCACAGAATTACAGACATTATAGAAAAGGCATTAGAAGATAAACAAATTTGTTCTATCTTATTTCTGGACGTGGCAGCAGCTTTCGATAAGGTATGACATAAGAGATTAATACATAAACTAAAAGTTATGCTTCCGGGACCATATGTTGACCTTCTGGAGTCGTACTTATCTGAAAGAGAGAGATGAGGGCATGAGTCCCACAAGGCAGTGTTCTGGGTCCACTCCTATATCTACTTTATACAAGTGATATACCACAGTCCGATCATGTAAGCATAGCAACGTTTGCTGACGACACCGCTATACTAGCAACAGCGAAAACTGTCGAAGAGGCGGCGAATAAACTTCAATATGCAAGTGAAGAAATTCACCAGTGGACCAAGCGATGGAAAATCAAACTTAATGAATTAAAATACGCGCATGTCAATTTTACGATGACATGGTGCCATACGAGAACTCCGCCAAATACTTGGGTATGACACTGGACGTTAAGCTCAAATGGAAAGAGCATGTGAAGAAGAAAAGAAATGAGCTTGATCATAAATATAGACAATTGTACTGGCTAATTGGACGAAGGTCAAAATTAAGCACAGACAACAAAATATTGATTTACAATCAAACCCTAAAACCGGTCTGGCTTAATGGTATTCAGCTTTGGGGCTGTACTAAAAATGCTAACATCAAACCTATACAAAAATTCCTGAATAAGGTACTTCGGAGTATAGTCAATGCACCCTGGTACATTCGTAATAAGGATTTGCATCGAGATTTGGGGATACCGGATGTAAAACATGAAATAAAAAGATTTGCAACGAAGCATGAATCGAAGCTATTGCACCATGTTAATGCGGAAGCCTCTCGGCTACTGGATAATTAACTCTTGGTTAGAAGACTAAAGAGAACCAAACCCTTCGAGCTCGTCAGTATGTGAACAGCTACCTATTAACGAACAGGCATTGGAGCATCATTGGATCAACAGTGACCTCATTTTAGTTTAGTTTTAAAGAATTCAGATGTAAATTGATGGTTAGTCTGAAAAGACTAGTTTCAATATAAAAATAAAATAAAAATATAAATAAAAATAAAAATAAAAAAAAAATATGACCTCTTTGCTGACAAAATATAATTACATATACTTATATTTTTTTCACAGTGAAAAAAAAACTGGTTCAGCTATAAGATTTGGCTACTATCTGATTCAGATGGTCTAATCTTTGCTCACTTAAATAAAATTAATGGTTTGCAATGTAAGGTAAATAGTAGTTCAATAAACTTTAAGTCTATTGCAATTTCAGTTACAAAAGTAAAACGGCTATAAACTAAATGAAATTGTAACTAATCTTATCTAATATAAAAATGGTATTGCACATGTCAATATATCAAACGATCTTTGAAAAACGATTTAAAACTTATCTGCTCGACTATATATTGATTCAATGTTTTGGGAACCGCTCAGAACTGGACATTTTAAAACTGGATATTTCAAAATAGGATTTGACAAAACAAAATAAGGTACAAAACTGGATATTTCAAAATTAAATCAATACGAGATAAGGTACAAAACGAGATATGGTACAAAACTGGATAATTCAAAACTGGATATTTCAAAACGAGATAAGGTACAAAACGAGATACGGTACAACACAGGATATTTCAAAATAGGATATTTCGACATGTGATTTAAACTTAAAATGATTTTTTAGGAAAGTTCTGGAATATGGTCAATTAGGGAGGAACTCGGCGAGTTCTTAACCGATTTTGATGAAATTCGATACGTAGGAAGAAAATGGGATTTTAAAATGATTTTTTGGGAAAGTTCTGGAATATGGCCAGTTAGGAAGGTACTCGGCGAGTTCTTAACCTATTATGATGAAATTCGATACGTAGGATGAAAATAGAATTTTAAAATGATTTTTTCCAGTCAATGATTATTTAATAAGATGAGAAAAGCAGCAATTAAAAAAAAACATTAGGTGAAGGAACATTCTGTTTCTCTGCTTAAAATTATTCAAGTATAAAACCTTACTGGCCATTTTCCAGAGGTTTTCCCAAAAAAGGTTTTAAAATCAAATTTAATTATACAATTAAAGAAAAAAAAACATTAAGTGAAGGAAAATTCTATTTCTCTCCTTAGAAATATTCAAGTAAGAAACCTTACTGGACTCATTTCAAAACTCACCGAGTTCCTTCCTAATTTACCATATTCCATAACTTTCCTAAAAAATCATTTTAAGTTTAAATCACATGTCGAAATATCCTGTTTTGAAATATCCAGTTTTGTACCATATCTCGTTTTGAACCTTATCTAGTTTTGAAATATCCAGTTTTGAATTATCCAGTTTTGTACCATATCTCATTTTGTACCTTATCTCGTTTTGAATTATCCTATTTTGAAATATCCAGTTTTGTACCATATATCGTTTTGAACCTTATCTCGTTTTAAAATATCTAGTTTTGAATTATCTTGTTTTGTCAAATCCAGTTGTAAAATATCCAATTTCGACCGGTACCCAAATGTTTTAACTTAATAGTTTTAGTGTTATTACCACAAATGCAAATCCACATTGAAAATCGAGAAAAACAAGGTTATTAACACATAACAAATTTGTAATGGATATATTTCAGACAAAAATGGCTGGTTGATCGAATATTTTGTGGTACCCATGAACGATTGATTTTTTATCGTTAAAAATTAAAGCCATGACCCACAAATTTACATTAAACAAAAAAAAATTCAATATTAACGTATTTGCAAATCCAAAGTAAAACTATTCCAACAAGTAATTTGCACATTTAAATTCAAGTGCATAACGTAATTGAATTTCCTTTTTCATACCCTGCGACCATCATCATAACGTACATAACGTTTTGCCGTTATAAAATCGTACACCTGTAAAGTGTCCAGTATTTTTGTATCAATTTATCACACATACGAAGGGATAATTACCTGAAAATAAAAGAAAAAAAAATTATTAGAATTGACCTAATTATTAAAATTGCAGTTAATAAATTTTATCGAAATCGACATAGTATGTGGTGATATGCAGCAGCGGAACTAATCGATATGTATATTAGATAACAGTAATTGATAATATTATATACTTTCGTTTTTTGCCGCTATCTCATCATGACTGGTCTACAGATAAGCAGCCTTATGATATTTTTTTTATATATATACATCTAACACATACATAACAAATTTACTATCAACCCAAAGAACCGTATAATCTCTATTAATTGTGTTTGTACTACATTCTCGTTTTTATTGGTGGATTTGTAAAGTACTTCTACTTTATATCAAATGAGGTCAATGTGATTTTCATTTTTCAATAACAACTTTTCAATTATCATACGATGCACAATTTTCATTTTTTTTAATACATTTTATGTTGTATAATAAAGCGAGCGCAGACCACGATGAGAAAAGCAAACGCGAAAAATGAACGAACTAAGATGATACTTATGAAAAAAAATCCAGTGTTAAAAATATCTGCATGTATTAAGAATAAGACAATATGTACTCACTTATTATAATATGCATACTTATAAGAGATTTGAGTTTTGAATTGATTTTTATACGCGATCGCAACAAACTTAATTTTGTGTAGGATACTTTAAATAACAAACGGAAGTTATAGTCAGAAATATTTATAAATACAAAAATATATATACTTGCATATTTAAATTAAAATTTAGTGAAAGTTTTTACATTTAAACCCTAGACATGTGAAGTTAGTCCAGAGTGCCCATAGATATATTTTTAAAAAGATATTGTTATATCGCTGACAGGCTAGGGATAAGCTTAGCGCGATTAATCATGTTTTTTAGATTAGCTGTAGTGAGTCTGCTTCGAGATTAACAAAACGTGCTATATTTGCAGTTTACTGATTAATCGCGCTTAGTAAAATAATCTCTTAATATTTAAAGGTTTATATTGTTAAAAAGCAATCAGTGACAATCGAATTGATACTATCTAACAATGATTTCACAAATCTTTGTTTTTAACATAACTGTGTTTTGTCGATTTAACGGTTGTTTATTTTGATGTTTGTGTTTAATAAACTTTTTATCTAATTGATGTGACTTACAAGTGTGGCATGGATCGAAATGCATATCAATTGGATTTTCGTGTTATTTAGTGACGTATTTTGTCGGATTAATGGTTGTTTCTTTTGTTTTTAGTGTTAAATCAATTTTTTTCGATTTTATATTAAATTTTTGAATTGTGTGTGGATTAAAGTGTATATAAATTATTTTTGTCAGTTCAACAGTTATTTCATTTGATTTTGATGTTGGATATTTTTTTCGAATCTGCAATTTATATATATTTAACAATTTTAGAATTTTGTGATATGACGCATTTGTCATAAAACGGTTAATTCAATTAGTTTGTAATGTTTAATCAATTTTTTTGAAATCTAATTTGGGATGATACTTTATGGAACTAATGTTTGACCTTGTGCACAGTATATAAATTATTGTCTTACATAATATTTGCTTTGCGATATCTGGGAATATCTGTAAAATATGTGCGTTTATGTAAAATCGCAGTAATGAAGTCAGAATGTTTTGTCAAAGTTGAGAACAAGTTATCAGGATTTTTTGCTATTAGCTCTAATGTTCGGTAAGAATATGATCTGCCCTAATATTCCTTAAACTCATGTTAGAATTTATCTTTCGTAAAGGCGAAAGACCTCAGGACAACATCTTGTACGACTAGTCCAACCAAGTTCTGGCTTATGCAGATGATATTTGTGTAATTATATGAAAACAGTGTTAAATATCTACTCGATCCATACGATTCTCGGCTTCAGTTGTTCTCAAAATCAAACAGTCCAAAACAAAATATATGATAACTGGTTTTAGAGACGCCATATTCGAGAACCCAAGAAAGTGTTAATAGTTGCTTTTCAATCGACCACCACAACTACTTATAGGTGAGTATTTGCCAAATTTTAATTACTCGTAGCTGCTCTTACTCTTTTGCATGAGCAGTTTCGAGAAGTTAATATTTAGCAAAGACATGCACCAAGTACTTGCAGTGGCCGATTGGCTTTCTAATCGATTAATTTAGGGGAATTCTTAGATGTCAAAAACAAATTTGCTCGAAATTGCCTAGCACAAAATTAGTATACTATGTATAAAAAATTTTTTAGGCAAAAATAGCGTCAATACTGATTGATTTGATACATGTTAAATTTTCTAAATTACTAACCAAAATTGTGGACATTGTTGTCTGATTTGAATGAAAATCAATATTTATTAGTTTTTTGGGTGTGACATGAGTTGAACTATATGTAACCAAAAAAAATAAGTAAAATTATATTCGAATAGTTCGGTGTTTGCTAGGAGAACCGTCAAGCGAATTTTTAGTCGGAAAAAGCGTGAATGGTGGAAGGTTGAAGTCTTAAGAATACAATAACTCAGCAATGAGTACAGTTCTCGTAACATCTTAGGAGTAACCGAACTGCACCATACCTTCAAATCTAGGTCTTTCGTTATTCGGGACCAGGATTGAAAATTCTTGGAAGATTTCGTCCGAGTCGGCCAGTCATTGATCAAGTATTTTCGCTGAGGATGATTCATTCTAAATATTACGAAACATCTCATGATGTACATCACACGTTCTTGGATTTTCAACAAGCCTATGACTCAATCCATCGGGATAGTTTATCGCTTTGCGATGCTTAGAAATACCTGACAAATATTTGCGTTTATATAAAATGACAGTAAAGCATTCACAATGCTGCCTCCAAATTGAGAACAAGCTATTAAGAATTTTTACAATTAGCTCTGGGATACGGCAAGGAAATGCTCTGATCCCGAATACTCTTCCCGGATACCCCGGGTCCATTGTCACTCATTACAATTGTGTGGAAGGGGATATTAATGCGTGTCTTTTCGGTTCTAACCGTGCTTTTACTAAATAAATTGCAAGTGACAACAAAATTGTACAAGGTCATGATCAGACCGGTTGTCATGTGTGGGAGCAAGAGTTGGACCCTGACGAATGAGTATGAGAATTGGTAAAAGAAATTCGATAGAAGAATCATGCGCCTGATATATAGCCCCAAACGCGACGATGACGACCTTATCGAGATTTATTCAACCACAAGATCAGCAATTTAATGAAAATTCCTGAACTCGTTCGTGAGAAACTGGAAAATATTCTGAAATTATCCGTGACAACTTGCTTTTAGGGAGTTCCAAGCATTGATTTTTTGGAAGGTACCAATGCTTTCAAAATACTGTAAATAAAAAAAAATTCTCATTTATTTTTGCGTTTTAGACATAAAGCGCAGCCCAATTGCCCAGATATGGTGAACACAATTTAAAAAATTTATTAAGAAAACGATATCGTTTCTCGGCAAATTTGATGACGGCAAAAATAGTTTAAACAAAAATTCGAACGAGATAAGATATAGAATAATCTTACAATGATATGAATGGAATGCGATCTGGAGCTCAAGAAAAATATTTACAATACTATCGTGTGAAGTGTAAATAATTCTTTGTTTGACTATCTCAACGAGTCGCGTATATAACGTAGTATTATTTTTATTATTACTTTATAATACAATTTCTTACAAGGAAGACAAATCAATGAAAGCAACATCTTCTTTGTAATAACTGATAAAGTAGATTTTTGTTTATCTTATATATTTATACGCTTATTTTTTTTATTTTTTGTTCACTTCCTACACACAATATTTGCATGCAAGTTATTTGAGTTCAACGCGGTTGATCACCTAGTAAAACAGTACACCGAAAATTATTGAAATTTAAGAACTGTACAGAATAAATTGAAACTGCCGATATTGTAGAAGTCATCTAATATTATTTCTTTTGTCTGACGGCAACATTTCATTTAAAAGTTAAGTAAATAATTAAAAGAAAGACAATATAATTTTAACTTGACTTTGATTATCAGTTTTTCTTTTTTTTATTTCCTATCTCAATAGAAAAATTACAAAAAACTCAAAAAAACCAGAGCGAACTGATAATGAAATGAAACCAAAATATTTTCTTATCAAGATTCATATTATTGTGACGATGAACTTCAATTATATAAGGTTAAGTATGACGACAACATTATTAGATCTAACGATACTAATATTGTCTTTGACGATCATTATTCGTTTTTTTAAAGAATTAGTTTTGGTGTGTGAAATTGGACACAAGTGATCACAGGAAAACAAACCTTTACATTTCAACTGTCCTATAGGAGGTATTGAAAACTTCGGTTGTCGGTGATGCCGGTAAAAATTATTCCCAAAAATGTTTGGTTTTATTGGTATCGTCTTGATGTAGAGCAACAGAATAAAGCCTATAAAGAAGAGCGAATACGTTTCACAATCGCACGGAACAACCAAGCGGTCGTTGCTAGGAGAACCGCAAAGCGAATTTGTAGACGGAAAAAGTATGAATGGTGGAAGGTTTAATTTTAAAGAGTACAAAACTCAGCAATGAACACAGTTCTTTTAACTTCTTTAAAGGACTGACCCATACCCTTAGACCTAGATGTATCGCCATTCGGGACCAGAATGGAAACCTGGCATTTGATACACGCTCAACATGTAGACTGCAAAGATGTCCATAAAATAGACTGCAAAGATGTCCATAGAGGCCTCATTCTACGAGGAGAGTGTAAAACGAAACCATTCCGCTGTGGTTGATTGCAATAATTCCAAGCTCTTGATATTCGGAGAGGATACTTTTACTGCTTGTTTTTTGCTTTACAAATTACTGCCTTACATACTGGAGAGAATCCACTCCCCTGGCGGAGGAAATTGTAGATGACTACCAAGGAGCACTTCGTCCGAATCGATCAATCACTGATCAACTTTTTGGCTGAAGATGATCTTTCTAAATATTAACAACTCGTAACGTACATCATCCACTTGTACGATTCTCAGCTTCCGTTAGTCCCAAAATCAATGGGTCCAAAACAAAATATATGATCACTGGTTTTAGAGACCAAGACGCAATGGATTTTAGTAGTGGTGACCACACATTTGAAGGAGTGACAAGTTTCCGTTATCTTGGATCCCTTGATGTGCAACTTGTATTTAAAACGCCAGCACACTCAATTACACGCATAAAACAGTAGTATAATTTTCATATTCGTCTGATGGAAAAAATAAGTGTACTCGACCAGAGAGAGAAAAAATCATATGAAATCGACATAATTTTGCTGAAGCATTTGCGTATAAGTTAAAACGAAAATAATAAACTCCTAAAATGGAATTCAAACGCACCAGTGTTAGTGCACTATATTTAGCTGGAAAGCCACAAATTCAAATTGTTCGAGAGCTAAGCCATCTCAATGAACATTGCCAGACGCAAAGGAAGTGGCCGTAAACTAACAGCAACATTAAAAGAAATTATTCGAAAGGTTAAGGCTCGAATTGAAGGAACTCCCCGCCGTAGTGGAAAAGAATTGGCTGCTGAACTGAACATATTCTGAAAAAAGAGCTTGGATTGAACCCTTTAAAATTCCAAAAGGTACACGATCTTAATCCCGAATAGAAAAAAATAGACTGGATAGAGCAAAGGGATTGCTTCGATTGCACGCAAGTGGCCTGATCCCTAATATCATCATCTCTGGTGAGGCTTCAATCCAAATGGAGTAAAATGTAAACAAACATAATGACCGAGTTTACTTGCCAAAAAGGTCATATGGAAATGTACACGTCCGGATGGCCACTAGCAATGATGATGACGTTTGGGCCGTTACTGCCGATGGACGATCTCCACTCGTTTTTTAACCGTGGCGTAAAGATAAACGCAACTATTTAACGCATATCTATTTTAGAAGATGTGTTTATATGTCTTTGGCACTTCGGATACAGAGCCTGAAAATTCCAGCATGATTAGGATTTTTTTAAAGCAGGCGTCAACCAAGAATGGTTGAAAAACAGCATTCTGCACTTTATTACTTCAACACAATGGCTGGCGAATTCTCCAGCCATTTTTTTTTATTTCCGCCTGGCACGTATAAGTCATAATAAATTCCACGTATAAATTCCTGATAAATTCAGGATTTCTTGAGAAATTCAGTTATTTTATTACCATGTTTTGATCAAATATTACACATTTTGAGCAGTTTTCTTACTAAAATCAGTAAATGCAAATCATCGTCTACATCTGGACTTCATCGTCACCTGGAGTGGATCCATAACGCGAAGAGAAAGGAGCATAAACATGCACAATACCAGCCAACACCCAAGTGATAACAAATTCTTCACAACTTTTTCGATAGTTCTCCAGTTACCTCTTGTGGAATGCTTGAACAAATCGTAGAAAATCTTTGGAATTCCGTCTTCCAAAATGTCACAAAGCTTTTCTGCGGCAAGCGTGCGAAACCGACGTTACATAAATGTTTGTATCTATTATGAAGATGGAGAATCTAACAGCCGTGGGCTCATGAACATTCAGAGATCATGCTCCTTTCAAAAAGTATGAGCTATTAAATTCAAAACTTTACGACTTCGAGGCTACCACAATCCAGCTACTAAGTCACCTTCCGTCGTTGATGTGGAAAATGATTCCAATGACGAAGACGACGATATTGTAATCGTTTCTGACAAAACTGTCAATATAAAGTCCGCATTTGAAATTGTAAGCAAGGTCCGTAAGTTTGTTTTGAAATTCAAGAACTCGTCGGTACGAAATGCTATCATGCAGATTTATGTTAAAGAAGTTGTTGAGATAGAGCCTTACCTGCTATTGAATGGCAAGAAACGATGAAATAGCCTAGTATCGATGCTAGACAAGTACAGTCGCAACAGTCCATGTTTATGGGCACTTCTGACGCGGAAGAAAAACATTGTGAGGATATTATTAATGGTCTAAAACCTAAACGTGTTGCTGTTGAAGCTATCATCTCAGCAAAATGAGCGTAACTATCGTGGAATTTTTATTATTTTTTTGATATCTCGACGGCCTCAATTGACAAACAATAAAACAAATTGGATACTAGTGATAATGTCAATCTTTAAGTACTAATTAAGAATTCGGCACAATTAGAGGTCAAAAAGAAAGTCGAACACACAGTAACTTCTCTTTGGAAGTTAGAGTATTGGTAAGAGAAAAACGTTATGCAATTCCGAAAATTCCCAAAACTATTGAAATCCTGTCAAATTGTCTATAAGACAACCCCAAGTTTAACGATAAATCATCGTTCACGTTTGATGAGAAAAAAGCAAACCACACTAAAATTATGATATTTTCCTCATCATAAAATAAAAAAACGTAAAGTGCAAAGAACATTTCGAGTGACTCAAGCTCAAAAGGTGGTGTATACTATTATACACCACACCAAACAATAATCATTATAAATGTAAACTACATAGAACTATAGAAACTACAATAGTTGTATACTGTCGAACAATAGCCACTAACATAATTTATTATTTGTGTAAGCCTTTAAAATAGTTTTGCTTCGGTTAGTTTTATTCTCAACTATTTTTAACTTGGCGGGTAAAGAAATAACAAACAAATAAATAAAAATAAAAAATAATATAAAGGTAAAAAACTCTAAAATCTAGATAGGTATATATAGATAAGATACATACATACAAATATTTTGTTAACAGGTTTCTTATTCAATTGCTATCATAATATAAATACAAATAAAAAAAACTATTGGGAAACTAACAACTAAAAATCGTCTTATTGTGTAAACAAAGTCAGGTAAATTCTTATATGTATTACGTATAAACGAATAAATGGAAGACACTGGAATTGAATGTCGAAACTATATACTTATAGTATATATATACTCCTTAACGGTAAAATACGATGAATATTTTTTCTTACGCGTATACAACAAGACAACAGAAATCGAGATTCTTATTATAAATCAAATGTTATAAAAAAAATTAAAATACTTAAGATTAATATACGATCGATTGTTTGTTGATGCCACTCTACAGTTTTGGTTATGACTACTAAAATATTTTGGTGGGTGTGTGTGTGTATGGTAGAATGCGTCTGCATTACCTCTAATATGCCTTAAGGAGATTCATTTTGTTTCAAAAGAGACAAGAATTAAATGATTATTTAACTTAATGCTACTTATTTGACATAACATTTTTTCTATAACCTGTTACCTTTTGTCTATTTGTGTACAGCTATAACCACCGCACAACACAGAGGTAACAAAAAAAATTAAAAATTAATTAACTTCGAACATTTAATTTCTAAATAATTAATCTTCATAAATTTTCTCGTTTTCATTTTGATTTTACATTATGTTGTGGTATATTCGATTTTGTAAATGAAAATAAAACATAAAAAAAAAATTCTGTTTCTTCTGTAGCTCTGTTGTTGTTTTATTGAACTGACCTAAAATGTGAAACGTAGCTATAGCGCATTTTATATAAAATGTGACCTCATTTTAACTCATAGTTAGTTTCTTTGAGCACAAAACGGTAGATTTCATTGAAAGAAAGATTTAACCGTCTGAATTTGAGTGTAGTTTTTTTTTTTTTTTTTGTTGAATATTTATGACTTTTTTTCATAATTTGGAAAGTAGGTGTCTCTGGTATAAATCAATTTCCATATAACAAACCATTTAAATTGTATCTCCTATATAGGCTATTATATGCAAAAAACATGAAAGTAAATCCAAACTTATATTTTTATTGGGAATGTAAAATAATCGACAATCGAAACCGCATAAAATATATAATTAAATGGCAAATTGGGTCAACCATCATTGATTTAGGTAAATCAATAAAATTGATTATGTATTTTTGTATCATGTGTTTGCGGTTAATAAAAATAATGAGGATAGTTTAGTGTCAAATTGAATTTATGCTTATTTACATATAATATCATAAAATATAGAGGTATTTTTATTTGTGGGTCATATGTTAACATGCGTAAAAATTAATTAATGATTTATCGGTTTGTTTCTAGGGTTTGGTTTATCCCCCAAATATTTCTATTTCTGTTTATCTTTAATAATGTTTGTATATTGTATTCAAATCCACCCTAAAAATTGTAAAGTTACAATAGAGCATGGCAATAAATTTGGAAAATATTTAGCATGGAAAATATTTAGCAGTCGGTCATTACAAATTTTTTTGGAAGGTGTTAAATTCTCGATTTAGTTAAAATTAGATATAAATTGACGCGTTGTATAATTACTGTCTGCACATCAAGAATGTCTTATTAGAGTTCTTTAATAATTTTTGGAATTTAAGTATCTACCTGATCTAGCTGCTGTGGTCAAGGGGCACCAGCATGTCTCATTAAACTTTTTTACACGGGAATGATATCCTTAGAATACCACCAGTCCCTCAAAAATCGCTCTCACGTTTACGGATACGTTATTTAGGATTGGCACATGAAATATCGTTTGGAACTCGTTGCTGTCCAAGAAATACGATGGCCAAAAAGTGGAGACCATCGAAGGCTATACTTGCTTTACAATGGAAATGACCTTCCAAGGTCATCTTGGTGTTGAATTTCTTCTAGGGCCATAGATAAAAACGTTGATTTCGATTTCAAAGCAGTCGGTTACCGTGTGTGTAAGCTACTTTTACGCATACGATGGCCCACAGATGTCAGCAACCCCAAAAATAAAGACTCATTTTACAACAATTTAGATGATCTATGGTTCTATACCGAAGCACGACGTTAGAATAATGACTGGTGACTTTAATGTTAGAGCAAAAATCCGACTGACTTATGTAAAAATATAAGTATGTACTCCTGAATCGAACTAGCGGCCGATAATGGGAAAAGTGATATTTTTTGCGATCGCACTCAATATCATTGTGTTTAGGACATTCTTCCCTCATAAACTCATGGTATTGAAAACGGATGGTAATGAAAACTTTGGTTATCAGGGCCGCCTGAGCGACTAAGGAGACAACTAAACACAAAATTGATTGATTTGATAAGGAGTGTCGTGTTTCTTTTGAGTATATAGCCTTTATAGAAGCACGAATTCGTTATATGATTACACGCAACAGCGGTTCGGTTTTAGACGAAACGATGCAAGGCTGAATTTTTAAGAGTACAACAACTCAGCACTGAGCACAGTTCACTTAGCTTCTTTAAAGAAGTCGCCAGACTGCACTATACCTTCAGACCTAGGTTTTTTTGCCATCGATGCGGTACTTGATACTTGGTACGAGCATTTCTCTGATTTACTCAATGTTTAACTTTGATTAAAGTTGTAAAATACAGACGCGGAGTTATGCATAGAGGCATCAACCTACTAGCTATGCAGTGACTAAAAAGAATATGATTGAATTAATTATGAGCTCTTGATATTCGGAGGAGATACTGTCTGTTCGACCTTATTCGATTAATATGACAAAGCAAATCTATGCCTGATGAAAAAAATGGCCGCGTTGTTGTGTCCTATTATTAAGAAAGGAAAGTGCTTAAAATACAAAAACTGTAGAGGCATAGTTCTCTTTTGCACGGCGTACAGATAACTGTCATTTATAATATTAAAGAGAATTACTCATCTGGCTATGAGTACCGGCTACGGAACCGGTCAGTATCTGATCAAGTTTTTTTTGCAGACGATAATTCTTTCTAAATATTACGAAACCACTCGCGACGCACATCAGATTTTCTTGGATTTTCAGCAAGCCTATGGATTTAATCCATACATTGCGATGTCTGGGAATACCTGACCAATATGAAGCTTTATCTAAAGTGACAGTTTATCTAAAGTGACAGTAATGCAGTCACAATGTTGTGTTAAAAACGAGAACAAGCTATCGGGAGTGTTTGTAGTGAGCTCTAGTAAACGACAAGGAAATGCTGTGCCCTCTTTAATCTCTTGTTATAATGCAAGTGGTGATAGCATCAAATGTGGCCCTACAATAAGCACTGTGTAATCATTATGCTCGCAGATTAGACAGCATCTAATCGAGGTGGATGATTAATGGATTTAATAACAGACTAAAGATTTCCAAAAAAACGATGAGTCACCATTCGCCAACCTGATGCAAAAGTTGCATTCAAACATATTACTTTGAAATGTGATTATGATATCAAATTGAAAGCAACTGATGCTCAAACAATTGAGCGCCATTAAATATGGAGATTCTGAGAACTGCGATTAGGACAACAATCTTGAAACATTCTTATATTCACTACAGGAAACACTCTAAATAGCTCAATAGCTTCGATACACTATAGTGAGAATCGTCGAGCTCCTCAAAATAGCCATCAAACGCAGACCCCAGCTTTTCATTATTGGAAAATATTTTACCACCAAACCATTTTTTCAAGTTTAGAAAAAGAAAATAATCCGAGGGTACTAAATCTGGTAAATAGGATGCATGAGGAAGTAATTCGAACTGTGACTCATTGATTTACTCACGATAACGGATGCGTGAACTGGTGCATTGTCTTGTTGAAACAAAATTTTCTTCTTCGGCAAACGCGACCGTTTTTTCTTGATTTCATCAATGAAACATTCAGTCCATTGTTTTGGGCTATTCCTTCGTCTCAGGTGTGAAGTGATGGCTATGAATCGACGCGAAAACTCGGCTGTATTGCTGTGAAAACCAAACACTCGATTAAAACATTCTCACGACGATTTTGTGGATTTTCTTTATCATTTCTCAAGAAGAAGCAGACTCCCCTAGAGTAGAATCCAGCTCCACTTTGATATTCGTTGTACTAAAGCCTTTCAAACGAAAGTATTGAATCACATAACGATTTTACAATTTTATCCATCCTTTACAAATTCACTTAGAGCGTTCACTATTGATAGCCTGGCGTTATTCGAGAGATTGGTCTAAGGCTGGGTCCTGCAGTCCAATCAATCATAATTAAGTGACTAGAGCTCCGTGTTGCAATAAGAAGGGCAAAGCATTCTAATGAGTGGAATGAATATAGGCAAGCCCTAACAAACTGCAACACTGAACTAAGGCGTTCTAAACGCCTTACGTGGAGGAATAACCGTGGTTATATCGAGGATATACCTACAGCTGATCGACTCCATAAAGTTCTAGCTAAGGATCAGTCCAACGAGATTGGGACTTCTTCTGAAATCCGATGGTAACTATACATCGGATCGCAAAGAGTCCATCGAAACCTTGCTTTAGGTGCACTTTCCGGGCTGCACTGTTTGCAACACAAATTCAATTACTAACCTCATATTTAGTACACATATGGATGCAAATGTGGGTTAGGTTAATAGTTTATCCGGTATGGTTTTTACTCCGGAAAAAGTCAAATGGTCCCAGCCCTTCTCCAAAGGGGCTTGGACTTGATTACCCGTGCTCTGGTAGCCTTATTTAGAACTAGCTTCAATTTGGGTCATATACCACAGGCTTGGAGCCAAGTCAATGTGGTTTTTATCCCAAAGCTTGACAATAGGCCAAGTGATCTCCCTAATTCCTTTCAATTTATCAGTCAGACGTAAATTGAACCTTGGTACAGTTAGTCTAAATGATATTGCTGGATACTCCAATGAAGTTAAATATCTAACCGAGCAATTGGCGCAGTGGTTAAAGCTGCGGTGTTTGGGACGGGAGGTACCGGGTTCGAATCCCAACGGGGGAGGATTGCAAAAGGGATTTTTCATCACCTGATTTCGATCGGTGATGACGATGAACTCAACTATGACCCCCTGTTGGAGTGCAGAATTCATGGGCCGAACCATCGTCCATGTCAGTGCAGGCTGGCTGGAGCAATGCAATGTGCAGATGGATTTAAAATCGAACCTGTATTTGTGCGGCCTCAATTTGGTGACGGCGTAAGGTAGGACGTTAAAAATTAACTGCGAAAGAGTTGGGAGAGCTTCGGCCCCAGAACAGATTGCAGAGTTCAGAAACAAAAAAAATAAAAATATCTGGGTGTTGTCCTCGATAAAAAACTGAATTGAAACTGTCGCGGTCCGAGCCATGTGGGCCTGTTGGCGTATGTTCGGCAGGACTTGGGGCCTCAGCTCAAAAATTATTTACTGGATTGTGCATCATGATAGTGAGGCCAATTGTAACCTATGGGCCATAGTTTGGTGGCCTAAGGTACAGCAAATAGTTATTATGAACAAGCTAACCTCATTGCAAAGGCTAGCATGTCTTGGAATCACAGGCTCTATGCGTACCTGTCCCATGGCGGCAATGGAAGCCCTCATCCGACTCACTCCTCTTCATGTATATGTCAAAAAATCAGCTTCTACTTGTGCAGCAAGATTAAAGCTAGTGAATCAATATACAGTCATGATGGTCATATGCGTCACATTTTGAATGAACTTTCAGACTTGGATATGTTTGAATAGATATATCCTTGATAGACAAGACCGGGATACTGGTGAACCTCCTATGGAACCTAGCAGCCTAGTTTGGTTCACGAATGGATCAAAAATGGATAGTGTAGTTGGCTTTAGTGTCTTTGGGGGTCCACAAAATTTCGAAATCACTGGGAACTTAGTGCGAAATCACTAACTGCCTGGATTCTAAGTCGGTTAAAAGTTGTCATAAACTTTTACAATCTCTCTTTTGCCATAACAAAGTTAGGTTGTGGTGGGTACCAGGTCACAAGGGCATCACTGGAAATGAGATAGCCGACGAGCTTGCACGGGGCTCGTCGACTACACTCATTGGTCCTGGGCTTTTCTGTGGCATCCCGTGGGCTTCTGCAGCCTACACAATTAGTAAATAGAAAAAATACAGTGCTTGACTTATTAGAACTGTATTGCGGGCCTTAGACAGGCCAAATCTTTGATCAGACCATTTCACCATAAGCACTTGGCGGTCAATTTCAGTAAAGGAAATATTGTTTGTTTGTTTGTTTGTTTATTTCTATGCAATCTGTTTTGGGGCCGAAGCTCACCCAACTCTTTCGCTGTTAATTAACGTCCTACTTTACGCCATTACTAGCCAAATCGAGGACGCGCGAATACAGGTTCGCGACGGAAATATTAGAAAACTAATGAGTTTTCTTTCAAGTCACTGCAACCTGAGAATAAGATTTGAATAAAACAGAGTGCCGACTCTGTTTGGAAGAAATAGAAACCGCAGAGCTTATACTATGTGAGTGTGTTGCTCTGTGTATACTGAGGTGGCTTCATTTTAAAGAGAGGTATTTGATCCCGGAGAAATGGAAGTTAGCCTCTGCAAGCAGCCTTCTCGCCTTTATTAGGAAGGTGGAAAATCTTAAACAAGGCTTTAACCATTCGAGAGCTAAATCCAATACCAAACAGAAAATGTAGGCCACCAACATTATTATAAATTATTATATTGCTCAATAAATTCTATCAGTGGAAGTTCGAAATGTATGAAACTCGATTTTCATTTAAGATTCAATCAATTAAATAGCAAAACTAAATTTGATTGTTTATTTAATTTAATTAAATATCAAAATAGTAAATTAATAAAGAATACACAATGCAGACCTAGCGATGATAGTTCTAAATTTGATTTACGTATATGATTCGTCATAAAAATAAATTGATCGCGTCATGGTTAACATTCAAAAACGAATGTAGGGACATACACACATTTCTCAATGTTAATGCCGGTTACCGAACAAATGCACAAAAACTAAATAGTTAAGGTTAAATAGTTTCAAAAAACCATTTATAGACATATAACTATTTTTTGAAGGTAATTTAAGTTCAATACCATCACTTTTTCTAAACTATAATTTTTTATAAATCTTACCACAAATACAATTCCATTTTTTTTTTTCTAAATAGTTTTATGTAAGTATGTATGTATTTATATAATTTTATTTACTGGTAGTTTGGTTATATAGTTTTATGTTTGGTGTGACGATTACTTCGATACATATTTTTTTATTGTTTTAGGTCGTATGTATATGAACGGTGCTAAACTAACAAAGGTATGATGATTTCACGGTTGTGATTTGCTCTGCTTCCATTTGCAATTGTTAATAATTTCATGTGTCGTTATATTGAGTAAAAATGCTTGTTTTATAGACGTTTCGTCTGTAATCCAATTAACGGTTTGTGTGTTTTGTAAGTCAATTATTTGGTGGTGGCACGTTAATATTAATTTTTATTTCTCTACATCTCAATGTCATGAACTTTCAAAAAAAAAAAAAAAAAAAAAAAAACAAAGCGGGAGAGAAAAAGAGAATACAAAATATGAGTGTACATAATAAATAGTTTTCAACGATAATTTTAGTTATTTTTCGAAAAACTATAATATGAGAATTTTAACAGGTATATAATGTGTGTATATGAATAACTCGTTTAACCGCGGTTTTATTTTATGTTATATAAAGTGAACACGTTTTAAAAGCATCACAACAGGCATATGGTGGTTGATGCATCATAATATAAAATAAGTTTAGAGTGTGGCCAATATTGATACATTTAATTTTGATGATCGTCCATGCAAGTACAGGCTGGCTGGAGCAATGCAATGTGCAGATCGATATATAAAAACGCGAACCTGTCCTCGATTTGGCTAATAACGTCGTAAAGTAGGACGTTAAATTAATCGAGAAAGAGTTGGGAGAGCTTCGGTCCAAAACAGATTTCATGGAATAAACACTAAAAAAAATTATATTTACTTGAAATAATAACGACTTTGATCTGCGTTAGCCCTTTAATCTTTTATAGCAAGTCGAATTGAAAAAGTTCTACTGTATAATAAAGTTTTACGACCTACTTTTTATTGACCTCATGAATGTCACCTCAGAACTTGATGTTAAATAAAATCTGAGTGATGTAACTAATTTCTAAATTCACGAACTTTAGAAATATGTACGCAAGGTTATGTTGCAGAAATATATTAACCCTATAGTGCGCATTGATTTACATGTAAATCTTTGTTATACATAAAAGTATACCATTACCAACTCACAGATACATTCCGACAATATATGCGATCATCAAATACGTGCGTTATCTGACATGTTGTGCCATTGACGCGTTCCTTTGAATGTTTGATAATGATTGAACCAACAAACGAGCTTACAACCGCACGCAATAATGTGACTTCTGCATTATCACGACAAGGATTCAGTTTGATGTCATCGACTTCTTAGAGCTTAACTGACTCTATTGCACACGATGTTTGAGGATAACGCAGACAAGCAGTGCTGCAATTCTGCAACTCTGCAAGATTCTACCATTTTCTCAGTGAGTTTCATCACTTCTTTTGCTTTATACGACTCAACCAGTTGACAACTCAACTCAACTTAAAGTAAGCTCTGGCTCATTACAATATTTGGTTATGTACGCGTTAGCCTTGACCAACCACAATCTCACCTCTGGATTACTTTCAAGAGCAGATCATGGACAAGAACCCATGATTCCAGCGCACCGTTTACATGTTATTCTCACCATCAATATACAAGTATCTTCGTATTACGGGTGACATCAATGTCTGCGACACAAAGGTGCGGCCGAATTCCAGAATTGAGAATCGTCTCATTCTCATGTCCTGGTTTGGGTCAAAGGCACAATAGATTTTGATTAATCGACAACAAAATTTGATTCAACAGACTGCTGCCGTTGAAACGCTGAATGGACAACTTGGACATTTAACCTTGAGTAATAACAAGGCAATCGTAATGTACAGTGCCAAATACTACTCAAAGAATGATTAGATATAGATGTCTTTCGGTTGGTGAAAAGCCATTCGAAAAATGTCAGCACTACCCCAGCAAATTTGATCATAAAAATTCTGAATGGGAGCAACAAGTTTCCAGCTATCTCCCACTGAAGCATTCTTCTCGTCGATATTTCTTCATTAAAACGCTCAAGCTTGAACCATGCTGCACAGTTCACTACCTTGTGGCGAGTCGGTTAGGCGACACTAAAATTAAAACTAGAAGCAACACTACTGACTAATCTATAGAGTAGCTAATGATTCCAAGAACTACTTCTTATAGCCTTCTTGCCTAATATTTACCATCCCGGGATAAAAATGAACTATAGGAAGATACAGGTAGATTTGAGGAAGTATTATTGGCGAGAAAAGATCAACTCAATGCTTCAAGTATGCATACGGTGATTCACGGGAAACGAGACCGATTGTTTATTGGCGGTGACAACGACGACAAACCAAAAGGATAAACCACCCCTCGCAAAGCATCAAGAAGCAGCTGGCCAAATCATTGGATAAAGGGATTCGGTGAAGGTACTGAACTGATTTCTGGCCGAATTCTACACTAAACATTTTAAAATTACCGGTTAAACGCGATGAAGAGCTGCTGAGACTACCAAATCCCAACGGAACTTACTTGAGTCAGTTGCAGCTCTAATAGTCGAGCACGGAGTTTTTTAACGTCGACAATTTTTCCATGGTTTCGTACGAAATTCTCTAACATTTTAAACATGTTTCCAACAACTGTAAAACAGCACGAAACTCTTGTGCGGTATAAGCTTTTTACTTTTTGACAATAAGATGCAACTATCGCCAGTTCAAGGTAGTGCCGTTTTCAAGCAAAGAGCTTACCATCAACTCATTTGTGGTGAACTTTGTCGTTCTGTGATCTCGCTCAAAATATGTGCAAACAAGAAGACATGGCTTTCATCGATCTTCTGATTCACGACAATTAGTGAATTACAATCGTATAACGTGAACATACTTCTTGAATCTTGACAAAATTAACGATTGAAAACACGTTGATACCGAGAAGCCCATCTTAGATAACATTAACAAGACTAGAGGATTGCCGAAAACATCAACTATGGTTTTAGGTGCAAATTTAATGCATCGGTACAATATCGAAACCACCAAAGACCCCGTGAAAAACACGATGAATGAGATTGTAAATATTTTGGCTACTCTTAAGTCGAGCTCAATTGTATGCTGAAGATTTGCCAAATATGAAAACACATCAGCGACCCATGAATAATTGAATTTCCTACAAGTTATCAGCTGAGTCGAAGGATCCATAGAACCTTTTACTAAGAAAATCATAATTTGTATAAATAATGCAAAATGTTTGAAACTGTAAAACTGTAAATGTCCAGTACCTGTGACTTTCAATAATATCCTTGTACCAAATGCAAATCAAGCAAAATACCTTGGTATGAACCTTGATGCAAAGTTAAAGTGGAAAGTACATGTGAAAAAGAAAGCAGAAGAGCTTCAGTTAAAATATAGAAAAATGTACTGGTTAATTGGAGGAAACTCTCAGGTATCCATTCATAATAAACTTATGCTTTATAAACAAGTGCTCAAACCAGTCTGGACTTATGGTATCCAACTATGGGGATGATAGTATTTTAGCCGGCTTCATATTTCAACGATAAGTCTTATTCCAAGACACAACACAAACACTACTTATTTCTATGATTGCATCCAATTAATCGGATTAAGAAAATAAATTGAAAGAATGGTTAAGAAAAATTCCATTCAGCGAGTAATCTGTGTTTCATCTTCAAATCATCCATGGAATATCAGAGTAATATACTTTGAGCTTTACCAATCTACGACTCAAACAAGCAGACTCAAAAAAGTAGATGGAGTTAGGGGTAGTTTTAAAACTCATTCAATTTTATTCAAGAATTTTTAAGATTGATAGAAGAGAATTTATAAGTCGAGCCAAAGTAGAAAAAACGAGAAATATTTAAATACTTGGCACAGGATACATTAGCAGTATCCGCATACCTAAATATCACACAGCTGGTATCCCAAAATTTAACTAACAGTAGAACAGCAATCAAAGAAATTATCCTGCGTGAATGATTTGGCAGAATATCTCCTTTTATTTAAGAAGAACATTTCGACGATTTTCTAAAGGATCTATCATGTATTTTCAATACCGACGAAACGATCCTTTTTTTATGCCCACAAGAAAAAGGAGTACCGGTTTGGAAAGAGTCAAAGCAGGAGTACAAAAGAATCGTCAGTGACGAGAAGGAATGCCTGACCGGTTCGATTACCATTTGGGCTGTTGGTGAATTAACGCCATCTATGATTGTTTACACGTACCAAAGAATACCAATAAATATTGTCAACCACTAGAGGTCGCATGTTTACATTCTACTAAAAAAAATAAAAAAACACTGCGAATACCGAGCAATTGGCGCAGTGGTTAAAGCTGCGGTGTTTGGGACGGGAGGTACCGGGTTCGAATCCCAAAGGGAGAGGGTTGCAAAAGGGATTTTTCAACACCTGATTACGATCGGTGATGACGATGAACACAACTATGACCCCCTGTTGGAGTGCAGAATCCATAGGCCGAACCATCGTCCATGTCAGTGCAGGCTGGCTGGAGCATTGCAATGTGCAGATGGATTTAAAATCAAACCTGTATTCGTGCGTCCTCGATTTGGCTGGTGACGGCGTAAGGTAGGGCGTTAAAAATTAACCGCGATAGAGTTGGGGGAGCTTTGAAAATTGAAAATTTAAAACATAAAACTAAGCCGAGAAGAATTTGCACCTTTACTTAAGGTTGGTTTACCCAATTAAAATTGAAACGATTAAAAATGGGTTTCGAACAGCAGGATTAGACCCATTTAATGCAAAAGCGATTGATTATCCAAAGCTTTAAGAATAATCAGTTCTACCACCATGAATCAGTCTAGTTTCTAATGATATTCAAAGAGAACAAAACAAGGAGCAACCCAAAACCTTTTAAGAAAATTTTTAGACAAAATGCCCTCGATGGAAAAAGATCAGAAGTTTAAAGGGATATAGGATGTTTGGCTGGATGAACAAGGAATCAACATCAGAATCGCCTTAAACAACTGATTAATGAATGTTCTTAAAACGAACTTATCCGCTTCTTTCAAAAATCATTTTACTATCCTGAACCTCTTCACGATCCAACGAAAAAAAAACTGTCAAAACAGAGTGATTCCAGATGTAGTTACATCAAATAAATAGCTCGAACATTTTCAAAAATTGGGAACTGAAAAACAAAGGAGGTGAGTTGAACTGCCAAATTGGACAGACCGGCTAAGCAAAATGAAAACAGACAGATCAAACCAAATAAAAAAGATCCAAGCTAAAAGAGAAGATTTAACAGCGGCCAGCAAAACAAGCCTGCACTAACATTAACAAAAAGACAAACAGTCCCTGGTATCTTTGTCATCGTACAAAGGTGAATATTTTCCTGGTACAGTTTTAAATGTTAGAAACGGAAACGCACCTTTATTACTAAATATCAGAAAAGTGTATGCTGTACCTGAAATAGACACCCGAATTATTTTTTTAAGGCAATATTTTTTAAGGCACGGTTTTTATGATTACACAATGTAAGGGACCAAACAATTGGCAGAGTGGTTAACGCAACAGTTATTATCCCAACGGATATGTAAAAGATTTTTGGCCACTTGAATGCGATCATCCATAGAAGATAATCCCATTCTAGTAACAGTGGTCCTGTTTAACTTGAGTGGAAATTTTGTGAAAATGAAAAGTACAGAAACCAGACAAACATTTCATTACTAAAATTAATTGTGCATTTTGCCACCATACTCTGCGTGTTCCATGATCCAACTCTTAGAAATAGGTTGTAAATTGTACAGTTAAAGTTATCAAAGTTCAAGTTAATTCATGCATGTACAAACGAAATAAATTTTTATTTTTATGTACATAATTTTGGCTGATTAAAATGTAAACTAAAAATTTTCACAAATTAATTAAAATTAAACTTCTTTTTTTTTAAGTTCACTTAAAAAAAAAACACAAAAACCAAGCTCATTTCTAAGTTCTTGATGCATAACCAAAACAATATAAATTTATAGTATTTTTGTAGCGTTTCACTTTTAAAAATCAACTTCGATATTAAATTGGCTAAACTTTTGACAACTTTCACCTGAACATATAGTGTAATAGTTTTGAAAAGTTAATTTTTTTCAAAGATGATATGATTTTAATTCGATGATTATTCGATAACAGAGAAATTATAGTAATTAATTACGATAAAGTTCTGCGTGATGAAAAATTATAGTTTATAGTTTTTTGTAATTAAGTATTTATATTTAATATCATATTATGTTATGTAATATACTCAGTTTAAAATATACATTTCAATATATCATATACCATTTTAACAATAATTCGGAAGTAAAATAAATTATATAGTAATAGTTATAGTTTTTTTAGGAAATGAATCAGTAAATCGAGCGTAGTTTTTTTTTTTTTAATAAAATGTAATCAAGTCGAAGCTCCTGTAGTGCCTATTGCATTTTTTTAATTACACCTACTACACAATCTGGGGAGAAAAAGGAACTATACCTAAGAAAACACCTCCTGACAGGAGCTTATTTTTTTAAAGAATAAGATTAAGTCAAAATATTTAGCGTAAAAAGATGGAAAAACAGTGGGGATCAACCTACGAGGACAGGTAACTTACCTGATGCTCTCAGGCAAGCACAACTCACACGATTAAGAAGCAGGTATATTAACAACAGCGAGAAGCAAGAAAGCACTACTCAAATGGAAATCCGTAAGCAGCCGAATAATAACAGCAAGATTTCAACAATACAGGCATAACGTCAATAACGGGTAAAGATGAATTAGAGTCAACAAGAAACAATAACGGAGATACTGTATCACAAATCAGTTATTCAATTAGGTTGTAACTTCCAACACAAACACATATACAAGTACACTTTGATGCCGCCAGATGGCAGAACAACAAACCAAATAGATCACGTGGCTGATAATTAAGAAAATTCTATTATCCCTGCAAGATGTCAGATGAGTGGAGCAATGAGAGGAGCAAACATGCACAGCAATCACATTCAAAGTAAAACCCGCCACTGTAAAATACTCAAGAAAGAACAAGAAGAAATTTAACATAGAAAGGTTGAGAAATGCTGACACCAAAGTTGCATTCAGTGAAGCTTTAAAACTGAAAAATGGTCACAAATAGAAGAAGCGTATGCCGAGACAGCCACAAGTGTACTCGGGTGCCAAGACAACACGAGGAATTACCGTGAATAAGTGATAATATCTGGAAGAAAATTAAGGAACGCCGTCAACTTAAACAACAATTGTGTCATCCAAACACGGCAGAAATTAGAAGGCAATACGAAGATACAGCAATACGAAGGTAAAGAAAATGGCACAGAGACAGCAGGTCAAACTTTAACCTTAGAAAATCGGCAGCTAAACAAATGGAAAGAATAATTTGAACTTCCAGATCGAGACTATAACGAAACAATCCCGTCCACCTACAGAGAAGTTATAAGCGGTATAAGGAAGTTAAAGAACAACAAAGTTGCTGAAACGTTTTGCTAAATGGTGATATATCTACAACAGAGTATTATGGTATTCTTCAGGTGATATATCTCCAGAAGCAGCAGTTTTAACGCCAATATTAGTGAAATTTTTGAGTACAGGTAGAATACCAGAGAGATGGAAAGCAGGAATAACTATAAAAATCCCCAAGAAAGGCAACTTAAGAAAATACAAGAATTGGAAAGGGATATCCCTCCTCAACAGCATTGAACTGCACAGTGCATGGATCACATTTATACAGTTCGGATCATAATTGAACATTCTAAAGATTAGAACTCCCCACTGTACCTATTCTTCGTAGACTTTAAACGAGCGTTCGACTTGTTTAATAGGAGCGCAATTTGGAAGGCAATTAGCGAATTCGGCATTTTGAGGAAAATAGTAGAACTCATCAAAGAAATATTCCGGAGTGCTGGAAATAGAGTTCAATATAAAGGCAGCAGAGTAAAAAATACCAGGAGGGATGTATACTATCCCCAATCTTGTTCTCAATAGTGTTAGATAATGTAATGCACAGATTAGACGTAGCAGGGCCAAATGGAATACAATGGGACCTCGTCAGTTGGCTAGCAAGAAGAACAAGAACCAGAAGGACAGAATATGAGAAGGACCAGAGCCATAAGACTGAACACAGGCATTGATACATTAATTCACATCAATCATGTTAACATTAAAGAGGACAGAAAATTCGTATACCTTGGATGTACAATGACAAAAACAGGCGGAAAAAAACACAAGGAAACAGGCGGAAAGAAATTAGTAAGCGAAAATGGAGATGGATAGGACACACGCTTCAAAAGCCATCAAGTGACATTGCCAGGATGCGCAAGGAAAGAATAAAGTCAGAAGACCAACGATGACATGGACAAGAACTATGCTAACTAAACCGAAAAATGTAAGTCATAAATGGGGTGAGTTGAAGGCAAAGACCCCAATAGAGTGAGATAAACCAGTCTTGTAGACGCCCTATGCTCGTAAATTGAAGATAAAGGGAAAAGGGATAAAGGGTTTTGCGTAGTTTAAGGAGATTTCTGTAAACATTTCAAGATCAAAATAACATCCGTTAATCTTATGGCATTATATCCAATATCATAATAATAATAAACGCTATTTATAGGCCATTGCTGGACTGTACCGTATCAACAATCCTTTGTTCCTAGACAACCAGAATTAGCCTTTGTCTCTAATTTTATGTGACCGAAAATTCAATAACATACACATTTTTAACTTAAGCAATCGAGACGCAACCTTAAAACTAATTGCTTTGAGTTCCATGACAAAGTGCAGTGACAATTATGTGTAAACAAACATTCGTTGGGCTGACCACATACAGCTTCACAGACAATTCGTAAGCAGTGGTTTAAGTGGTGTATGAGCTAACAACCATCATGCATTTTCTGAATTGTGGAAATTTTTCCAAATCTAATGGGCTAACCAAAGTGCATTTTCCGGATTTTGGAAATTTTTGATTTGTGGCATAATTTTACAAAATTGAAAAAGCCAACCATCATTTACAGTTTAGGCCTTTATAGATTTAAGTATCTTAATGTTATAATTCATCTTTCATAAAGGTGGAACACTATTTAAATCTATATGATTGATCTCACTGGCAACGAAGTGAAGAAGCAAGTGAGCAGTATGTGGTAGTATCAATGAACGACTTTTGTGTACTTTGTATAGATTTTGTCAGCTACAAACAGCTGTATTTATTGATGTTTGTTAAACCCTGTGATATAGGTGTCACTCTAATGGATGTAATAATTCCGGTTATTTTAGAGACCAGGAACTTAATGCAAGATAAAGTACATTTACTTAAGAAAAGTTGTATTGGTGACTATACTTATGTGTAGTGGTGGGGTTTAGGATTTTTTGAGAATTTCTTTCCCGCATCACGAGAATTTAAGTTTGTAACATTATTGAAAATCATGAATATTACACATTTTGGGCATTTATGAACAGATTTTTCGATCGATACGCTTAATTTAATTTTTATGGGCACTTCCGACACGGAAAAAAAAGCATTACAAGGATATCATTAAAGCTCTAAAGCCTATTACTGTTACTTTTGAAGCTCAAATTTGAAATCTGTATTCACTCAGTCGTTATCTTAACAGAAAAGTGATACCGGCTCACTTTAATACCTATCTGCAAGTTGCAATGTTCCAGCCATCCTGTACAGGCAATGGCAGTTGATGTTTGATTAATCGAAAGGTACAGAGTTTAAATTTCAATTGGAAAAGGGTTGTTAAAGAGTTTTCTTCGAATGACTTTTGAATGTTGATGACGATGAACACAACTATATATCTGCGTAAAATGTTGCCTCTCTTCAAAGTTCTCTTTTGAGAAGAGCTCACTGCTCTATGCATTTAGGATCGATCCAACGTAATCGCTGATTCAGCCTAATCATACAGATATCATCTACATGATAACTCTCATGTGCAAGATAGGATTTTGATGTAAACTTCGGAAATTTAAACTTATGGCCACTATAAAATTTAACCACTAAAACTATTGTCACAGTCGAACAGTGATTAGCTTCAATATTATAGAGCTACCATAGCCATTACTTAACCATTAAAAGGCACCACATTCAAAGCACAATTGCCACCATTAAAAAATATATTGATTGCGCCATAAAAATTTGGTTGTCTAACCCTGACATCCCGAATGTAAATTTTAAATGGTAAGAAAATTACATTACTCTAACTACATAATATTTTATAGTTAATATGTACAAATGAATGCGCGAAATCTAAACGCCATGAAAAAAAAAAACTCGCGAAACAGAAAAAAAATGATCTTCAGAAATAAAGTGAGGTTAAAGTAAAAAAATAATGACAATGAATTATTTTTCAGGTTGTTATTTTTTGTATTTCTTAAAAGATAGTTTTTTTTACAATCCCTATCCTTCATTTATACAATAATTATGTATAGATCTTATTTATGTACAAATTTTAATAAATCAATCAGTAAATTAAAATTTTACATGTTTTACAAAGCGATTACGTATCCTCATTTTTAAAGATACGTCATAAAAAATCGAATCGAATCCACAAGAAAAAAAGAGAAAATGAATGAAATGTGCGCTATCTCTACACCACATTGTAAAATTGTTGTACAGAGATTTATGAATCACACTCCGTATTTTTATTATTTTTTTTTTTAACCATCATTCAATTAGGCATAAACAATAATAGTGTACGTTTTAACATTACAGCATTTTAATTAGATGCGTAATTTTGTTGGTACCGCGATTTGTTTGTAATGCCGAATGATGAATTTGAAAGTTTTGCATATAACAAAAAAAAAATCCATAATGGCGGTTGTACGTAATCACTGAATGTATATATGACAAGAATCAAATCAAATCTTTATACAAAATTGTAATCAATTTTGCCACTATTTTATTTAGGTTATATATATTAGTGTATTAACATAGTCTTAAGTTAATAAAAAATTGATTAAATGAAAATCCTAACACAAATAATCAATTTTTTCCAAACCAACAACATTTACCTGTGGTGATGTATTACTATTTGTTTCATCCATAATTTTATCAGTCTCCATTTTCATCATTCTAAGATTTTGTTAGAAGATCTTTTGATGATTTCTTGAGTGTTGTGTTTTATTTTTAGTGGGATGTTGGTGCTTTGATTTTATAGAAAAACAAACGAACTAACACAGAAAAACTATTTTTTGTACACTTTTAAATCAATCACTTGTATTTTTTATTTTTTTTTTTTAAATTAAATCACAAATTTATTATTTCTTTAATATTATTATATATTTTATATTATAAACTATTTATATATACACATTTATTATTATAAAAAAAAACTAAAGAATTATATTATAGAAGTAAAATTATTGAAACTATTTTTAAGCAGCAATGCATTAGGGTCATTTTTTTTATTTATTTTTTTGTTGTGTATTTTATATTAACAAATTCAAACTACTCTACTTAGATTTTAAAATAATTTCGCTACACTACAATTATTTATAAATCACATATAATACTTATTTTATTCATAAATATATCCACCATTTAAAATTATTGTGTTATAATAATATAATATGAAAAGAAAAATTTTCTTCTTTTCATGAAATTTCTGTTCGTTCTGATCACTTCGAAGACGACGATAGTGACGTCAGCTATAACTGCAGACAACACGACACGGAAAAAATTTAGAAATGAGGTAGAAAATAATTTTATTTTCTTGAAGTTTAATTTTTTTTTTTATTTTGTTCGCATTTTTATATTTTTGGTGATGCATGATGGATATTTTCGTTTAGTATGTTGGTATTAACTGGTTTGTTGGGTAATTTTTTTTTTATTTTAACGTTTTCTTTTTAACGTCGCCACTATCAAAATTTTTAAAATTTTAAAGGTTAATAAACATGATAATTATGTGGGAGAATTTATCAAAGACTTAGGACTGCTCCATACCTTCAGACCTAGGCCTGTTGCCACTCGAGACTAAGATGGAAACCTCTGTGTTAACATCGATGCAGTACTCGACATTTAGAAGGAGTATTTCTCTGATTTACTCAATGTTCAAATGCTCTACTTGAGGTGTTTCTAGACGAACCATCCA